>SJYX01021413.1:135559-162618 GCA_006410675.1 Oreotragus oreotragus | reverse complement strand
TCCCCTTCTCCTCCTTCCCCCAATCCCTCCCAGAATCAGAGTCTTTTCCAATGAGTCAACTCTTCGCATGAGGTGGCCAAAGTACTGGAGTTTCAGCTTTAGCATCATTCCTTCCAAAGAAATCCCAGGGTTGATCTCCTTCAGAATGGACTGGTTGGATCTCCTTGCACTCCAAGGGACTCTCAAGAGTCTTCTCCAACACTACAGTTCAAAAGTATCAATTCTTCGGCACTCAGCTTTCTTCACAGTCCAACTCTCACATCCATACATGACCACAGGAAAAACCATAGCCTTGACTAGACGGACCTTAGTCGGCAAAGTAATGTCTCTGCTTTTCAATATACTATCTAGGTTGGTCATAACTTTTCTTCCAAGGAGTAAGCGTCTTTTAATTTCATGGCTGCAGTCACCATCTGCAGTGATTTTGGAGGCCCCAAAAATAAAGTCTGACACTGTTTCCACTGTTTCCCCACCTGTTTCCCACTTAGCATTTAGCAGCCCCCAACTCTCAGCTGGAACACCACTGCCAGGAATTATCCCTGATAGGCCCTGGAGACTTTGCATGGACTCTCTAGATTCCAACTCCCTGCTCATACTCTAGTTGTCAGGGGTGAAGAGAGAGGCAGTCTCTCCCCCATGCAACTTCCATAGTTGGAAAGGCCTTGCTGCTCATTGGTTTTGTTATTTCCCTGCAAACAGAAAGGAGTGAGGGGAGGCAAACATATGGAAAACCTGTCTTACTGCAGATTCCCCTGAGAGGCAGACATCGTCTCTGTTGGATGGAGAAAGGTGGCTCACCCCTCTGCCAGGGTTTCTCAGTCACATAAACACGTAATTTCCACTTTAGCTAAGCAAATTTAAGTGTAGTCTTTGTCATGCGCAGCCAAAAGAATCCTGACTCTTACTTCCATCTTCCTACCCGTAGTTCTCAACCGAGGACAGCTTGGCCCCTCAGGGGACCTTTGGAAATGAGTGGCATTTGTTTGCCAGTCAGTGAATGTTGACTAAGGGTGTTGAGCATCCTGAAAGGTGCGGCACAGTAAGATACAGTAAGAACTGTCCTAACCCAAATACCAACAGTGCGCTGTCCGGAAACACGGCACCCACATCAACCCTGACTGGCATCACTGGTCGGTCTCTTCAACTCCGTCTACCCACTGAGGTTAGCAGTGGCTTCATTATTTTCTCAAGTCAGAGCAGAACTGTGGCCGGTTCCTCACAGTTGGCATTGGGAATTTGCCATCCCTGATTACAGACTTATTCCTTTTTTTTTTTTTTTCCTGGAATAGCTAAGGAAACTGAGATAAGGAGAGGAAGCAGAGTTTATCCAAGGTCACGCATCGCAACGTAGATTCAGTTCTCTGGCCCCAGCTGAGAGCTCTTTCCACACCACCCTGCTGCCCTTGCTTGTTCTTTTCTTTGAGGCAGACTTAGATAATCCAGACTGGCTTTGAAGTGTTTCCAGGAACCTCTCTGAGAGCTTCCTGGTGATGGCTCACAAGCTGGAGGCAGGGCCCTGGGCCCCAGGGTGCCACCTGCAGATGCCGGCAGTAAGAGAGAGAGAGAGACTGTCTACAGAAGGGGCTGAATTTTGCGGGCAGTGCTGGCAGCCAGCAAAAGGGATCAACAGAGAGCTGGAGTCTCACTCCAGAGAAGGCGAGGGCTGAGAATGATTTGCAAAGACTTGAAGCAGTTGCTTCAACCAGATAATCACACAGGAACTAATTAGCACCTTCCTTCCCAGTACAGCCCTCTGGGGGCAGGAAAATGCTCAGTGGAGAAGAGAAATCCATTAATTACTTTATCAGGAAGCACTGATAAGCACCCGAGAAAGGTATTGCTCCAAGACTCCCAG
Organism: Oreotragus oreotragus; assembly: GCA_006410675.1. Classification (NCBI taxonomy): domain Eukaryota; kingdom Metazoa; phylum Chordata; class Mammalia; order Artiodactyla; family Bovidae; genus Oreotragus; species Oreotragus oreotragus. The sequence goes on along the minus strand of SJYX01021413.1, from coordinate 160,763 downwards.
CTAATTAAAGAGGTCTGCAGGGTGAAGGGCTGTCTGTCTCACCCCAGAGAGTAGCTCTCACTTTGAGCCTGAGCCTGGCCCGCAGCCCCAGCCTGCCAGTGACTAAGGGCTCTGATCCCCCCACCCCCTCACCACCAGGGAGACTCTGCCCATGCAGTTTTGCAACCCCCAGACTGTTTCAGGGAGTCTGCTGGCTGCAGTGCCCACCCCAGCTCACTGGAGTGTGAGGGGTCCTGAGGGAGGTGGTCTGGGTTATTTCCCAAGACGTCACACAAAGAATGCCACGAGGGTTTGAGGTGGTACCTGCCTCCTCTCACTGGCGTTATCATCATTCCGTTTTATGGAGGAGGAAAATGAGGCTCAGAACACGTAAAATGTCTAGTCAGGGACCTCTCGGGGAGGAAGATGCCAAAGCCCAACTTGAACTCAGATCTCTAGCACAAAGTCTCATGTTATTCCCCTCGTGCTTTGATATCACTCTGCAGGGTCCAGAGAGAATGCTTGCAGCCAGGCAGCCCTGGGCTCCAGTCTTAGGATCCTTCCTTCTTTGGCGCTTAGGGCCAATTCCTTCATTTCTTTGAGCCTTGGTATCCTCGTCAGTGAAACGGGATTAACAACACCTACTGAAATGGTTATGAGGAAAAGCATATGTCACAAGACGACACAGAGCTCACCTAGAACAAAGGCTGGTGGTGCATTATTTAATGCACCAGAGTCTTCCCGGGCGGCTCAGGTGGTAAAGTGTCTGCCTGCGATGTGGGAGACCTGGGTTCGATTCCTGGGTCATGAAGATCCCCTGGAGGAGGGCCTGGCAACCTATTCCACTATTCTTGCCCAGAGAATCCCATGGACAGAGGAGCCTGGTGGGCTATGGTCCATGGGATGGCAAAGAATCAGACATGACTGAGTAACTAACACTTTCACTTAATGCACCAGTTTTCAACATGATTTTTAACTGCAAAAGTTTCCATTCAAATGCAGTCTTACAGAGATGCCCAGTGTACAAATAGCTAAAAGTAGAACTCCTTTGGAAGGAGGGTGGTGAATGGCTCAACCCTACTCTCCACTGCATTCTTCTCTGCACCGGGAATTCCTCAGAGCACAGCTGGACAACCTGGATCTAAGACGAGCAGGACACTCTGAGGTCTCAAGTGTCTCTGCATAAACACATTTTTTATAGTATCCTTTTAGCTGACAGAGGACAATAATAGCCAACCATCCTCAGCCCATATGTTGGAGCTTTTCTCCCAGAAATGGCTAATGGATTTATACAAACCCCTTCTGCCTTGTTCCCAGATGGTTACCTGGCCAGGGAAGAGGGAGGAAATGTTATCTGCATAAATGAGACCAAACCTGTGACCTTGGCAGCAATTGCTTAGCCCCCAGGCTAGGCAGCCACGCATCCACTAAGGTGATAGATGTCTACATTTTGGGTAGACACATTTCTTTCTGGCCTTCTCAGGAAGCAAATCATCACAATAATAATAGCATATTGTACTAGATAATGATAAAATGGCCTAGAGAGGGTGGAATGCCTTTCCTAGGGACATATTCAAAGACAAGAGCTGGATTGGGAACTGCTGAGGCCTGGATCCCAGATGGTAAAATGTTAGGAAAACACACCCTGATTTCTCAGGAGACATGTGGAGTAGGGGCCATCATCCTTGCAAAACCCGATTGTGGAAATTTCCTGGATCCAGAGTTAAATGTTCATTTCTGTTATTTACCAAAGGTGGCCCAGAATCAGTAGTTGTATTGACCTTCTTGGAGGTGGGGATGGAGGGAATGGGATGGGAAAGGAACATGTGTAATGGATTCTTCCTGCTGGGGATTCAGTTGTGATTATTATTATTATTACAGCTGGCCATTATAACCCATGGATATTTGAACATCTTCCTCTGCCATCTTGGTTGCTCAAAATTCAACTAATATCAATGGAATGCCCACATGTTGACTAGGTGTCTGGTACTTGCTGGGCACATCTTAGGTATTACTTCATTTAATCCTCAAAACTTTCCAGCAACTCAGAGACTCTTTTTACAATTTACGGACATGAAAGTGAGCCTCAGAGAGGCATGGGGCCATAGCCTTGGCCTCACAGCTATTGGGTGCCCAGGTCTGTTGAGGTTAAATCCAGTGTTCTTTCAAGCCTTCTCCATCGAAGTTTTCCAGAAAAATCCCACCTGTGTTCTGCTATTCTAGATACTGTCGAGAAAAACAGCCTAAAAGATTCACCCTAGAGGAGCAGAACTGGAGAATGGGCAGACTTGAGTTCTAGTTGGTTCTAATTTTAACCAGCCACCCCCTTTCTCTAGGTCTCCGTGTTCTCATCTGTGAAGCAGAGGGAGTGGTTCTCTAAGCCACTTCCTGCTCTGCTCGCTTCACCCCATGGCTGCCTGTGCATATCTGAAGCCACTGTGCTTGCTTCTGCATCTCAGGCTGATGTATTAATGTGTCCATGGGCTCCCACGGAGGGACGCCAGGCCTGCTCCCTCCATCCCCTTGAGCTGTTGCTACTCGCCTGGATTCCCATCTCAGCAGAGACCAGTCAAGCTGCATTCTGGGGAAGTTAGGAAGGAGTCACGCTGGAAGGTGGCACGGCCCCCTGGTGGCTGTGAAGGAGGCAGCCACAGGTGCCTCTGCGGAGGGCTTGCTCCAGCAGCCATCTGCAGTGGGTGCCCCCACACCAGGAGACCAGGGGATGTTTTCATGAAGTCAACACACCTGTCCCTGAGAGCATCAACGCCCCACCCTGTTCTCAGCAGTCGCTGGACTGAGGCACAGAAAAGGGCAGTGGGGAGGCAGAAGGGCACCACTTGGAAAGGTCAAGTCGGCTCCAGGAGTTTATTAGTAAAAGCAGGCACTTGGAGCTGCCAGGGGCACAATGCAAGCAAAATAGCCGTGGTCCCTGCCCTCGTGGAGCTTCATGTGGTAAGGGGAGGAAACAGACAACAAACAGGTAACTAACCAACCAGCTAAATATGTGATACCAAGTTGAGGAAAGTGCTAGAAGTCAGAAGCAGAGTGAATGGAGGATAGAGGGATGGGAGTGACTGTGGGAATTGAGGGGAGAGCTTCTACTGAAGCAAGGCTGTCAGGGAAGCTCTATTTGAATTCAAAGTCAAGGAGCCAGCTGGACCAAAAGCTGGGAGAAAGCCTGAGGCAAAATCAAAACCAGCCACCTCTGTGGCGGGGGTCAGCAGACTTTTCTCTGTCAAAGCCGGACAGTAAGCACGGGAGGTTTCATAGCCCCAGCGGTCTATAGTGCTAGTGTTCTAATAAAACTCGACAAGATAGAAGCCGTCTTTATGCTGCCAGCTGGTGTCCTAAAACAAGAAAGCACTGGGTCTGTGTCAGGAAAGGAGGCTGCTGTTAGCCAGCCTCAGTTCCTTGTTAGGGAACGAGGAGGGCAGGGTCTCAAGAGGAAGGAGAGCTAGAGAGGAGGGAGATTGTGGAGAACTTTGTCCATCGAGATAAAGAGTTTGGCTTTGTTTCTAAAGGCACTGGAATGCCATGGTAAGGTTTCAAAGCAGCAACTTGTAAGTCACTTCAGTCGTGTCCGACTCTGTGTGACCCCATAGATGGCAGCCCACCAGACTCCCCCGTCCCTGGGATTCTCCAGGCAAGAGTACTGGAGTGGGTTGCCATTTCCTTCTCCAATGCAGTAAAGTGAAAAATGAAAGTGAAGTCGCTCAGTCGTGTCTGACCCTCAGTGACCCCATGGACTGCAGCCTACCAGGCTCCTCCGTCCATGGGATTTTCCAGGCAAGAGTACTGCAAAGAAACATGATTTGGTTTTTATACTTTTAAAAAGATTACTTTGGCTGCTGTGTGGAAAAAGAATTGGACAGAGGAAAGAAGGGACACAGGAAGACCCTTAAGCTCGTACAGTAGTTGAGGGAGAGACACCAGAGGCCTGGCCCTTTGGGTAGGATCAGGAACAAAGGCAGGGACATGGGCCGCTTTGGAAGTGACTTCGAGTCATGTCTCACCGGGGTCAATGTTAAGATCTCACTCTAGTTGACTGTTTTTTATAAACGATAGGGAGTACACAGAGATAGTCTATAAGCTAGAGTCAAAGCTATGTCTTTCCAGTAGTGATGTACAGATGTGAGAGTTGGACCATAAAGAAGGCTGAACACTGAAGGATTGATGCTTTCAAACTGTGGTGCTGGAGAAGACTCTTGAGAGTCCCTTGACAGCAAGGAAATTGAAACAGTCAATCCTAAAGGAAATCAACCTTGAATATTCACTGGAAAGACTGATGCTGAAGCTCCAATACTTTGGCCACCTGATACAAAGAGCCAACTCATTGTAAAAGATTCTGATGCTGGGAATCATTGAGGGCAGTAGGAGAAGGGGGCAACAGAAGATGAGATGATTGGGTGGCATCATCAACTCAGTGGACATGAGTCTGAGCAAACTTCAGGATATAGTGAAGGACAGGGGAGCCTGGCGTGCTGCAGTCCATGGAGTCGCAAAGAGTCGGACACGATTAGCGACTGAAGAATAACAACGACGTGGTATTATCTCCCAGACTGAGGAAGTCAATAGCTCCTTTGGACAATGAACTGCCAAAGTGATCAAAGAAAATTGCGGGGAAAACTTTCACAAAGCTGTGGAGGAAAAACCAAATATTAGATGAAATGTAGAGGCACTCACAGTTCAGGTAGGCGAAAAGAGAGCAACAGAACTTACAGGCTGATGAGCTCCAAGCCATTGCCACCGCCCAGGAGAAGCATCCAGGAGACGCCACATGCCATCCCTGCAGAACTGGCCCCCAAGCCAGTGAGGCCCATTCAGAGTATGATTAAGCAAACCCAAGCAACATTCAACCCTGGCAACCAAAAAGAAGCTAGACTGAGGACAAGCCAGAAGGATGGAGGCTGCCCCATATCTCTGATTCCACGTGATCATCGATTGTAAGATATACCATAAGTAACAGATTTGGGGCAGAAAATCCTACCGCATCAAATATACACCCTGATAATAATGACATATCCTAATTTCATCTACATTACATAGTGAAAAATGTGTCCCTGAGAAGCCATGTTATTTAACTGAGAGCCTACTTTGCAGCAGAAATCTTATAACCTCACTTTATTCTAATAACAATCCTCTGTGGAAAACCACAAGTTTGATAATTTGCTGGGGTTACCTAACACCCTAGCAAGCGGCAACGCTGGAGTTCAAGTTCGAACTCAGCTGTCCTCTAACTGGGATAACAAAGGACATTCCAGAGGGTAATCAGGCAAAAATAGTAATCAGGAAAGTCCTTTCCAGATCTTCAACTTCCGTGGACTGTCTTTCCTAAAATGGAATTACCTAAGAACAAGACAGAAGTCACATGCTTCGACTCTCCCCACTTTGCAAAAGAGGGGAGGACACAAATTGGGAACAATTCTCTGGAAGATTCCATAGCCACAGAGTCTGCAGTACTCTTGCAATGATGGTGGGAGCAATAACAATTTTTACTTAATGACTTTGCTTTTCTTTCCTACTACCTCATCAAAGAATGCATACTCGAGGAAGAGTCCTATGAGAGCAAAGAGAAAACATATTGAATGTTAAAAATAGCCCTCTCCATTTATTTAAATGTGATCAATAACATACTCTGAAGCATCAAAAATAATATGTCAAGATAGAAATCTGTGGAAGAAGTGGGAATAGTTAACACATGTTCAAAGAGATAAAAGGATGCAAAATTTCTGAATGTTAAATGAGCTTTTTCATACATTTTTAAGTGGATAACAGTGGGTATTAAATCATAGATGGTATATTTCATGGGATAAATTTAAAAGTGTGAGGTAACATCAGTTTTAAATGTCAATATTTATAATATGCCAGAAATCAAAATCTTTACAGCTATTTAAGCTTAGATAAACAATTTCTAGACTTCATTTTTAATTTGTGCTGGAGGCAAGAGTGGATAGTTTTAGAAATATACATAATGTATGTTCAGGGTACCTACATAAGCAAGCAAAACTAGAGACTGCTGCCCCTACCTGTCAGATGAAATTCTACGCTTTCTTTCATTTCTCTTCAGTGGCCTGCAAGACCTTCCCAGCACTTGGATAATTATGACACCAAAGGCAATGAAGCTTTGGGATGGAGAAATGGGGAAATGTTGGTAAAATGTTTAGTTATCAGTTCTGGGGATCCAATGGACAGCATGGTGACTATAATTAATAATACTGTGTTGTTTACTTGAAATTTGCTAAGATCATATATATTCTCACTACCAAAAAGTGGTTTCAAAAAACACAATGGAAAAACAAGCAACTTTTAAGAAACAATTTTTTATTTATTTTTGCTGGAGTCTTCTTTGCTGCGTGGGCTTTTCTCTAGTTGCAGAGAGCGGGGCTGCTCTCTAGCTGCGGGATAGTCGTCTCCTGTTGCAAAGCACAGGCTCACTGGTTACGTCACTCAGACCTACTTGCTCCGAGGCATGTGAGATCTTCCTGGACCAGGGATCAAACTCGTGTTTCCTGCAATGGCAGGCGGATTCTTTACCACTGAACCACCAGGGAAGCCCAAGCAACTTTTTCTTCTGAACACTAGGAAATAGGTAGGAAATTAACCTATATTGATTGCCTACACTGTTGTCCCCATTTTACTGATGAGGAATCAGAGGCTCAGAGTGGTAAATGAGTTCCTAAGAAGACTTACAGCTGCCGCATGGCTGGTTATCACTAGAGCTAGGATTCAGCACAGCTCGTTTTCAACCAGAGCCAGCGTTTCTCCATTGCACCAAGCCGCTTCCGAAAGTCAGAGAAGAATCTGGGTTCACACTATTTTATTTCGTTCTCTGATCAAAATGATGTAAGCCACAAGAACCGTCCCAGTCCTTTCCTCCAGTCCTCATAACATTCCCCAAGGACAGGGACATGGCTGGCTTCCAAGAGAGCGAGGCCAAGCCTCCTCCTCGCTTCCTCCCACTTCCCTCTCTGTCCAAGCTCCACCACGAGCCTGTTCCATGCTCCCACCCCTCCCGAGCCCCAGTAATCAAAGGAAGGTAGGAAAACAGTGGCGAGCCGGAACCCCTCGGGCTGAATGGGGATTTTGGTCGGATGTTGAGTTTACCTGGAACGCCCCGGTGCTATTTTGGGAAGGCAGACATCCTAGGGAAACAAGGAAATGGAAAAGGAAACAGCTAAAGCAGACCAGCCCCTCATAGCCGGGGTCGGCCCCAGGAAGCCCGAGTCAGCCCTGTCGGGGCTGGGACTGCAAGTGTCCGATTTACCGGCAGGGGAGGGGGGACTAAGAAAAGGGCCCCGAGGAAGCCCCCAAGCCAGTGATGGGAGCACAGTCTGGCCTGTTGGAATTTCTGCTCCATTACTTGTAAGCTGGGTGAGCTCAGGTAAGTAGCCTCATCTAGAAGATGGACAGACTGCCAGCAGTTGCCCTGAGGTTTCTGGGAGAAGCAAATTAAATGATGGAACTACATCATGTTTTGTTGCTAGTAGAATGCTGACCAATACTGGCTATTCCTTCCTGAGCTCCAAGGGGACTAGTCAATACTATGTAAACTGTGATTGTCCTTCCATCTCATGTCTCCAAGGCCCAAGGAGCATAGACATACCCTGCATGCAGCTTCTCCACGAACCAAGAGATGAAGCATTTTCCATGTTAGTCCCTTTCCCACCAAGGCTGGGGGAAGCGCCTTTCTGAGGTGAGTCTGAGTTTGTGCACTAGAGCAAACATAAATAACTATAATAGAAATGAAGGACTTAGACATGTTGATATTTATTTCAGGTGAAAAATGTTTAGCTCTTGGCTTGTGTGGCAAACTTTTCATCAAAGGGCCAGAGAGGAGTAAAAAGAGAAACATTACTTTTTTAAAAAAAATTGGAATATAATTGTTTTATAATGTTGTGTTAGTTTCTGCTGTCCAACAACGTGAATTAACTATATGTATATATATATCCTCTCCCTCTTGAACCTTTCTTCCACCCACTCCCTCCCCACCACTCTAAGTCATCACAGAGCACCGAGCTGAGCTCCCTGTTTATGTACCCGCTTCCCACTAGCTATTTTACACATGGTAGTGTATATATGCCAGAGATTGGGAGTGAAAATGGAAAAGGCAGGCAGAACTAGTGCTGGGGAGGGTGTAGAGAAATCAGAACTGTCATACATGGCTGGCGGGGATGTAAAATGCTACAGCCACTTTGGAAAACAATTTGACAGTTTCTCAAAATGGTTAACATGGAGTTATCATGTGACTCAGCAATTCCACTCCTAGGCATCTACCCAAGAGAAATAAATATGTGTGGTCACACACAACCTTTTCCATGAGTATCCATGGCAACAGGATTCCTGGTAGTTAAAAAAAAATGAACCAACCCTAATGTCCAACAACTAGTACATGAATACACCAAAGCGGGATGTCCATACAATAGAATATTATTCAACAACAACAAACAGAGTAAAGACGCATGCACGATACAACATGGATAAACTGTGAAAGCATTGTGCTAAGTGGGAGAAAAAAAATATACAAAAAACAGCCACATATTATATGATTCCATTTATATCAAGTGTCCAGAATAAGCAAACCCATAGAGACAGAAAGGAAGAGGAAATCAGGAGAGACTTCCTTTTGGGGTGATGAAAATGTCTGGGATTTATAAAGTGGTCATGGTTGCACAACTCTGAATAGGCTAAAAACCACTGAACTGTGCATTTTCAAAGGATAAATATTATAATAGGTAAGTTGTATCTTAATAAAGGAGAGAGAGAGCAAAAGATTGGGAGATCTCAAGTCTGACATAAAAAGTAATAGAATTTGCTTTAAAGAAACAGGAGGACTTCCCTGATGGTCTGGTGGTTAAGAATTTGCCTTGCAATACAAAGGACACTGGTTCGATCCCTGGTCTGGGAAGATCCCACATGCTGCAAAGCAACTAAGCCTCTGTACCACAACCAGTGAGTCTGTGCTGCAGAGCCCATACTCCGCAACAAGAGAAACCACTGCAATAAGAAACTCCCACCACAACTAGAGAGTAGCCCCACTTGGCACAAGTAGAGAAGGCCTGTGTACAGCAACAAAGACCCACCACAGCCAAAATAAATGAATTAATTAATGTTAAAAACAAACAAAAAAAAAACTAGGAGAGGGACTTCCCTAGTGATCTAGTGGCTAAGACTCAATACTCCCATTGCAAGGAGCCTGAGCTTGATCCCTGGTTGGGGAACTAGATCCTGCAAGCCAGCTAAGAATTCACATGCTGAGACTAAAGATCCTGCATGCCACAACTAAGATTTGGTGCAGCCAAATAAATTAAAAAAAAAAAAGAAACAGGAGAAATAAAAGACAGCTAGCACTAATGAGAATTCTGATTGTAGGGAACAATTATCTCATTTTAAAATAGTTTACAAGTTGGGATCAGTCAGTGGGGAGAATTAGTTTAGGAGAAACCTTGGGAAAGGGACACCGCATCCCTAATAAGCTCCCTACGCATAGTTTGGATTGTAGCCTGGCATCTTTCCATGCATATTACATAGTATTTTGGTTCCAAATGGACCCTGCAAGACATTATTTATTACAGATTTATTGGGAATGTACTGTATGGTACACATCATCCTAGCGTGGTGGGAAAAGAACGACTGAGACAAATCCAAGAACTGCCTCCTGGCTGTCCCTGAGCCCTCCAGCCTCTGAGCTCATATTTCCCCTTAAATCCAGGTTACCTGCCTAGTTCTCCCGCCCCACTAGCAATTATCTGCCCTGCCCAATCCCTGGGACTTTGGCAGCACATTGCTCTCAATCTGCTGTCTTGTTTACAGTGAATTCTTTTTTTTTTTTTTTAATTTCCAGTGAATTCTTGATCAACACACTCATAGATCTGCCACCTGGAGCCACCACCTGCTCTCCATGTGGCTTCACCCTACACACGGCATGTCCCTCTCCCCACAGTCCCGGAAGTATCAATCTTTATCGTTTAGTAGAAATAGGAGGGACAAGATAGCCCAGAGGAGGAGGAGCCAGCGGGTCCCATGTTTCCTTTGTGATCCTGCTCCCTGACCTTCTCATCAGCTCGCTGTTCCCGTCCTCACGGCCGGAACCCACTGCTGATGTTTAGACAGAGAACGGCCTCCTCTCTTCCTCCCCTGCTCCCCTCTTCTTGACTCTGCCACCCCTCAAGAGAGAAGACCCCAGACCTCTTTCCTATTGAGCTTCCAAGGAGGCTGCACTAATTTAGGTTTCTGTATTGGATGGGCAATTTAACTCTCTTTTCCCCCAGATCCTGTCCCATCCAGCCAGGGTGCAGTCTGTGCGTAGTCTAGGGGATACAGAAAGGGGAAAACACAGTTGCCACACAGACCACTGTTTTCCAAACCACTTCTGACAATGGTCACTGCCCAGCCGTTCACCACAGTATCTGTCTTCAAAGGTGCAGGAACCAGACGAGTAAATGCTCCCAGGTGGCCAACTGTGGGCCAGGTACGGTGCCTTGGCCAGCCTCAAATTCCCAAGTGGCACATTTGTGTCATGCACTCTACTGTTGCCTCCCAGGGCCTAGGTGATGAGAGAGTCTTGTTTTGGTGTGTTGGTTTCCTAAGGCTGCCATAACAAATTGCCACAAACTGGCTGCCTTAAAACAACAGAGATGTATTCTCTTAGAGTTCTAGAGACTAGAAGTCCACAATCAGTGTGCTCCTCAGGGCCATGTACTATCTAAAGTTTCTAGAAGAAAATTTTTCCTGGCCTCTTCCAGCTCCTGTAGGCTCCTAGCATTCTGTGGCCGGTGGTGATGTAACTCCAGTCTCTCGGTCTCTACATGGCCTTCCTCCCCGTGTCTCGATGTCTCAAGTCTTCTCCTTCCTTTTGTAGGAAACTGTCACTAGGTTAAGGGTCCACCCTTGAGATCCTTAACTAAATCTGCAAAGACCCTATTTCCAAATAAGATTGCATGCATAGGTTCTAGGAGTTAGGACTTGATCATATCGTTTGCATGCTAAGTCACTTCAGTTGTGTCTGACTCTTCACAACCCTGTGGACTGTAGCCTGCCAGGCTCCTCTGTCCATGGGATTCTCCAGGCAAGAACACTGGAGTTGCCATGCCCTCCTTCAGGGGACCTTCCTGACCCAGGGATCGAACTTACGTCACTTGCATCTCCTGCATTGGAAGGCATGTTCTTTACCATGAGCACCACCTGGGAAGCACTTAATTCAATCCCACTGCACCTGCTCTGGGGCTACTTTAAAATTCTGGCTTGTTAATTTTATGACTTTAAAAATGCTAGAGTGGGAACTTCCCTGGTGACCTAGTGCAGGGGTCCTGGATTTGATCCCTGGTCAGGGAACTGGATCCCGTATGCTGCACATGAGAGTTTGCCACAACAAAGACTGAAGAACCTATCAGCCACAACTAAGACTTGGTGCAGCCAAATAAATAAATAAAATGAATATTCTAAAAATGCCATTAAAAAATTTTTTTAATGCCAGAGAGGAAGTAAAGTAGAGGCAAGTAAAGTAGGATTGTAGGCCTAGCGTCAGGGCAGTGGGAAAACAATAAAAATAATAGCAGAAGGCAGGCAGGCTTGCCAATGGGAGTATCTTGCTCTTCCTCCTTCCTTCCATTTGTCACCCCTCCCTTCTTTGCATGCTTCCTGGCTCTTCTCTTCTGGATGAAGAAAGAATAAGCCATCTCCTTCCTAAGACATCCAGTGGAGCTGACTAGAGAACATGACAAACTGTAAGCTCAGGAGCTTAGCTCTCCCATCCTGAAAACATCCATCTTCTCGTGCCTTCATCTGCTGAGCCCTGGCCCTCACCCCTGTGGCACCTTGACCCTCCCCAGTCCTGTTGTTGAGTGGATGAGCGCAGTGGATGGAGTGGGTGAGTTATAAGCCAGGAATTTGGGGTGTTTTCCTAATACCTGCTCCCAGGTCCATAGAACTGAACATATACCCAATTCTAAAGGGGTTGGGGAGAAGGGGTGGTGGCTAAAGGGTAGACTCTGGAGTCCAATTGCCTGGGCTCAAATCCCAGTGCCATTTTCTTGCCACTTTTGGGTGGGGGAAAGGGAATTTCTCTGAGCCTCTCATCAGTGAAGTGGGGGGTCCCTGCCACACACAGCTGCAAGGCTTGAATGAGGCAGTGCATGTAAGACACGTGGCCTGGCACAGAGTAGTTGCTCAATAAACATCTACTGCCATAATTAAAGGAAAATTAACCCTAATGGTGTTGGTTCAGAAATTAATGAAAGATCCCAGTTGCCTTGTTCAATGAGGCACTCCCAGAAACAAAGTTTTCCAAGTTTACAAAGAGGTTGGGATTGAGAAGCATGTCAGTTCTGCAGCCACGGAAGTGCTGACAAGACAGCAAGAGCTTTCTCCCTCCTGGTTTGCAGGGGAAGCTCCTCTCTGTCAGGGCTGGTGGCCCAGCCCAGAGATAGACACAATGGGCTCGAGGTGGACATTGTTCTCCAACAGGCCTGGCCCCAGCCCAGCTGGGATGAGCATTCCCTTTCTAGCGTTCCAGAGGCCACAGGCCTGAAAGATAATTACAAATCAGCTCCCAGTGGCAGAGAGAGGAAGGTGCTGAGTGTGGAGCAGACAGCGTGGCCCGGCTGTTCATTAAGCTCGGACCCCTCTGCATGGTGCAGGGCAACGCTGGCAGGCTGATGGCTGGAAGCTTTGAATAGAATCTGTGCCTCTCAATGACTTGCTGACGACAGGGGCCAGAGAGGCTCTCCAAGGCCAGTCTTTAGAAGTCGATGGAGTGCTTGACAAACCCCTTGCACTTCACCTTATTTTACCCTGAAACTCTGAAGAGATTCCAGAAAGTCTTGGTTTAATGGTTTCTCACAAGGGCCCAGGACACAGATCCTATGCTCACTCTCCTTCCACAATTGGAAAAATAGAGGGGCAGAGGAACAAAGCTGCCGACAGGGTTCAGCGTGGCAGGGATCCAGGGGTCCAGAGCCTCCCACCTTTGTGTGCTCATCCCAGTGAACCTCACCACCTCTGTGACCAGACAGAGAGATGACTTAGGTCTGTGCCAGAGGCAAGGAATGAGGATTTGATTTGCTTGCATCCCTAGGACCCTCGAGCAAGGCTGCAAGAGATGACCAGAGCTCATGGACTCTGGCTCTGCTGACCAGAGTAAGGGTCAGGAGGTGGCCAGCATCAGGCCTGCGTCTGGTCAAGGTGAAGTTTTCCTTCTCATCTGACTTTCACATGTCATTGTTTCCAGTTATTTCCCTGAATAAGGGGTATTCCATAGACTGGCAGGCAGAATGGACCCCGTCCAGCACCCTACCATCGGCATTGACTCTATCCTCTGCCCCCACTCACATCACACATCAGAGCAGAAGCTGTCATCTTTGCACAATGGGGCAATGGTCAGATTTGATTGGTTCAAATGCAGAACTTGACCTAAGACAGGGAACAAGTTGAGTAAGGACTTATTTCCTCTCCAGGTGTTTCAATCACAGAGAAAACTTGGAAGGTATAGACAGTCATTGTCTGTCATGTATTTTGGGAACAGAGAAGAATATAGTGAGAATAAAGTCAAATCAACCTAAATTCTAACCCCAGCTCTACTACTTGCTAGCTGTGTCTTTAGGCAAATTAATTAGACTCTCTGAGCTTGATAAATAAGAGTACAGATGTCCATCACAGAGGATTGCCGAGAGGTTTAATTAATTATGTTGCTTATCAGGAGTCAGACATTGAGAGGTGACCAATAAAGAGTGATCCTCCTTGCTTCCTGCCTTAGCTTCCAAGATGAGGAGAGATTGGGGCAACAGGGTAATGCGGTCCTAATCCAATGTCTACATACAAGCAGGGAGCTTAATAGAACCCAAATACAGACAGGCTTTGAGGATTCAGGATTTTTTTCCTACCATGTGACTATATTTATTTGAGGATTTTCATGCAATTCAGTTGCAGAAAAACTAAGGAACACAGAGGAATTAAGTGAGAGTTATACGCTCATGTGACCCACACAAATTCTACAACAGTCTCAGGGCCTGTGACCCAGATAATGTGATGGGATGATGCTATGCTTCCCCAGGTCTACAAGGACACTTTAAGTCAGGAAGGACTCCTGTCACTTGCTTCTGCTGCAAGAGATTATTAGAAGTCACTAGAAGGATTTGTCTGTAATCATCAGAGAAGAGCCATTGTCTCTCTGCTCCTCTGATCCCTTGAAAGCAAGAAAGGTCGCTAGAATGTGCTAGAGAAGAAAGGTCATGTGGAGTCTCATAAACAGAGACAGCAGCGCTGGTACGCAGGGAGGACAGAGGTCTGTGGATAGCAGGCAGGTGAAGGAGGGGCAGGCTAAGAGGTGGTGGGCCTGGGCCAGCATCGTGCTCTCTTGTTATTAATGATGCGGTGGTAGGTTAGTCACCTAGTCCTGTCTGACTCCTTGCGACCCCATGGACTGTAACCCACCGGGTTTCTTATTCCATGGGATTTTCCAGGCAAGAATACTGAAGTGGGTTGCCATTTCCTTCTCCAGGGGATCTTCCCAAGCCAGGAATTGAAGCTGGGTCTCCTGCATTGCAGGAGGATTTTTTTTTTTTTACCGACTGAGCCAAGATGTGAAGATTAATGATGACTGGTGTATGTTTTGCTTCTGTCAGGCTCTAGGCTCAGCATCACGTGTTTTCTTTCCATAGCTTATTTAATCCTCAGACCATCCTATGGAGTAGTTACTATTTATGTCTAAACCCTATAGATGAGAACACGGAAGTTCAAGGTCATACTGCTGCTATGTGGTGGGGCCTGGACCCTAACACAGGTCTCCTGAAGTCCAGAGCCCCTGAGCCACCATTTCTATACTGCTTCTGCTATTATATTGCTTCTACTGTCAGGCTTCCCTTGTGGCTCAGCTGATAAAGAATCTGCCTGCAATGTGGGAGACCTGGATTCAATCCCTAGGTTGGGAAGATCCCCTGGAGAAGGGAAAGGCTACCCACTCCAGTATTCTGGCCTGGAGAATTCAATGGACTATATAGTTCACGGAGTCACAAACAGTTGGACATGACTGAGTGACTTTCACAGAACATATTAGTGATTCTCCTATTGAAGCTGAAAAGAGCCATAGGAACCAGCCCTCTGGGACCCAATATGTGGTCGCTGGGCCTGTAGCTTCACCTGGGCTCTTGACGCTGTGTTGTGTTAAGTTGGTTTAGTCATGTCCGACTCTTTGTGACCCCATGGACTGTAGCCTTCCAGGCTCCTCTGTCCACGGGATTCTCCAGGCAAGAATACTGGAGTGGGTTGCCATTTCCTTCTCCAGGGGATCTTCCCAAGCCAGGAATTGAAGCTGGGTCTCCTGCATTGCAGGAGGATTTTTTTTTTTTTACCGACTGAGCCAAGATGTGAAGATTAATGATGACTGGTGTATGTTTTGCTTCTGTCAGGCTCTAGGCTCAGCATCACGTGTTTTCTTTCCATAGCTTATTTAATCCTCAGACCATCCTATGGAGTAGTTACTATTTATGTCTAAACCCTATAGATGAGAACACGGAAGTTCAAGGTCATACTGCTGCTATGTGGTGGGGCCTGGACCCTAACACAGGTCTCCTGAAGTCCAGAGCCCCTGAGCCACCATTTCTATACTGCTTCTGCTATTATATTGCTTCTACTGTCAGGCTTCCCTTGTGGCTCAGCTGATAAAGAATCTGCCTGCAATGTGGGAGACCTGGATTCAATCCCTAGGTTGGGAAGATCCCCTGGAGAAGGGAAAGGCTACCCACTCCAGTATTCTGGCCTGGAGAATTCAATGGACTATATAGTTCACGGAGTCACAAACAGTTGGACATGACTGAGTGACTTTCACAGAACATATTAGTGATTCTCCTATTGAAGCTGAAAAGAGCCATAGGAACCAGCCCTCTGGGACCCAATATGTGGTCGCTGGGCCTGTAGCTTCACCTGGGCTCTTGACGCTGTGTTGTGTTAAGTTGGTTTAGTCATGTCCGACTCTTTGTGACCCCATGGACTGTAGCCTTCCAGGCTCCTCTGTCCACGGGATTCTCCAGGCAAGAATACTGGAGTGGGTTGCCATTTCCTTCTCCAGGGGATCTTCCTGACCCAGGAATCAAACTCATGTCTCTCACATCTCCTTCATTGGCAAGCAGGTTCTTTACCACTAGCGCCAGATGAATAGACTCTCAGACTCCACCCCAGACCTGCTGAATTAGGATCTGCATTGCAACAAGTGCCCTTGGCGTTTTGTGCACACCTCCAGTTTAAGGAGCCCAGTTCCGGATTTCTCATGTGCTTTTCTCCAATTGCCAGTGTTCCAGGATGTTAATAGGAATGAAAGGATTTCATGGTCAAATGAGTTTAGGAAAAAGTGAGTTAAACAAAGCCAAATTGGCCTCTTTGTTCCTGGATCTCTCAATGCCTTTAACAGGCTGATGCACATATTATGATGTGCTAATTGGGGGTGGGGTTTACAGTATTCCTCAAACTTATTTGACCCTTGAGACTTTTTTTTTTTTTAAGAGAAACAGCTTGGCAAACTAGTGTACCACTTTTGGGAATGACTGATTTAGACCAACTGCCTTGGGCACAGCTGTGTAAATGAGGTCCAGAGAAGTTGTGGGTTTGCCCGAGGTGGCAGTCAGCTGGTGGCTGAGCCAGGGCTGTATGTGAGGCTTGCAGGCTCTGTGGACCTTGTTCTTCCCAAGGTTCTGGGCCAGGAGGCCCAGAAATTTCACTCTGATCCTGAACCATCTGCCTCCTCAGTTCTTTTTCTCGGTTGTGAGGCAGTAATCTTGCCCTGTGATCCAGCTGGGTAGGAGGACGGAGTCAAATAGTTAACCTGTGTCTGAGCTCCTCTCACGAGGTGCCCGAGATCCTGGAGTGCACAAATGGAATGCAAAGGAGGGAACCCAGGTGTGTCTGATTCCCCGGCTTGGGGCTCCTGCCCTCGTGGAGATAGAG
The DNA here is from genome assembly GCA_006410675.1 of Oreotragus oreotragus. Lineage (NCBI taxonomy): Eukaryota > Metazoa > Chordata > Mammalia > Artiodactyla > Bovidae > Oreotragus > Oreotragus oreotragus. Next base: position 143,852 of record SJYX01021413.1, on the reverse strand, counting down.
ATCCTTCTAAGCTGGGTCCACACCAAGCAGAGCTGGGCCTGGAGACTTTGCAAAGAGTGAGTCCTGAAGATGGAGCTCGGCCTCCTGGGGACAAGCGGTGGAAAGATCAGCCCTAGGGCCTCCCAAATCGTGAGTCACAACCCAAAACCCTTGGGAGGAAAAAGGGACCGTGTGTATGTATGGGGCCAGGCAGGAAAGCTTCTCTGGGCATCTAGAAGGGGACAGGGATGGAGGAAGCATCCACCTCCTGGCTGAGGGACTCTGGATCTCAGAGAGGCTTTTCCAGCTTCTGCCAAAGGTCGAGCGGCTGGCAAAGGTTTAGAAGCTGTGCATCTGTGGGCATCTCAGGGAAAGGTCTGGTGAGAATGATAAGGTCATGCAAGCAGTCCTCTAATCAGCCAAAATAAAAGGCTTATCTTTCCTGAGTGCTTCTGCCTGGACCTTCTCCTGGTCCCCCTTTATTGAGACACCCAAGACTCTTCTGTGTGATCCTTTGAATTCAGACCTAAGCGTTATAGAGGGAGTGGAAGCCATTGTGCTCAACCAGCCACTGAGGGAGCTTTTCTGGGGCAAGTAGGAGAGGAGACAGAGAAAGCACCCAACCCGCTGCCAGGCTCTGCGCCTTCTGTTTCCTTCTCCCAACAGGTGGGTGAGGAAGACTCCCCATCTTACAGGTCAGGAAATAAAGGCACAAAGAGATTAGGCAGCCAGCCTGAAGTTACCAAGTTGAGAGGACCAAGGTGTGAACCCACAGCTTTGGGGCTCCGACACCCTCTTAGGAGAATGTTTAGTCTGGGGGGACCCGACCTGGGAGAGGAAACAAAGAGGGGGATGGCAATATCGTCCTCCCAGGAGGGGCAGTCCAGGTCCGGCCCTCCACACCTGGGCCCCTCAGACCCCAGCTCAGCAGCAGGCAGATGCTCAGATCATATGCCGCCCTGACTAAATCCAAATCTCCAGATGAAACCCATGTATCCACTCACGAAAGCCTCACAGGTGATTCCAACACAGTCAGGCTTCAGAACCAACTTCCTGGCTCTATAGGTGAGGTCGCTAAGGCTGGGGAGGGGAGGCAGCTTTCCAAGAACATACAACCCACCGCCCAGTAAGGACCCCAGCCTAGGTCTTCTAATTCTTCATCAGCCAGACTGGCTTTCAGGACCACCTCTCCCCATGACTAGCTGTGTAACCTTGAGTCAATTAACCTCATGATGAAAGCTGTAAATGTATTTAACCTCTTTCAGTGGCATATATGTTCTAGAAACCCAACCCCCATCCCAAGTTCAGCCCATTTTCTACTATATAATGATGAACAGAGAAGATTCTGAATAAGAGTGGGATTGAGAATCTGACCATCCCTGCTCATTAAGGACAGGGCAGGACTTGGGGTGCCCTGGGAGTGTTACCTGGCTGGAGGAGTCCTGGGGAAGGACCCAAATGTCATACCAGTCACCTATGCGTGGTGACTGGGGAGTGGGAGGCAGGATACAGGGCTGAGATCCACCGCTGAACCGGAAAGGCAGCCCGGAGTGGACAGTGCCATCCCACGAGGGAATGGAGGTGGTGCCACCAGGTGGACAGTGTATCTTGGTCCATTAGAGTCCTGGCAGGTGCTCTACAGAGAGGGACCATCTCTGTAGACAGAGATGCAGAAAGACAAGTTAAACACGGGCTTCCCCTCCTGCTCGTGGCTTTCCTACATAAATGAACACTTGATTAAAACCCTAGGGTACACATCCTAAGCTATTTAACTGGTTTTTTCCCAACACAGTGGGATTATGGGGGAACTTTCACTTTCTTGATCCTCCATATCTTAGAGATTTAGCTTTTTCGTAACAACCACCATAGTACTTTTGTCATAAAAGAATGAATTTCAAAATGCTGGTATAAATATTTGCGGAACACCAGTCACCTATGCTTTCAAATGGACTTTCAGGGGAAATCAGTCATTTGGAGAAAGATCTTTAAATGAGTGCAACCTGGGCACAATTCAGCTCCCTCCCCCTTTTCTTGGCTGTTTTTGACAACAGCTGCCTTAGTCCTGGGGCTGCCCTTCACTCTGCCAACCGGGACATCTCAGCCCCAGTCAGCTCTTCTCTCTCTGCTGTTGCTTGGCCATCCTAAAGCACCCTCTGCCTCCACACTTTCCATCCCCACACAGTCACAGTATCCTTCCTCAACAGCTGGAAGGCCTCCCATCTGCAGGATCAATTAACCCCTAAACAGATAACTCAGTGCAGAAGTGGGCAGAGGGAAGCAGCTCTGAGTATCATTCTGCTAGAGAAACTTCACTGTTTTATGCCAGAAAGTGACCCAAAGACTGGCTCCTCCAGATATAATGTGAGGAGACAGCTATTGGGGAGCAGTTCAAAATGAGAAACTTTCTGAAAAGCAGAGCAAAAGTGGTCTAGGTGCGCAGGGTTCCAGCCTCGGGGGCAGCCCCCCAACTCTTTGGTGTTACTCACCCCCATCCTCCTGATTTGCCCAGCCAGGCACACCCAAGCCTGGGAGAGCTGGGCAGAATTGCATCGTGTGATGTTTAGCTTTGGCGCAGTCGTGAGGGCACAGGTCAGCTGTCTGTTTAGTGCCTATGCACTCTGGGTGCCTGAGTTGTGGGTGAGCGCAAGTCCAGTGCTTAAACTACACGCTTTTCACACGACGTGGTCCCTAAATGTAAGTCAGCCTCCCTGACTCATGTTCTGAAGTCACAGCACTGTTCCTCTGCTTCTGGGAACACCGGCTGGTGGGACCAGGTTGAGATGGCTGGCAGTTTCCAACATGGCACCTTCTGAAAGAGGAGTCAGGAGACTGGCGCAACCCCTCTTTGTGCACTGATTCGAGTGTAACCCCATAGATGACGTGGCTCCCTCAGATAGCATCCCCAGCTCCTGCTTCACCTGCTGCCAACATTCCTCTGTTCTCTTCTCAGCCAGCTCCAGATCCTTGTCCCCAGGTCTTTGCCGAGGATGGAAATCCAACTGCTCCATCACCAGGGATACCCTGGGCGTCCAAGTTAGATCAGAGGCCCCCAGAATTGAGGGGGGCAGTCAGGGGCTTCTAATTCTGTAATAGGCCAAAATACTCCAGGGCCTGGTGCTTTATGGAAAAGGCGTCACCTTTCTCACGGAGCTTGGCTGGAAGGCTCATGCTCACGGGTGCCAACCCCTTTCATAGCTATAGGAATCTGAACTATGAAGACACTGGATGAGGGACAAGGCCCTGGGCTCGGAGACAGACCAGTGCTTCTCTGGAAGGAATCTTGGCCTCTTGCAGACCTGGGAAGTGCCAAGGCTTAGCTCCTGAGTGAGGAGCACGGGTGCTGACAGCTGGGAGTCCGGGCTCTGGGGCCGCCGGTTGTGCAGGAGCCAAGGAGGCTGGGGCAGGAGCAGCCCTTCCAAAGGTGGGGGTGGAGGGGAGCTCTGGACTCTGCAGACACCCCGAGACTGGCCCCTCTGAGGGCTTCCGTGGTGTCAGAGCTGTTTCAAAAGCACCTGCCACGGTTATCAGCTCAGGCTGAGTGCTTCTGGAGTGTGGAGAGAGGGTGGGTGAGAGAAGCAGGTGTGGACTTCCTTCCAGGAAGCTCTGTGGCCCAGAGGAGCTGGGGAGTCACAGGACACTGTGCGGTCACCTGGCGAGTTCTCCCCATGCTGCTGGCTCAGAGCAAACACTGGGGGTCCAGGCAGCTGAGGTTCCAATCCCCCTCCTCTAGGTACCAGCTGAGTGCTGCAGACAAGGCCCTTGACTTCTGAGTCTCAGTCTTCTCAGCTGCTAAGTGGGGATAATGAAGCGTCCTCGCAAGGTTGTTGCAAGGCTATATGAAAAAAGGGACAAAGGTGAAGGTGTGTGGTAGAGTGCGAGCCTGCTGAGATAGGCGGGGCCACATGGGGGCGAGGGGGCAGGGCAGATGGCGACCCCAGACAATGACAGGAATCTGTATCCTTGATGATGTCTTTTGTCTGTGGGTATCTAGGAACAGCTTCGAGGAAAGGAGAGAGCTCCCTGGGAGGAGAGGGAGGGCTCTAGACCATATGGTAGGCAGGGAGGCCAGCATGAGCAGGGGCCCTTCCTCCTGGGTGGCCATGGGGTCTGCCTACATATTTTTGACATCCTGTGTGTAAAGGAAAGACTCCTATTGACTAAAATAAGCTGTCTCTCTATAAAATGGAGTCCCTGGTGGCTCAGAAGGTAAAGAATCCTCCCTCAGTGCAGAAGACCTGGGTTTGATCCCTGGGTCAGGAAGATTCCCTGCAAAAGGGAACAGCCACCCACTCCAGTATTCTTGCCCGGAGATTTCCAAGGACTGAGGAGCCTGGCTCACTACAGTACATGGAGTCTCAAAGAGTTGGGCACCACTGAGAGAGCAACACGTTTTCTATAAAAGGGAGGGATTGGATGGGCTGAATTTCAAATTCTGTCCAAGTATATGCCATTACCCTGAGCACCTGCTGCTGCTGCTAAGTCACTTCAGTCGTGTCCGACTCTGTGTGACCCCATAGACGGCAGCCCACCAGGCTCCCCCATCCCTGGGATTCTCCAGGCAAGAACACTGGAGTGGGTTGCCATTTCCTTCTCCAATGCATGAAAGAGAAAAGTGAAAGTGAAGTCGCTCAGTCAGTCCAACTGTTAGCGACCCCATGGACTGCAGCCCACCAGGCTACTCCGTCCATTGGATTTTCCAGGCAAGAGTACTGGGATGGGGTGCCATTGCCTTCCCCACCCTGAGCACCTAGCTATCTATATAAGCACGTGTACACACACATGTGCACACACACTCACAGGGATGCACAATCACACTGATACACAAGTTCAAGTCAAAAGCTGATATTTGTGGAAGGCTATGGATTGTGTTCCAGACTCAGGCACAACCTTGCTTCTACTGTTAGGGTTAGAAAAAGACTAAGACAGGGGCCCCTCTGTGCTCTGGCTGCGCTGTATTATCTCAGCAGTAAGTGGACAGTGGACCAAGAAGGGTGTAACCAGGGGAGGCTGGGGACCCACCCTGAACCAGGCCAGCAGGCAGGGGTTTCCAGCCTTGTCTTTTCTGCATCCCTAGATAGACCCCATAGAGGACAAGACGTGGGCCCAGCCCAAGAAGGCCCTGGAAGTGTAACCAGTGCCTCGGTTACACTTTCATGCTTGGGGTAAAACCAGGGGGATTCAGGGGCAGAGCTTCATCATCTTCCCATGACTCTCCTCCCACTGGACCAAGCAGGGAGGCTTCTGAGGGCAGCAGCGTTGAGTTATTAAGTGCTTCATCTGTTCGCCTCCAATCATTTCTGAAGCAGACCTATATTCTGCTTTGAGGGAGCTCAGTTTCTGTCCCCCAGCGTTCCCTGCACTGCTGACGTCCCAAAAGGATGAAGGAGAACTTCTCTTGGAATCTGAGTGTGATGTTGGGAGGCCTGTGGAGGGCTAGGTCTGCAGTCTCTGGGTTTTGAGTGTCCCCCCCAAGTCTTGGAGCAGAGGAGACTCTCCTTGGCCCTGTACCCTCCACACCTTGTCTCAGCCTTCTCAGCTGAGGCCAGCTTGGACCAGAATATCCCAGCCTCTTTAAGTATCACATACACGCCCAGCAACCAGACCACAAGCCAAACCCACAGAGATGCTTCTGCAGGTGTTAGTTAACAGACCCACTGAAGGAACACAGAAGGAAGTGGTTATAATTGGGGCTTGGGGAATCAAGGGAAACTTTGTGAAGGAGGGAAGAGGTGACTAGGCCTAAGAGACAGCTAGGATATCAACAAGAGGTTGAGGGAATGCTGTCAGCACAGGATCAGAGGCAAGAACAAATGAAAGCAGAATGCATTTCAGTAGAAGTCTCAAATGCCTCCTTGACTAGACCAAATAACTCCCTGTACATGGTTGAAGGCACGTGGGTTTTGGAATCCAAAAGCTCTGGCCACATACTAAATATGTGACTTTAGATAACTCGCTTAACCCCTCTGAGCTTCAGTTTTCTCATCTGTAAAACAGATATAACTGCCTACAATACCCATCTCACAGGGTTGTCTGAGCTTCAACTACATCATCACATAAAGCAACTCGCTAGTGCCTGCTCAGTACCTGGTAGGCAGTAACTATTGTGTCTCCTCCCATAACTTCCCCTTCCTTCTTTGGTCTCCATTTTCCTTCCCTAAAATGACAGGAAGCTGCTCTGCCCCTACCCCACTGCCATTCTTCTCAGAAGCTTGGTGGGTTCCCTGAGAGATCCCATCCCTCAGAAGCAAGTGGGGTGAAGTGGGAGAACAGTGCACAAGAATCAAAACTACCTGTGATTTCCCCATTGAGAGGCATCTTTAAGCCACACTGGGCGGCGAGGCTTCAGCGGAGAACTAAGGACAGAGCTGGGAACCGGCAGGCGAAGGGAGAGAAGAGAGCCAAGCTGTTTTTTGTTTGCAGAACTTCCAGCTCCGGCCAAATACCATTTTTAAATACTATTGACATGACAAAACTAAGCTTCTTGGCTTGGGCTTGAATTTTTTCCTGTTGTTTTTTAAATCCCGAATTGAAGAATGTATCTCCTTTAGAAGCATGTCTGTCAGCCCAGTCCTTTCTGCCCACAAGGGTTCAGCTCAGAGCTAGTCCAAATCGCCAAGGTCAGAGAGCGATTACCTTGGCTCCAGCGACGCACACCTGGTGGGGAAGCGAGTGAATGCGCCTAAAGGCCAGGCAAGCAGGTTTTGCTGCTTGGAAAGCGAGGCTCCTGGAACCTCTCCTGTCACTCTCCCACTCCTGTTCTCCCTTCTTCCTGTGTGTGCGCGCATGTTTGTGTGCCGTATCTGCTGGGGGCCACCTGCCAGACGGGGAATCATTTCCATGTCTGTCTGCAGCTAGGACTGTAGAATCAAGTGAAATGGAGAGAGTAGGCAACCATTCCAGCTTTTTGGGTTTTAAACTACTTCCACCTAAAATAACCAGACAGTTGATGTTGGAGTGGGTGGTTCATTCTGCCAGACTTATCCACATAATTGCCTCCATTCCCCATTCACTTTGTGTGGATAATACATGGCATCATCCAGGCCAAGGAGGAGCACAGGTATTCAATGAGGCACGTAAATAGTTTCCCAGCCCAGTCTCTCCACAGGTGGCATGTTTCTTCATTTCATCAAAGCAAACATTTCTCATGCAACAAGCATTTCTTGTGCCAAACCCCATGTTAGGTGTTGGGGATACAATCATGACTAAGAAAATACGGTCTTTGCCCAGAGAGAGCATGTATCTTGGTAAGTGAAACAGTTAAAAATAAGGAACAAATATGATTGGAGAATATAGTAAAGATCAGAATGAGTCAAAATTTTTGTGCTTGCTGTAAACAATGTTTGGCAACTGTTCACAAAAATAACAACTGTATGTGAAGTCAGATATGCCTGTGATAAGGCCTGGTTACCTGCCTGATCACCATCAGCAGACTCTTCCCAGGTCAAAGGTTCTCCTTAAAACTGTATTAAGTTAAGGGGTTTGTAGGCAAAACCAGTGACTCTGGCATAAGAAGCTCTGAGCCTATGGCCTCTAACAGCTTAATGAGCTTGAACTAGTTGCTTTAGTCTCCTTTTTCTATTCTACAAAATGGGCATCATAGCTTGCCCACCAAACCGCAGGTTCTTGTGAGGACTAGGTGAATGTACTCGGCAAACTATAAAACTCTACATAGAGGAGGTAGCATTGAGAAGTTTCCTCCACAAAGAAGTTGAGTAAATCTAAGAGGAAAAGAGAGAGGAAGGGAGAGGAAAGAAGTGGGGAGGGGGAGAGAAGTAGGGGTCAGGGGGGCACTGCCAGTGAACTACTTAAACCCATCCCCCCTCCAGCAACATATGGAACACGATCGTCCTCATCTGAGCCACAGAAAGGTCAAGAAAGCCATACTGCTCACCTTGGGAAGCTGGGATTTGATTGATCCGCCCATATCCAAAGCTTGGCTTTTTTAAAAATTGAAGTTTAGTTAATTTTCCTGTGTTGTGTCAGTTTCAAGTGTTCAGCAAAGTGATTCAGTTATATACATATTCTTCTTTGTCAGATTCTTTACCCATTATAGGTTATTATAAGATATTGGCTATAGTTCCCTGTGCTCTACAGTAGGTCCTTGCTGTTTATTTTACATATAGTAGTATATATGCTAGGACTTCCCTGGTGGCTCAGATGGTAAAACATCTGTCTATAATGTGGGAGACCTGGGTTTGAGCCCTGGGTTGGGAAGATCCCCTGGAGAAGGAAATGACAATCCGCTCCAGTACTATTGCCTGCAGAATCCCATGGACAGAGGAGCCTGGTAGGCTACAGTCTATGGGGTCGCAAA
>SJYX01021413.1:87103-132417 GCA_006410675.1 Oreotragus oreotragus | reverse complement strand
TTTTTTTTTTTTCAAACTGTGAGTGCTACTTATTTGTGGGTTGCTAAATTCATGAGTGGATCATAATCAGAGATTTTAAAAAATGAACTAGCATAGGATAGACAATACAGTGTGCTATACTTGGTAAAGGGGAGCTCTATTTGTGAAGCTTTTCAGTTCTGTGTGTTTGCTTGTGTATAGGCAGAACCTGAATGTAAAATGACTGTGGGTCCTAGTTAGAACCCTCTGCACATCTCCGGACTGGAGGAAAAGCGTGACGAGGAAGAGACCCATGGGACCGACAGGAAGTTTGAACAAAATCCAAGAGTTGCTCCTCCTATTCAAGCAAAACAGCTCTAAAATAACCACAGGCCTATTTTTAGCACGTGCCAAGTTTACCTTTCCTTTGCTCTCTGGCCTGGACCGGGAGAGCCTGACCGCAGCAAGCTCTGCTCCTGGGGAGCCAAAGGGGCCCAGGAAAGCTGTCCCACAGGCAGCAGTTCAGGGCCAGGCTCTTACATAAACCGCAAGACTCTTTCCCATTCCTTACTTCCTCTGCCTGCCCGGGGATTACAGCAGGTCCTCAGAAACAAGGAAAAGCATCCTTCACAACAGGATGTCGCGGGGGAGACCACACACGCTACTCTCTGAGTCAGGCCACCAGGGAACCAGGTTCTGGACCCTTTAGTCACTGCAGGACACCTTAACCCTTCAGGGAACAAGAGACATATAGCTCACAGCTGAGGCCCTGGAGGGAGATGTAGGGGATCTTTCCAACTGTGACCTTACAGATGGAGCTTCCACAGCACCAGGGCCCAAGTTCTTATACCTGAAGCCCATCTAGCTCCTAAAGCTTGGGGTNTAGGGAAACAGCAAGGATGAATGACCAGAGAGATGACATCCCCTGCTGGCACTGAGAGCAGTGGCTGGGAGGAACACACAGGGCAGAGGGGTGGAGGAAGCTGAGGCTTGAGAAGCGACAGCGTGCCAGTCATCAGTGGGTGGGCACACGTGGTTTGATGGAGTCACTGCTTAGTACCCATTTCTTCCTTCCTTTTTCACCTCAGATCCTGAGAGGAGGCTGCAGGCTTCTTCATACCTTCTATAGTGCCTAGCATGGGACTTTGCATTCAGTAAGTGCTCAGTGAATACTTGTGAAGTCTTTGACCAAGGAGAAGGGTAAATGAAAGGTGAGGAACTTAGTTCTACCCAGAGACCCTTAGAAAATTAAAGCCGGCCTTTCCAATCATGTGACCTGCACATTCATGGCCCTGAAGTTGCGATTTTATAGCTAAGACAAAATACTCGTTAAAAACTAATAGGAATGTGTAAAATCAGCACTGGCAAGCCTCAGTTGGCAGGCGGGAAAACCTGGCTTCTTGAAGCCTGCTTGGCTCCATGGTTGATACATGCCTTGGGTAGATAGCCAAAGGTGAAAAGTCATTCACTTCTGGGAGCAAGAAACTGACTCCAACCCCAAATAACAGGCTTCAGCTCTCTAGGGCAAAAGGACATTGTATGCCTCAGCTCATTACAGAGTGCCAGATTAAATGATTTCACAGACATGTTCATTGCAATAGGGGTTCAGAAGAGTCTGTCAGTCCTCACTGGAGTCTTTAGGAGAAAGGGTGTAGACCACCAGCCTGGCGCTATGACTAGACCTCAGCCAGGTCACAGGAAACCGAGGCTTCCCAGAGCCTGTCTTTCCTTCAGAAATCCACTGACTTCCCAACTCTCCATCCCTCCGGCCTCCCTCTTCTGCCCAGGCCACCCCCACTTAACTGGCCATGCCTCCTCAGCACACGTGTTCTGTCCTTTCCACACACATCTCTAAGCTGGCCATCTCCAAGCCAGACACTTGCTCTGGCACCAAACACTTTGTCAATTGATTTCTCAGTAGTTTAGACATGCTGCATGCAGGAAAAGTTGTTTTCTGGTTAAGCAACATCCTCAGATATTTTTGTCCTCTCACCACAGATTGCCTCTCTAGACCCTTCTCCCCAGCCCTCATGCTCTCCTTCCCTCCACTGTTTAATTTAGGAGTTGAATGAGTTTTCTAGAAACACGCCATAGAAATAAGTTCCTCAGAGACAAGGCAATAAATGATCTGAGATATGCATGAGTGATGGAACCTTTGGTAGAAGACAGTGAAGAATGTTGATCATGGAAAAACAAAATCCAAGAGGCCAAATTTTAGAGGGAGCAATCTGTTGTAAATGGGAGCATGTCAGAGGCACTGGAAACTGGTTTCCTCTGCCTCCTTCTGTAAGTTGAATGTGTTCATGGGGGGCGACAGAGGATGAGACGGTTGGATGGCATCACTGATTCAGTGGACATGAACTTAGAGCAAACTCTGGGAGATGGTGAGGGACAGGGAAGCCTGGTGTGCCACAGTCCATGAGGTCTCAAAGGGACATGACTTGGCGACTGAACACCAACAAGAATGGAACATAACAGCATGAAACCAAAATACTGAAAGACCGTTTCTTTGCTCCATAACCCAACCAGCAAACATAGTGGAAGAATAGGAATGCATGCCTTTCACTCTGGGAGTTTTTGTTTTGGGGGATTTTTTTAAATGTTTTTTTGTTTTGTGGGGGGAGATAGCACTTTTATTTTTAAATCTTCCCTGGGTATTAGAACAGGTTATAGCACTTTGGAAAGGACTTTCCAAGGGCGGGTAGGACACTCATTGGAAGATTCAGTGGGAAAACTTCTTTGACTCTTCTGAGCTGGGTACAGATAAAAATGTCACCAGTAGAAAAAGAAAGCCAGTCATTGTTTGGTTAAAGGTTTGTATTTGCGAACCTTCTGTCCTGGATTAAGAAGGGGATTTTTTTTTTTTTTATTCCTGAGACAGAGCTGCTGTGCTCATCACTTACAACATCCCTAATGTGAGCGACCCAGAGAACCAGTTCCAATCACTGCCCAGCCTCTGGAAAACAACACCTTGGGGGAGCAGCATGTGGGAGGGGAACCTGGCCCTTGAGAGGTGAAGCCCAGTGCCAGAGTGTCCTGCCTCACCACCGAATCCACAACACTGGGCTGTTCATAACATCATTCCCTAAGGCCCAGTTCCAGTGGTGAAGGACTCCTAGGAAAGAAATTCCTATGAGAGAGACTCAGGGAGGCCCTGAAGGGTCACCAAGGCTGCCTTTCAGCTAAAGCATACAGGATGTGTCTTAAAGGCCAGTCTCCAATGAGCAAGACACATCTATTTGTAATCCCAGATCCTCTCCTTAAAAACTTGACCAACTCACTTCATCTTTCTGAACTTCATTTTCCTCACCTCTAAGGAGGAGGTAGTAATAACTGTCCACTGGACTATGAAAATGAAGTGAGAACAGTGAACAAAAGCTCCTCCCAGGGCTGGTGGAGAGAATCCAGCACTGGCCTTCTCCCCTTTTGTAAGGCGGGCTTTGGTCTTAGGGCTGACTCTCAGGGCAGGGAGACCCAACTGCTTGCCGCCCTGATTTCTCAAGGTTCAGGATGGTTTCCTGGCGGTCAGGGCTCCCTACTCAGTGAGGTCTGAGATGTCCTCTCCCTCCAGCACAGCCTGGGGGGAGCCCACAGGCCCCAGCAGGCAGAGAAGTTGTGGCTTGGAAGGAATCTCTGGCATGTGTCACGTCGGCCCCTACAAGCCGTGATCCGTGGTGTGTGGGAGAAGTGCTTTGTTCTGGGGCCAAGGGGTCAGTTGGTAGGAGGGTCACCCATGGGTCTCCATACTAGGCAGCTCCCCTCGCTCCTCACGCCCTGTCCCCACACCAGCTGCTCTGGATCACCCGTCCAGCCAGGGAGACCAGGCAGCCTGTGCTGTGGCTCAGAGAGGGCTGCGTGCGAGCTGTGGCTGTGGGGCAAGGCTGAAGCATGGGGAGCAGGGTCTGCCTGCCTGGGAGACCCATAGGGACAGGAGCTGGTATGGAAAGGGTGGCAGAATACCTCAAGCACCAATCTCAAGTTTGCTCAGCTCATCACTCAACTGCATAAGAACCCCGTGCCAGTCAGGTCCTTTCCTGGGGCCCCAGTTTCCTTGTTGGCAAATTGATGGGACTGAACAAAACAATCTCTAAGGTCCTGTCTAGCTTTACTATTTGGGACCATAAATTCCCATTTTCTTACAAGGCCCACAGTTCTCCCATCAACAGGTTAGCATGTTTTTCTTTTTCTTTTTAATATTTATTCATTTGGCTCAGCTGGTTAAAGAATCTGCCTGCCTGCCAATGCAGGAGATACAGGAGACTCAGGTTCCATCCCGGGGTCTGGTAGATTCCCTGGAGAGGGAAATGGCAACCCACTTCAGTAGTCTTGTCAGGAAAATCCCATGGTCTGATGAGTACACACGCACACACATACACACATACTTTATCTGTTTGGCTGTGCTGGTCTTACCCTGACCAGGGATTGAACCTGGGTCCCCTTCATTAGGAGTGTGCAGTCTTAGCCACTAGACCACCAGGGAGCTCTCTGCTCAGCATGTTGAAGCAGATGGGATGAGGGGGTAGGCGGTGGTCAGGATGGAAGGAGCTATGGGTGAGAGGTAAATGCAGATGGTTTGGTTGTCCCAGGCAGAAGACTGGTCTGTACAGTGTAATTGTCTATTTTTCTGTAAGTGGATGTATTTTCCATCTCAAGCCTCCGTTCTGGTTGATGTTGAACAACTAGTGTATTTACTTCCAGGTAACTCAGTCAAGCGAGTCATAGTCTCCATCATTTAGATGCTTAGTTCTATTAAATTCAGGATTTTAGTCCTCATTCCCTTCCTGGAGCTGACGCTAAGGGAGGATCCACCGCATCTGGAGACAGGGAGGCTCTCTGCTCAGTCTGCCTGGGTCCTCCTCTGAGATGGAATGTGCTCCTGTCTGGTCATCAGCACGCCCCCAGCATCCCTGTGACCTGGTGCACACACCTCGCCCACCCCGCCAGGCGCTCTGTGATGCCACGTAGTCTCTGCAGCACTCCCTGTTCCTGCTAAAGGCCCCCTGCAGACTGGCTTCTTCCTCATGGTCACTCTCCCGGCTCCCCCTCCCCCTGCAAGAGCCTGCAGAGCCTGCGTGGGGGCGCAGGGATGGGGCGGGGAGCGTCCAGACAGGCCCCACGGCCACTTCTTCATAGCTCTGTAGCTCAGCGGCCGAGAGGCCTCCCCGAGGCTCCACATCCTCCCTGGAGAAGTGAGGCACAGGTGCTGACCTGCCTGGACTCCATCCTTCAGGAGGGGTCTGTCATCTCCTCACCGCAGGACCCGGGAGAGGCCTGGACCTTGGAGGCACATCTAACTCTCCAAACCATCTTCCTCTTCTCCAGGTTAGAGGGCATTGGTCTCGAGGTGCAGTGGGATGGGGAGAGGGTAGGGAGGAGTATTTCAAAAACAAAAGATTTTACGTATCTCCTATCACATCTGCTTTTCGTGTTTTCCTCTCTCATACCCGGATCAAGGCCTTGGGCCTCCAAAGCCAAGCACTATTATGTCTTGGCTGTCTGGTTCCTCTCACTTTTGAGTGGGGAGGAATCTCAGAGTTCACGTAGTGAAGCCCCTGGAAAGGCAGGACAAGGGGTCAGAGCTGGTCCTAGGCTCTGAGATGCCTTTGATGATCTATGTAATTATTGGTGTCCTTAAAAAAACAAAAATTTTTTTTTTTCAAATAATCCAAAGCCTTTAAGTCAGTACAAAGAACAAACCTTTCACCTAGACTTTCAGGTCTTCCTCCATAAGGTCCACCCCCACTCTCCTCTCCCTTCACTCCTAACTGTATCTTGATGGGCCTTTAGGCACCTTTTCTTCATCTCTGAGTCTCAGCTTCTTCATCTCTAAAACAGGGTTAATCGATCATTTCTCACTGTGTTATGGGACGAATGCTAAGTACTATTAGCAAATCAGTTTTAATAAAAACTAGAAGTGAATTCTTGCACAGGATCTGGCATGGAACAGGTTTAACAGGTTTTGGTCCTCGCCCAGCCCAGTCTCCAGCCAACTGGAGCACAGCCTTGTATTCATGGCTTAGCTCTGCTATAACTCGCCCTCCTCCCCCAACCCGGGCGCACTTTGTGTCACCTCCACCACTGAGGCTCCTCTAAAATGCTGCCACCTCCAAAAAGCTCCCCCAAACCAGGAGGGTGCCCCCTACTCTTCTCATATAATTATTTATGCCCATGACTCCTCTTCCACCTACAACGATGTTGAAGCTCATTGAGGGCATGAACTTCAGCCTGATCCACCCAGGGCTAGACCTCTGCTGGCTTACCAAGCACTGCTCAGTGTTCCAGGCAGCCGCCCAGGCTGCTCCCTTGCGCCCAACCTGCTTTCGCCTTGATCCCATTTCTACCTGACTCCTACTCTTGGATCTATGATTCTGGCCTTCCAAGTGGGGGTGATTGGTTCTCTCCAGCTTAGCCCAAACCTTTGGCTCCTAGATGTCCCCACTGCTAGCCTGTATTCCAAAGACCCCAGTCCCTGCCCTGGTGTCACATGGTCCTACTGTCCAGGCCTTTGGAACCAAAACCATAGTGAACATTCATAAGTGTGTGTGTATGAATATAGATTCCAAGGTAACTGAGATGTCCCCAAGTGACTATCTGGCAGAGAAATGAGGGTCAGTCAAAGCCCACTTCTGGCTTACAGTCACAATTTCCTGCCAGATAAAGATGACAGCCCCCTTGCTGGGAGTTGTACATTTGATCCTAACAGGTCTAAGATGAGATACTATATGAGGCCTGTGTTTTGGGGAGACAGATGCCAGCTGGTGTCCCCAAACTCAACAGGCCTCAACTGGCCCCAAATCCAAAGATTCATGAATAATTCTGAAAACTCTCCCAGAGGGGTGGTCACTCTGGGTTTAAGCCAGTGACCGGGCTGTGAGACCCCCAAAGCCGTGACGTATGCTAGAAGAGCCGTCTGGGACTCCTGAAGCCGGGGGAGGGGAAGGGGGAAGCCTGCTGCCACCGTCCTGAGCTCAGTGCAGGTGAAGTAAAGTAGGACAGGTCATGAGGTGAGTGGCTAAAGGGCCTCCCGCGGCGCACCTTGGTGGTTCTCTCCTTCCGTGCACTGTTATCAGGCCCCTTCTATGACAACCCCTGGAGAAGGAAATGGCTACCCACTCCAGTATTCTTGCCTGGAGAATCCCGTGGACAGAGGAGCCTGGTGGGCTCCATGGAGTCGCACAGAGTCGGACACAACTGAAGCAACTTAGCAGGCATGCACCTGCGAATGGGCACTGTGCTGGGCCCTGGAGCTACAGTGGTGAGGAGCACAGACGCAGGCCCCACCCTCACAGAGCCTGCAAGAGTTTCAGACAGGGAAACAGGAAGGATGGAGTAAGAGGGATGTGGTGACCTGGGGAGCATGTGGGCATTTGGAGCGCCTGGCAGGGTGAGTGGGCTGGGAAGCTAGGGTTAGTCAGGGAGGACTTCCTGGGAAAGGTGACGGTATAGAGGGGACTAGAGTTTTAAGCCAGGAAATCTGCATGCCAAGTTGCTTCAGTCGTGTTCAACTCTTTGTGATCCCATGGACTGCAGCCTGCCAGCTTTCTCTATCCATGGGATTCTCCAGGCAAGGATAGCGGAGTGGGTTTGCATGCCCTCCTCTAGGGAAACAGCAAGGATGAATGACCAGAGAGATGACATCCCCTGCTGGCACTGAGAGCAGTGGCTGGGAGGAACACACAGGGCAGAGGGGTGGAGGAAGCTGAGGCTTGAGAAGCGACAGCGTGCCAGTCATCAGTGGGTGGGCACACGTGGTTTGATGGAGTCACTGCTTAGTACCCATTTCTTCCTTCCTTTTTCACCTCAGATCCTGAGAGGAGGCTGCAGGCTTCTTCATACCTTCTATAGTGCCTAGCATGGGACTTTGCATTCAGTAAGTGCTCAGTGAATACTTGTGAAGTCTTTGACCAAGGAGAAGGGTAAATGAAAGGTGAGGAACTTAGTTCTACCCAGAGACCCTTAGAAAATTAAAGCCGGCCTTTCCAATCATGTGACCTGCACATTCATGGCCCTGAAGTTGCGATTTTATAGCTAAGACAAAATACTCGTTAAAAACTAATAGGAATGTGTAAAATCAGCACTGGCAAGCCTCAGTTGGCAGGCGGGAAAACCTGGCTTCTTGAAGCCTGCTTGGCTCCATGGTTGATACATGCCTTGGGTAGATAGCCAAAGGTGAAAAGTCATTCACTTCTGGGAGCAAGAAACTGACTCCAACCCCAAATAACAGGCTTCAGCTCTCTAGGGCAAAAGGACATTGTATGCCTCAGCTCATTACAGAGTGCCAGATTAAATGATTTCACAGACATGTTCATTGCAATAGGGGTTCAGAAGAGTCTGTCAGTCCTCACTGGAGTCTTTAGGAGAAAGGGTGTAGACCACCAGCCTGGCGCTATGACTAGACCTCAGCCAGGTCACAGGAAACCGAGGCTTCCCAGAGCCTGTCTTTCCTTCAGAAATCCACTGACTTCCCAACTCTCCATCCCTCCGGCCTCCCTCTTCTGCCCAGGCCACCCCCACTTAACTGGCCATGCCTCCTCAGCACACGTGTTCTGTCCTCTCCACACACATCTCTAAGCTGGCCATCTCCAAGCCAGACACTTGCTCTGGCACCAAACACTTTGTCAATTGATTTCTCAGTAGTTTAGACATGCTGCATGCAGGAAAAGTTGTTTTCTGGTTAAGCAACATCCTCAGATATTTTTGTCCTCTCACCACAGATTGCCTCTCTAGACCCTTCTCCCCAGCCCTCATGCTCTCCTTCCCTCCACTGTTTAATTTAGGAGTTGAATGAGTTTTCTAGAAACACGCCATAGAAATAAGTTCCTCAGAGACAAGGCAATAAATGATCTGAGATATGCATGAGTGATGGAACCTTTGGTAGAAGACAGTGAAGAATGTTGATCATGGAAAAACAAAATCCAAGAGGCCAAATTTTAGAGGGAGCAATCTGTTGTAAATGGGAGCATGTCAGAGGCACTGGAAACTGGTTTCCTCTGCCTCCTTCTGTAAGTTGAATGTGTTCATGGGGGGCGACAGAGGATGAGACGGTTGGATGGCATCACTGATTCAGTGGACATGAACTTAGAGCAAACTCTGGGAGATGGTGAGGGACAGGGAAGCCTGGTGTGCCACAGTCCATGAGGTCTCAAAGGGACATGACTTGGCGACTGAACACCAACAAGAATGGAACATAACAGCATGAAACCAAAATACTGAAAGACCGTTTCTTTGCTCCATAACCCAACCAGCAAACATAGTGGAAGAATAGGAATGCATGCCTTTCACTCTGGGA
Organism: Oreotragus oreotragus; assembly: GCA_006410675.1. Taxonomy (NCBI): domain Eukaryota; kingdom Metazoa; phylum Chordata; class Mammalia; order Artiodactyla; family Bovidae; genus Oreotragus; species Oreotragus oreotragus. The sequence goes on along the minus strand of SJYX01021413.1, from coordinate 123,170 downwards.
GTTTTTGTTTTGGGGGATTTTTTTAAATGTTTTTTTGTTTTGTGGGGGGAGATAGCGCTTTTATTTTTAAATCTTCCCTGGGTATTAGAACAGGTTATAGCACTTTGGAAAGGACTTTCCAAGGGCGGGTAGGACACTCATTGGAAGATTCAGTAGGAAAACTTCTTTGACTCTTCTGAGCTGGGTACAGATAAAAATGTCACCAGTAGAAAAAGAAAGCCAGTCATTGTTTGGTTAAAGGTTTGTATTTGCGAACCTTCTGTCCTGGATTAAGAAGGGGATTTTTTTTTTTTTTTTAATTTTTAATCCAAATATGTTTCATCTGAATGATTGGCTGGCTTGTGCCCTCACGGGGAGCCTACAGAGTAAAACTATTTGGGGTTACAAAATGGAAAATATTAGTCACCAGTGATTCATGGAGATTATAAATATGTAGCTATATTGTTCTCTTATTTATGATCCAGCTGGGATGAGCTGTTTGGGAGGAAGCAGGAAGACACACAAGCAGTGCCAAAGGGGAGTGGACGTTCTGCTCAGGGCTTCGTGGAGTGAGCACATCCCCCACCCGCCAGGCACAGCCACCTTGGTCTCAGTCCTTGCTGAGCAGTGCCAGCTCCTGGAGTGCTGTCACAGCCAGGAATGAGAACAGGTGAGCACCACCCAGCATCCTTCCTGAGGATCTGAGCTGCCAGGGGTAATGCTCTTGTCTTGGGGGGGATTACCAGCTTTGCTTTTGCCAAACTGGTGTTATCAAATCGGGTCCCGCTGCTCACTGCTTACAAAATCAATACTTAACAAATGTTGATAGAAAGGAGAGTTGCCTTTCATCAGAATGCTGGCAATCTGGGGAGATGGTGGACTCAGCATTCCCCCAAGACCACCTCTGAAGATTCTGCTTGAAGAGAAGCAGGGAAGTAATCTCAGTGAATTATTGAGCTGGGGGGTCAACGCGGTTGCCATCCCCACCCGCACCCTCCCACCCCACTGTGTGCAGGCTTGTATGTGGGCTTGCTGACTCATAATCTTTCTTTAGATGCTATCTTGTTCATAAAAGGGGAAGCTAGGGAAGAGATCTGGTCCTCTGTTAATTACTTAGCCTTCATTTCTACTTCTTTGAGCAATGGAAAGGGCCAGTAAGTTAGGTAAAGTATTGTGTGATCAAAAGATTTGAAAGATGGGCCAGGGCTGGAGATGAGTAGAGCGTGGGGGTGCTTAAGGTTTAAGGTTAGTGACAAGAGAAAGGGGTGCCTCCTGCAGAGAGAGCTTTCCTACATAGAGCTTTTGCCTGCCAAAAGCTGCTTACACCCAGGGAGAAAAATACAGGGATGAGGGGAGCCGTCAGCTGGCAGAATTCCACTCAGAACTCCAGAAAATCACACCCTAAGTCTTCCTCACACACACACACACACACACACACACGCAATCCGTTCATCTGTCAAAGTGTACTGAGCCTCAATGTATGGAGTGCTGGGGAAATGATGGGGAGAAAGACACCCAGGCCCCGCCCTAGAGCAGCTTTCAGCCTGGTGGAAAAGAAGGACCTCTGCCCAGGGATTACAATGGAGACTGATATGGGAGAGGATAGAGGAGATCCTCGCACTGGAAAGCACACAGTAGGCGCATCCAGCCCTGTTACAGGCCAGGAGTGGTTTTGCGGAGCAAGGAATGTTTGAGCTGACCCATGTGAGGGAAAGCTAAGATCCAGGTGGGGCGAACCTAGAGGCACAGAGGAAAGCGGGTTTGTAGAACATGCAGGGCAGATGCAGGAAGTGTGGGCTCACCTGGGTTGAAGCACTAGGGTATATGAACCAGCCCAGGTGCTCAGAAAGCGTGGGAGGATGGCCCCAAAGTGAGGGAAATGAGGCATCAGTGGTAACCTTCCTTCCCAGGGTCTCATCATGGTGCTCTCCAAAGAGACCGTGTCCAATCTATAGGCTCATATATCATTGTCCAGGTATGTTTTTTCTAAACCTTTCCTCTGAGACATTCATACAGCCTCAGGGAGTCCCCATTCAGCATTCAGGTAACACTCAGGGCCAGGGCAGGAAAACTCGCACCCATGAGCTGAAGTAGATCCAGATGGTAGCTGCTGCTGCTACTAAGTTGCTTCAGTCGTGTCTGACTCTGTGCGACCCCAGAGATGGCAGCCCACTAGGCTCCTCCGTCCCTGGGATTCTCCAGGCAAGTACACTGGAGTGGGTTGCCAACCAGTCCAGGTCTGAACTAGGAGACCAACTTGAGAATTACTTCAGTCGCTGTTACCATTTGCTGACCCTGAAACTGCTCCCATGCCTGCAGAGGGCTGGAGTCAACCTGAATCCAACAAGTAGGGGACCAGGTCTGAGGGACACCAGGACTAAGAGGTCCCAAAGATGAGTCTGAGAATTACTGGATTCTGTGGGTAGGGCTTCAGCTAGGGATGGACTTATCCTCAGGGCTGAGAGGACTGTGGAGGAAGGAATATGGAAGACCACGACCCCCTCAGCTGACCCCTGACTACAGTCTTCCTCTTTGCCCCAGTTCCTGCCTCATCCTGGCTGATCTCTGCATCCACATGATTGGCTTTACTAATTCCCTGCTGTCCCAGTTGACAGACACCTGCATCTCCACCTTGGGCATCTGAGTTCACCTCCACACTTCAGCACTGTGGTTCATGGTGTGCACTCAGGAGCCAGTCTGCCTTAATTTGAATCCTGGTTCTACCATTTGCCAGTTGTATAACCCTGAGCAAGTCAAAGCACCATTATATGCCTCCATATAAGATGATATTAGAACCTATACCAGTGGGTGCTCATAGTTGGGACTCCATAAATAGTGTTAGTAATAGAATGGACTATTAGTTGCAGGAAAGTGTTGCCATGTCCCCAAACTAAATGCAATGTCTGGCACAGAATATATACTCAATTTTTGTTGAATGAATTTTGTCCTCATTCTGAGCTGCTCTACCCCTGGTATTAAAAAAGAAAACATCCATCTCTTCAACCACACCTTTTATTCTTCCCACTAGACCTGGTCTTTTAATCTCCGCCCCGCCCCCGCCCCGCCCCGTCTTATTCTATCCTGATCCAGCCTGCACCACGGGACCTAGCCTCTCACTAGCCATTCCCACAAGCCTCCTCCTCCATACCCCGTATGGGGCCACTTCTTAGACCCCGACAGCAGCCGTCCTCACCCCCTGCTCTGCCGCTCACAGCCACCTTCTTTCTACTGTGTCTTCCCCTCCCCACCTTTGTTCTCACGAGAGGATCTCTCCCCCTCTTTTTACTGAGAAGAGAAACATTACCAAACACAAAATCCTTCCAACTTCTAAAACGACCCCGTTTTCCCTTGCTATGGCTTCTTTCATAGGCGACTTTCTCCATTATGCACCCTTTTCTCTCAATTGCAGCTTATACTCACCCATCTCTTTGAGGGCCTGCTCCTCGGTATATACACAAGTTTAATACTCTCCACTCCCCTCAGGGAGAGGGAGTGGAGTATTTGGTTTGATGGGGGAGTGACAGTTTTCTGAGAGATCCTTTTTATATGGTTCTGACTCTTAGAACCATTGTGATGTTTCACATGCCCACCAGTAATACAGAAAGAATATCAACCAGGAGGGTGTTGCCGGAACCCCAAATGGGATACTGACAGTAATGAATGAAGCTAACTCTGCTGAAAATGGATATATAACCATATGAAAATGGTGGGGAAGAAAATAACTGACCTAAGTAATTTGAAAACCAATATTCAGCTGTATATTCTAAGGCTAAACCAAGAAGAACTATATACAGATATTATCCTCTAACAAGTCAATTCATTTCTCACAAGAGTATGAGTAGCAGCTCTGGAATCCCTTTAGAGGTTTACTCGAAGTGAGCAAATGTAGATATACTGCACATAATGAGAGCAATGTTCCTCGCTGTTGGAGAAAAGGGTTGCAAACAAGGAAAGGGAAAAGCCAGAATGAACCGTGTGGTATTGGATTGGAACTGAAGGTATTAGCATGAACTTACAGATTTGAATATGCAGATGGCAGGCACGGAATTTCACAACTATTTCGACATTAAGACTTTCACATCCTTTAAAAAGCAAAAACTTTGCTTCACCCCACAAGGATGCTGTCCTCATCATCTTTGTGGCCCTCAGGTCTAGAGCAGCACTTGGGACAGAGAAGGTTCTTAGTGTTTGATGAAGGAGTGAGTGAATGAATAAATGAATGAATCTCTGACATCTCCCCTCCTCTTTGTTATATATCCACTAACATAGTTAACACTTTAGTTACCCTATCCCTCAATGGTTTTTGTCACTGAGGGATTTGCTTATGTAAAAGCAAAAGGGAGAGAGTTTATGATCCCAAATCCAAAGGCTATCCAGGGAGACGGTGTGACTAGGCCTGTTGTGCTCAGAGTGTCCCCGTTTATGCCTGTTGTCTCAGCATCAAGTTTAATAGTGTCCCCTTTCCCTGAGTAAGTGTCCTAGTTGGGATAATGAATTACAGGGCTATCCCACAGAGAGAGGACAAGCAGCTTTTACTAAGCCCTGGATAGGAAGTGGTACCCTCTACCCAAGGGCAGCAGAGCCCACCCCTTGGCCTTACCATGTCAGTGCACTCCTCCAAATTGCCAGCTGTCAGTAGCTGTGATTCACTTAAGTTTTTTAGAAGCCACAGAAAGCTGCCATAGCCGTGCACACCAGGCTGATCATGGCAGGGAATCAACGTGCTCCAGGAGCAGCCCTCAACCAGCGACAGAAGGGGACTGTGATGGCCCAGGATTCTCACCCCTCAGGCAGGACAGAGGCAGGTGTGTGCTCCACACCGTTTCCCAGAATTCCCCATATGGTTATGGTCTGATCGACCACAGTAGTAACTGCTTATTATGACACCTTGGTCGGCTGCCCCGGCCCCACTTCCTCAGCTCCGGTCAGTGTTTCCTGCACTTGCTAGATGAGCTCCTTGCCCTGGAATTCTTGCTTCAGGGTTTGCTTCTGGGGGAACCCAAACTGAGACACTCAGCTCCCTCTTTCCTCCCTGGGGTCTGAGGAGCCTTGTTAGTGCTGAATTCCTTGGCGCTGCTTTCCAGGCACCCCATCCTCGGGCAATCCCATCCCCCACAGACCTGAGCCCTTCCCCAACCTACACGGTTCTTGCTTCCCAGGCCCATCCCTCCCTCCTCAGCTGTCTGCCCAGGGCTAAGTCACCAGGGGGCTGGAGCAGATCTGGATCTGGGTGGCCAAGGCCTTCTGTTGACCATGGCCTTAACCGAGACCCCAGTGTTTTTCTGAGTTTTCTTTCTTATCTGTTTTTAAAGAGAAAAGATCATTAAATCTTCTGTTTTACATTGATTCCTTTCTTACTGAAGTATAGTTGATTTACAATGTTTTATGTATACAGCAAAGTGGTTCAATTGTATATATATCTATAAACACACATATTCTTTTTCAGATTCTTTTCCATTGTAGGTTATTACAAAATACTGAATATAGTTCCTTGCGCTATACAGTATGTCTGTGTTGTTGTCTAGGTTATACATAGTCGTTTGTATCTGTTCATCTCAAATTGCCAATTTATCGCCCACTTTCCCCTTTTGTAACCATAAATTGGTTTCCTATGTCTATAAGTCTATATCCGTTTTGCAAATAAGTTCATTTGTATCATTTTTTTAAAGAAACCACATATAAGTGGCATCATATGATATTTCTCTGTCTCTTTCTGACCTACTGATAATCTCTAGTTGCATCCATGCTGCTGTAAATGGTATCATTTCATTCTTTTTTGTGGCCGAGTAATATTCCACTGTGTATATATACCATATCTTCTTTGTCCGTTCGTCTATTGATGGACATTTAGGTTGCTTCCATGTCTTGGCTATTGCAAATAGTGCTGCTGTGAACATTGGGAGGATGTATCTTTTCCAATTAGCATTTTTGTCTTTTCTGAATGTAGTCAGGAGTGGATTGCTGGATGGTACGGTAGCTCTAGTTTAGTGTTGTAAGGAACCTCCACGCTAGTCTCCATAGTGGCTGTACCTATTTACATTACCACCATTAGTGTAAGAGGGTTCCCTTTTCTTTCTGTTGAGGCTTTCTGATTAGATGCTTCTGTGTCAAATTCCAATATCAGTTCAATAGCTTTCTAATGATCCACTCCTGGATCTGACTGCAAGTGTCCACCTCTTTATCCATTTCACAAGGATCAAAGGCCAAAGAAATGGTCAGAGGAGGGGAAATTACCATTTACAGGGTCCCCAGTTAATATGAAACAGGCTCCATGTGTATGGCCTTATAACAATTACAAGAAGAAAACTGGATTTTTATCTTTTTAGAACTAAAGATTTTTATCTGCGATTTTTTAAAGGAATGATCATTATAGAAATTTCACAAAATATGAAAAAAAGAAAAACATTACTCATAATTCTCACATCCAGAAACTACCTTCAATATTATAGTGGTTATTTTCCTCTTGTCTCTTTATCCATGTATAACTAATTGGAACCACAGTAAGGGAAGTCCTTTTTCACTCAATAGTAAGATAGAAACATATCTCCCTTGTTACTTCATACTTTGCGAACACTAGGACAGAAATGCTTGCCTCTTACTTGCACATTTTATATGGTAGAGTGGGAACACATACGCCATTCCTGAAGGATGGGCACTTTGGGAAGAAATCACTCCAGCAAAGTGAAATTGAGAAAAGAAGCTGAGGGAGATTTTGTCTCTTTCTGGCCTCTTTTTTTTTTTTAGTTTAAAAAAATCAAGAAAGAACAATAAAATATTATTATTCAGACGTTAAAAAAAATACCAAATAATCAGCTCAAGGAGTTGAAAACAGTTGCTGCTGGGAAATGGGAATGAATGGGGCCACTGTTGTTTTCCCAGCAAGGCTTGTCAACCTGATTCCCTCTCTAATCTTTGTGTTACTTTGATCTTTGTGTTTTCATTTGATGAAAATGAAACAACATGAGGCATGATTTATTGACCTAACAGTAAATACAGTTTTGTCATAAACTTTGCAAACATTGCTTTTAATGGCTGTATATTATCCCATCCTGTAGATATACTACAATTTATCCATTTCCCTGTTATTGAATTCATCATTTGCTTTTAAATTATATTTAGACAGTGATGTTGTGATGAACAGCCCTGTGCATAAAGCTATTTCCTGTATTAGAGATTTTCTTTGTTGGGAAAATAAGAGAGCTCTTAGTATATAGGAGAGTGCTCATTTTCCCCTGCCTGAACCAGCTTTGATTCAATTCTTTTTAAAAAGTCTCAAGCTATGAGGGAAAAAATTATTTTCCCCTTTTCGACGGTTAATAAAATGGAAGCTTAGTGATCTCCAGCCTGCCACAGCATGCACAGGGTTAAGAAGTGGTGGAGCTGGCTTTTAAGCCTGGTCTGTCTGACAAGTCCTCATCTATGCCACATCTGGCCTGGGAGAAAGAGCTAGTTGTCACGAGAGCTGGATCCTAGTCCAACCTTTTTCATTGATTAGCTAATGCTCTTTTAGTCTCAATTTCCTTGTCTGTGAAACACAGGTGCCCCATCTACCCATCCACTTTCTCAGAGCTATCAGGACCAAATAAGATAGTGAACAGGGAGACTCTGGAGATTCTAGAAAGTTCCATCTGATTATAGACTTCAAAAAGATGTGGGCCCTGCATCCTTTTTCCTCCCAAATATAAATCTAGATCTCATGTTTATTTAGCATTTACATATGGCAGTTACTGGAGGTTAAGTGCTTTATACGAATGATCTCATTGAATCCTCCTAATAGCCCAACAGGTTAGATATTATTGTTTCTCCTGTGGAGAGGAAAAGTTGAGTCTGTGTCCCACAGCCAGTAAATGTTGGCAATGAGATTGAATCCAGGAGAACTGACTCCAGAATTTGAGCTCTTATTGTTTTAAAATGTGGCTTTTATTATTATTCTGGTATTTATTATTATTCTGGGGCCAACAGACTGGGTGACAATTGCTAATGAAAAGGTAGTTTGTTACAATTCTCAAGAGGGAGGGGCACTCCATGCCATGCAGGACCACACAGGGAAGTCCCAGAGTTGGTCAAGATGCAGAAGGAGTGAGGGAAAATCATAGGAAAGAGCCTTTATTGCTATTTTCCTGGGAAGGAATGGGTGAGACAGGGTCAGCTGGCCACACAGGTCTAGGATGGACTTGTTTGAATAATTGCATGGGGCTCATGGGTGTAGGGACTGTTCCAGGTTGCCTGGTACCTGACCCTCGAGGGATTATGGTAGAGGATAGTGGTCAACCTGTGAGAGCTCCATAAAGGAGGCAGTGGGCAGCTCTGGGCTCTGGAGAGGTAGGTTTTCATAGGAAAGGCACATTTATGGGGGAGTCATTTCCTGTCTCTGGGAAGGGCAGTCTCTCCAGGATCAGCTGGGCCCCACATACCAGAACATCAAGAATAGAGAAGATAGGAAAACATAGTTAATACGCTTATGCACTAAACAGGCTGCCTTGTGCAGTGTTCTTGCCATAGTTGGGGTGATTATCATCACCATCAGGAGCCATCACCACAATAATAGTGATGTCCCATCATTTTCCGAACCCAAGGTCCGTGAGGACAGGGACCATGTAGCACCCAGCACACAGTAGCACTCAGGCGGGATTAGTTGAATGAGTAAATGAATGAATTGTCCCATGCCTGCTGAGCCTGGACCTGCATGCACTGCAGGGGACACACAGGTGTAGGTACTAAAAAAATATTATATTTTCATCATCAGGTAAGAAATAGGGCAAGGCAGAGAATACCAGGGAAAGAAACTCTCAGCAGCCTTATTAGCCAGGATCTAGACCTATGTGCCTGTGGAGAGTTCTTCCTAGAGGAATCTAGATGACAGTTTGCAGATTTTGTCCAGTGAAGATCTCATGCATGCCACAGCAACTCCTGCATGTCCTTGAAAACATATGCTGACTCCTCACCTGACTAGTAATCTGATTTTAATCCTCTCTGCAGAGACTAAATGTCTGCCTTATTCAAGCAGTCACCTGGCAACATGCTCAGGGGGTTCTGGCTTTTTTTCATCCTTACAGTTCTGCCCTCATCACCAGGTTCATCCCAAGCTTCTTTAGTCATTTATATTTATTCACACACTTAAGAGCGTTTATTATCAACAATGGTTTGGAGTGGTCTCATTGATCATTTACCGTTGTCTTCAAGGAGAATCTGTACAACAGAGTCCTGCTTAACACATTTCCTCCACTTGTCAGAACTGGGGACTCTGGAGTTGACAGGCGGAGAGCTACCTAGTTATGGGGTAGCACTGTGAATCCTAAGAGAATATTCTGCTGCTGTATAGTACAAGCAACATGGGTAGATTGGAGGAGTGTTTTCATGCTATGAGCGGAATTAGAAAGAGGACTCCTTGCCCTCAAGGGTTGACAAAGGATACAAAGCAAAAGAAACAAGCAGACCCTTGGCACTTAATACAGTTAACATGAAGTGACAAAAGTATTTTATGGGGATCGTTGACAAAGGAAATATGCCAACAGCCAAACAATATAGCATACATGAGATTCTGAGCCCAAGCAGCTTGGCCTCCCATCCCATCTCTTCATGCCAGGGGGATGTCTGACCCTTCTCTCCATCTCCTCTCCCTGTCCAGCCCACTGGACAGGCACTAACTATAGAAGGTATTTCTTCAGAGAAAAACCAAGGGCTGTGCAAAATTAGAAGGGCTAAGAAGAAGGAAAGCAAGATGAGGCTTCAACTCAGGGAAGAACAGAAAGACTCACCTCTTATTCAGAGGCTGTCACGTCCACTTCCTTTCCCAGCCCCATTCCAAAAACATCTCTCCACATTTATTCAGGGATGCCTGTTGCCATGACTACTGGGAGACAGATGCTTTTTAATATGTGAAGAGCTCTTCCAATTTGGAATCCGACCTGGAACAGGTGGCTATTTTTAGCCACATGCTAATACATGCTTTAGAAAAGTCAGCTCTTTGCCTTGTACTTAAGCATCACCTTTCTCCACGCTCATCAGAAAGCCAACACCTGCCCTGGCAGCTTGTGTCACTCCTGTCTGAGAGGGAGGCCCTGCCCTCACCAGGGCTGCTCTTAGAGTGCTGATTCCCCACTGATACTCAGAATGGTGGCCACCACCTTGCTCAGGCACATTTGTCTCATTCTCCATTACGGGTCTGTATTTCCTGTGCCTGATTCTCTGCTATTATTTATAAAATGATAGTTTGAATTCCATGTCTGTCCCATGTATGTGTGAAGGCAGCCTGGTCTCATGATAAGAGTTGAAGACTTCCCCCACCCACCTGCAAGTTAGTTTGAGATTGAAGTCCTTCAATGATGTGGCCTCAGTTATGTTCCTAAACTTACTTCTCAAATCTCCCAACTCCAAGCTTGAAATGCCTAGGGCATTCTTCAGTTGCGTGGTGTTCTCCTACTGGAAATTCTCACATGGTTTTTAATCCCCATATGAAACTTGATATGCTCAAGAATTCCTCCCTGTGCCATCTCTCCTTCCCTCCTAGTTATAAGAATACAAGCATTTCCTCATTCCTGTAGGTTCTCACATTTCACAAGCAAATGTATAAGAGCTTGAAGCATTGCACACACCTCCTGGTGCTGTGTTATTTGGGCATTTCTTAGCTTCTTTATGACCACTGGAAGGTTCATGAAACCAGAGAGGGAAGTTTTTCTCCATGTTTACATCTCTCGTGGCTGATTCAGTGTTTTGCCCATAGCAGAGACTCAGGACGTATTTGTGGAATGAAATTGTTATAGAAAAGTCTTTAGACCATGTTTCTAGTATTTCTTCTGCCACTAATCTTGAACATAAAGCTTTCTAGGTCTCAGTTTCCATGCAACAAAAGAATGATAATGTATATTTCACTTCTCTCAAAAATTCATCATTAGAACCAAACTAGCTTTGTCTTATAAATAGTATCTTCTCAGATAAAAAACATATATCCTCCAGAAATAATAAAACAGAGGAGTGAGGAAATACCATAGCAATACTGGAACTCTTTAAACACTAGCGCTATAGAAAGCGCCAGAGCAGTTCGAGTAGACTACCCAAAAAGAAGAATAAGGAAAAGTAGGGGGGAGGTGGAGGACAGAGAGAAGGATGAGAGGGAAGGAGGAACAGGAAGGGGTAGGTAGGAGAACATAGTGTGCTCACAAGCCATACACAGTCCTCTGGGGGCAGAGGGTGGCAGAGCAGGAACAGCTACTGGTAGGAAAGACTGTGGTCTTGAGAGGCAGCACTCAAATCCACTTTCTTGTTTGCTGGTCAGGACTTTGGAGATGGGGGTTTCCCAGTTGATAAGAAAGGAAACCAGAAGGAGAAGGGCCCCTAGCCAAAGGAGAGAATCAGGCAGAGAGAAAGCCCAGAAATCTGTTAGTGATAACCACAGATCATTTTGATTCAGAAATACTCTAGCCATTCTTTGAGAAACATTGAGCCAGATAAGACAAAGTAAATTTAAGAAGCATGTTGGTTAACTACTGATGGAACCAAGAACCCTAGAAGTTGGAACTGGCAGTAGAAATTAAAACATTGCATAAAGCTGAGAAGCAAAGAAGAGACAGACAAAGCAAATTTAAGAGGAAAAGAAAAAAAAAGACCTGAAGGAGAAAAAGACCTTAAATGCAAGTTTTGGTAAAGCAAGACTGAACGCAGATACATGGGGGAACAAATGGCATAAATATGAGGAAGGATAAAGAGAAACTTTCCTGCAGGTTGATTTTCATTTTTTAAGGATGAAAATGAATAGAGAAATTTATTATTTATCAAGTATGCTCCTGGATTCAAGGATGGCAATCACGCAGGGAAAGGTTTTCATGGAACCCTGAACTAGTAGACACTGCTGAGACCTACAGGGAGAGAAATAGAGGAAATGTGAGACAGAATAGTCAATGAGATTCAAATGAATAAGTGATGCCATAAGGATAAGTAATGAACAAACTGGATGGGCTAGAGCCCAAGAGGTCAGCCTGAACTCAGGGCAGTGATCTCAGGACCATGGATAGCTCTGTGCCTGTCCTGTGTCTGGAATAAGAGTGGCCTTTTAACCCACTGCTACCTTGATTGGCTTCACTGCCTGGGTCTCATTTTGGATGTTAAAAAGATCTGCTCACCCAGTTAAGGTTTAAGACTTCAGATCTAGGGAATAGTTGCTATCTAGCTGGTGGCCATTGATAACTCCATTCAGAAATATTATAGGATGTAGAAAGAAACAGTACCTTGGAACCAAAGACTAGGTTTTACTTCCAGCATTACTACTTGCTAAATGTGTGAGTTTAGTGAAATCAAAGTTGATAAAGCTCAGTTTTCTGTTCTGCAAAATAGGGTTCATAAGGTTTTCCCTACTTCCTATAAAGACCTATGTGTTCATCTGCTCAATCATGTCCAACTTTTTTCAGCCCCATAGATGGTAACCTCCCAAACTCTTCTGCCCATGGAATTTTCCAGGCAAGAATACTGGAATGGAGTGCCATTTCCTACTCCAGGGAATCTTTCTGACTCAGGGATTGAACCTGCGTCTCTTGCATTGGTGGGTGGATTCTTTACCTCTAGCACCACCTGGGAAGCCATAAGGGCCTACAGGAAAAAGTAAATAAGGTTATGATGCAAAACACTCTTAAACTGTAAAACCCTAGTTAAATATGTATAGTTGTTGTAACTAGCTTCCTACAAAATGAATACAGAGGTTCCCTAGGAACTCTACAGGGTCAGGAGACAGGAGTGTTAAGCTAAAGGTGTATTAGAGCCCAGCATCTTCAGCGATAGAGATAAAGCTGTGAGAGGAATGTGGATTTTCAAAAGCTATGGGAGTGTGTGGAAAAACGAATGAATGTGAAAAGAAGTAAAAGGGTGAAAGGGAAAGTAAAAGGACAGACTTGCGACTTTCTCAAAATGAGAGAAGTTAACATCAATTTACAAGTAATACCTGAAACAAGCTAAAATATCAAACAGGTGAAATAGATTTATTAGAAATTCAAACCCATTTCAACAATATCTCTTTCTGCAATGTGTAAACACAAAAACACCTCTATAGCAAAACTGAATCTTTTTTTATTATTTTAAAGCCTTTATTATAACGCCTTTATTTTAACCTTATTACAAAAGTAATACACATCATTACAGAAAAAAAAACAGAAATAAACAAATTCAAATGATTATATAAAAATACTGTCAATCCTATCAACCCAAAGACACTCTTGCATTCTTCAAACTCTTCTGTACATTTTGAAGGAACTAAATTCACTCACCTTTAAAAAAATATATATATATGGGTTCATCTTCATGCTGTTTCACAGTATGTCTTATTAAGTAACCATGTCAAGAATATATTGTCATATAGGTAACAATAAATTTGAGTAGCAATTTAAATGGCTACATATAATATTTATTGTGTAAATATTCATACTTATTTTACCATTCCTTTATTTTTGGGTAGTCTATTCCCAACATTTCTTTGTTATATACTGTGATATAAGGAGTTCATGTTGAAACCTGTGAGTTCCAGTGACAAGTTCTGCTCCCAGATTCCTTGAATGTTGACTGTGTATCTTTGGGAAAGTTAAACTCTTTAAGGCTCAGTTTCTTCATTTGTGGAATGAGTTTAATAATAGTATCTACATTAAAACCTCTTGTTAGAATTAAGTGAAATGATATATTTTAAACTCTTTGTACAATTCCTGGCACATACTAAGTACCTACTAATATGATGACAATTTTGTTCAAGTCCTTACAGCAGATCTCTGTTTTCATCCTCAAATAAACTTCCAGAAATAGAATTTTTATCAAAGGAAGGACATATCTATTTCAGGACAATGCCATATTTTAAATAGAGAATAATTCAGTTGTAATGAAGAAAAGGGACAATCAGATATTAAAAAGTAATATATGGATGTAAAAATTTTAGATTCATTGCTATTAAACTAAGAGTGAACATATTCTAAAAGCAGTGATTCTGTATCTTAGAAAATGTCTTACAGAAATAATTGCATGAATACATATGTACAAGTACGTTCATTGTAGTATTTTTTATGATAGCAAAAAAACTGAAAGCAATGTGATTATCTCATTTTTAGGAGGTTGATTAGATTATATTATGGTATGTCCATACAGCTGAATATTATGCAACCATTAAAAAGGACACGGTAAAGCTACATATCTAACTTTGTATTGAGTTCCTAATATAATCTTACAGGGGAATGTAGAGTGACAAAGCGGAAGCATAGACTGGTCATAATCTATGTGATAATTTTTAGGGATGCAGAATTTCAGGCTCATTAGTTACAGGCACTACCAATGGAACAAAGATAGATAATAATAATAGTATTTTAACACTTTAAGTGGTACAGTAGGTTCATTATCCTAGTGATCTGGCATAAACTTACTAAAAGTGAGAAATAGCTCACAAAAAGGACAGGATAATCATGAAATAAAAGTTATTACAAAACAAAAGCCATCTCTTTTCTAATCAGTAGAAGTCTGGGTCTTAAAGCAGAAAAGATGTTTGAGAAGTTAGCTTATCCATCACTTTGCCTTTCAGTAAAGTATGTTCATTCCTTTATTAAAATGGAAAAGCAGAGATGCACAGAGCCAAGTGATTGACCCAAAATCACATGGCTCAAGGAAGTGGGGTGATGACCAAAATTCTCTCTCCTGATCAAAGTGGTATTCTCAAAATCTTGGAAACTTGGCAAGATCAAATAGAGCATATGCAAATTCCTACTGGAACAGGAAGAAAGTAGAACTATAAAAGAGATCATTAAGGGGAGAGGAGACTTGCTCCCTTTTCAAGATGCCATGAAGAAGTAGGACATGTTAAAAATAAATTTTAAAAACGCTCAAAGGAAGGCACCAGGCCAAGGACTTTAACTAACAGAATAGCTCTTCTCTTACTCAGGAATGATCAATACAGAGCAAGTTTCCCCTGTAAAGGTGAAGAAAGAGAAACGGAAATAGCAAAAATCAAAGGATAAATGAGGAAAGTTCCCATAACCATGGCCATGGCGATGAGTGACTATAGAAAAGGTTAGACAAGAAAAAGGACAAAGAGAAAAATGGAAAGTGACACACCGGAAGAAGAGATCTAGAATGTAGCCTGCCTTCCAAGAGCCACGCAAGTATCAGCCCTGAGAGTGGTCGCCACAGACATCAGTGCTCAAGAAATCAATGACCGTCAGGCTGGCGAGAGGGCCAGAGTCCTGTAAGCTCACTGCCAGGGACCGCACAGTTTCCCACAAATGTAGTGAGGTATGGAAAAATGGTGAAATGACCAACAGGTGCAGCCAAGTGGTGTTAATGTACAGCTGATGGGAGGGAAATCAATGGTTCAAGGAAGGAACACTGGTGAAAACCTGAGAGGAACGCAAAATCTCAGCAGCCTTCCTATCCTTAGAGTCTCCCAGTCTCTGTTCTAGCTTAGCTGGCTTCTCCCCACTTCTCTGCCTGAGAAGGCCATCAGCAGCACTGTGCCTATCTTCAGTACACGGACTTTTCTCATTGTGCAAAGAGGAACAATGGACACCTTTCAGGTTTAAACCTATAAAGAAGAATATTTTGGAAAAGGAAACCCAAACCTCACTCCCCCAATACTCACACATGCAGTAATCATCAACATAGGTAACTAAGGATTAGTTTAACGAGCATGCACGATCTTAGTATCCACAGCTCTCCATCATGCCATACCTTTCAGAAGTACAATCAGGATTGGTCAGCCTGAATGTTATTTTGTGAATCTATTGTTCTGTACTGTGCCTTGAGCCTAGCCTCAAAGGGATCCCACAGGCCATCCTCCAAGGAGCCTCTAGTCCTCAAATTAACTCTTGCATGAGAGACAAACTTCTCATCCTCATCTAAAGTTCACAGCCCCTGTGTGAACCAAATGCTCTCTGGTTCAGGTCCAGAATTACCTAAGTTCGTCATTGCACAAATAGACAACTCCTTCCACATCCCCAGCTGTGTTAAGGGACCCCATTCTCAGGGAATAGTTACTAAATTTTTTAAAAGTTTAGTGCCCCTGCTCCTATATAAGCTAGTATTACAATGAATTTTTTAAAGAAGGGAGGAAAAAAAAAAGAAAATTAGCTATGGCCTAAACAAGTAGGAAGTTCACATTTCACGTACTAGAGACATAGGTTCGGGGAAGCAGTTGCTCAATCCTCCCACTGGGAACACTTGGGCACCTTTTTCCCTTACCTTCAACTTGGCTTCCTGGCTTTCATCTTCTTGCTTGTTGCCTACAGCCATGAGGTTGTAGCCTTGCATCCATGTTTAAGGCAAGAAGAGGGGGGAAAAAAGCACGAAGGGCTTTCTGCTTACACGTCTTTGTGCTTTCATTCAGGAAGCTAAGACTTTTCCAGTGGACTCAGCTACATTTCATTGACCAGACTGCATTATACATCACCCTCAGTAGTAAGGTAACTGGGAAATGGAGAACCGTGTCTTTACACTGGGAAAACAACAAGAGAAGGTAATTTAAAGTGAATACTCATAAGCTACTGAATGATATCTGTCATAATTACTTCTTTGGCTCTGCAGAACCCAAGGGTTCCTATTCTTTCACATATTCTCACACACACCCCCCACCCTGCAACCCATCCATCACTAAGTAAGAAAACCCAAAGTTTTGTCCAGTTCAAAGTCTAGGATTTCTGGTTATTGTGCAGAGTTCCCTATCGGCCTGTGAGTGCCTCTCAGGACTACAGTCTGTTAAATTGAAAAGACAGTTCATCTGCCTGCCTATACCTGATGTTCAGAGATAAGTAAGAAAACAATAATCACAATAAAAAACCCCAGCACAACTCACAGAAAGGGAAAGTACCAAATGCACGTTGCACCATAGAATATATCAAATCCTACTGAACAGAAACAGGGAAAACTTCCTGGCCTGGCAGTAAAGTAAAACCAGTCTGGTAGGTCCTAGATCTGCTTTCTGGGAGGAAATTCCTTTTCCATTATTCCCAATTGTAATATCCCCACAAAAACTCTCTGTGGCAAAGACTATTTCCATTCTAACGATAAGAAACCTGAGACACAGAATAATTTGACCATGGTCATATAGAACCAGAATCCAAGCTCAGACAATCAGATTGCAGGGCCCCTGGCTCTTTACCATCAATGTTTTTGTAACATAACAGGAGTTCTCCCCTAAGGGTCCAGGAAGAGTTCTGCAGACTGGTTCTACAACAGTGTGAAATATACTTGGTACTACTGAACAGGACACTTAAAAATGGTCAAGTGATACATTTAAAATTTGTATTTGATTGCTATTTTTGAAAGCTACATAGAAGGTGACAGGAAATTTTAAAAAATAGGACCAAACGGTATTATGCTAGGAATGTCTTATCAGTAATAATTGTGCTGTCTGGTCACATTTTAGTTACAAAAGCATTTTTACGCTCTTTCTGTTTGATCCTTACAACCATGTTGATTGATGGATATAGAAGACTTTTAGTATCCTCATTTTATGCACATGCCAGATGAGACCAGAATGAACGTCTGTCCAAGGAGGCAAAAGCTGGAATTAAACACAGGTCTTGTGATTCCACAAGCAAGTGTTCCTCTCATGATACTGTGCTCCTGGTTAGTGAGGAAAGAGGGGAAAGTGCAATGGTGGGCTTAGGAACTGACATTCATAGGCACCCATGCTGTGCCAGGCACAAGGCGCTGTGGTACCCAAGCATCATTATCTCTTTAAGCCTCAATCATGTGAGCTCAGGCCTCCTAGTATCCTGATTTACAGTTATGGGATTGAGACTCAGAAAAGTTAAATAACTTTCTCAAGGTCACCTGGCTAGTACTGGAAGCACTGTATTCAAGATAATATGATGCTTAGGGGCAGAAGGCGGCCGCAAGGAGAGGATGTAGGCAGGAGGTGATTCAGCAGCACCTATTTTTGTGCCTCTAATTGCCCTCTGGTCAAGAAAAAATTTGAAGACAGTTGGTTAAACAAGTGTGGGAAGAGGAGGTAAAGGGGTAAGCCACAGGTGCAAAGAACAAGCCTTTTCCAAAGGTAAGTGGAAAAAGGAACAAAAGGATTACAATCTTGGGGATGTAGACAGGAAAGCAAAATTGCAAAAACCGGTAATTATGGTGTCAAGGGAACTGGCCAGAGGAGGAAAGACTGCTTTAGGAAAAAAACAGAGAAAAAGGTGAAAGGAATTTTTTTTTCTTTTGCATGTGCTGCATTTATTAGAAAATGAGAGACAATGTTTGTGGAAAATATGTAGGTTGGGTGGGGAGAATTATAACTACATCTGACATTAGCTAATTTTTAAACGATTTTAAACACTGAGAGAATCCAATGAGACAATGCATGGGAAATGCTTAAATTATAAAGTGTTACACAAAAGTAGAGTGGTACTTATTTTTATATGAGTGTATTTACAATACAACTGGAAAGTCGAAGGAAAGCCAGGCCAGGGGTCTGCGCTGATGCTCCGCCAGGCTCTGCCGGGCTCCCACTGTGCTTGTCTTGCCTGGGAGGTTCCGTTTTATCTGGCTGAATTACTGCTCTGCTTCACCTCTGGCGCTGAGTGCTGATGTGAGCCAGCTGTCCAACAGCTGGCCCTCATTTACCCCAGGTGGTGGTATCTGAGGGATCAGTTCAGCTATGTCTGCACTATGTGTCGTTTGGGTTTTGCAAAATCCCATCGTGATCCTGAAAAACCAGAGTCATCTCACAGGACTCCCCCAAATTGGCTGGAAGAAACAAGCATTGTGTGTTGGAGAAGTGGGTTCTAGGAATGAAGGGGGAGCAGGGAGAAGTCCTGGGAAGGAGGAGGCAGCGTACTTTTGTAGGGAAGGCACAGTCTCCTTCCCTGAGGGTTTGCAAAGGATGCCATTGGCGTTGGGGCCACAGCTCTCTCACTGACCTTATTGGTTTTAGGTGGGACTGATCATGCTCCCCTTTTCCCTTTTCTCATCTAACTCTGCATCTCTCTTCTATCTTCCTGCCTCACTTTTCTTTGCTTTTCGTTATCACGCTTTCTTACTCTTTGCTCCTCTCGCTCTTTTCTTCTGGTCAATGAACATTTCCAGAGTAGATTACGTGGGGCTGAGAGGGAGGCTAGATGGGAGTTTTTTCAAGAGATGAACTGTTCTTAAGCCATATGCCACATGCAGACAGCCTCTCCTGCCACCTGGAGAGCCAGGCTGTGTGAGCAGAGTCCAGGGTAACAGAAAGGGTTTTGCAGGAGGAATCACTTCCTTCAAATAAAACCCATCAGTCTCCCTCCAAGAGAGCCTTCTGAGAGCCCCACACTGGGAGAGACTGTCCCGCAGCGAGGGTATGTGTTTTCTGCCCCATCTTACCTAACATGCTAAGAACTGCTTGCTCCTGGGTGTGGGATCTGTTCTGCTGGGGAAGAGGCTGATCGTTCCGGAGATGGAAGGTTTAAAGGAGTGATTCTCAATATTTTGTTTCCAAGAGCCTCTGCCCAAACATTTGCTTTTAAAAGATTTGGTCTCCAGGCAATTAAATGACTTTTAAAAATGATCCATTAAGATGACTTTGTTTCTCCATGTTCTAATTAATCATAGATGAATGTGTTTGCCAGGCAGGCTTCTGAGGAGTACAGCACTCAGCGTCCCCACAAGAGCAGGTACAATGCAGCCCTGTGAGGCTCCAGCTGACATTTCAATTGACCTTTGAGGTCTAATGACTGATAATGTGCTTCTCCCTCTTGGCTTCCCGAAACGTTTGAACACCGTTGGAGACCCAAAACACCCAGTCTACCCTCCTGGGGAACAGTGCTTTGAGGTGCAGAAGACGATGGTTAAGGTGACAAATAAGGGGTGGGCACACTCAGGACCAAGAAACCTGGCATTTGAACACTTAGGAAAGAATAGATGCCCCAGGAATAGGGAGGGAGGAGTCCTGCTTGCGAGAGAAGAAAGGAGCTCTGGATGGGGGTGGATCCAGCTCTGATGGAGTTTGAGGTTCATGTCTCCTGGGGGATCCTCTCAGAAGTAAAGGCTATACAATCACAAATACAACAGTAGCTACTGGACCTGAAAGGGTCCTGCAGGTTTAGGTTTGCCAGCTTCCCAGAAAAATCTGCTCTGGCCAATGGACAGCTTTCCTCATGGGGTTCAGCTGCTCAGGTGACCCTGGGAGCAAATGATATGTAATTCCTCTGAGGGGGTCCCTAAATAGTAGAGAAGTTCAGAAACTTCTCTAAAACAGCCCTCAAGCTATCCTTTGGCCTCAGAGGCTGTCGTGAGGCAGGAGGAGTTGCTGTGGACAGAATGCCCTTGGATTCATGTTATAGTTGTTCCATTGTGTCCAACTCTGCAACCCCACGGGCTGCAGAGTTTGGAAGTGTGATTTTGGAGACCAGGAAAATCAAAGTCTGTCACTACTTCCATTGTTGCCACACCATTTGCCATGAAGTGATGGGACCAGATGCCATGATCTTAGTTTTTTTAATGTTGAGTTTTAAGCCAGATTTTTCACTCTCCTCTTTCACCTTCATCAAGAGGCTCCTTAGTTCCTCTTCACTTTCTGCCTTTAGCTGGTATGGTCTGCGTATCTGGGGTTGTTGATATTTCTCCTGGCAATCTTGATTCCAGCTTGTGCTTCTTCCAGCCCAGCATTTCTCATGATGTGCTCTGCATATAAGTTAAATAAGCAGCGTGACAATATACAGCTTGTCATTGTTGTTCACTCAGTCATGTCCAACTCTTTGTGACCCTGTGGACTGCAACACACCAGGCTTCCCTATCCTTCACTATCTCTCAGAGTTTGCTCAAACTCATGTCCACTGAGTCAGTGATGCCATCCAACTATCTCATCCTCTGTTGCCCCCTTCTCCTCCTGTCCTCAGTCAGGGTCAACCAGGCTCAGGGTCTTTTCCAATGAGTTGGCTCTTTCCATCAGATGGCCAAAGTATTGCAACTTCAGCTTCTGCATCAGTCCTTCCAATGAATATTCAGGACTGATTTCCTTTAGGATTGACTGGTTTGGTCTCCTTGCTATTCAAGGGACTCTCAGGAGTCTTCTCCAGGTCTTCTCCAGCACCACAATTTGAAAGCATCAATCCTTCAGCTCTTAGCCTTCTTTATAACACAACTCTCATATCAGTACATGACTACTGGAAAAACCACAGCTTTCACTGTACAGGACTTTGTCAGCAAAGTAATGTCTCTGCTTTCTAATATGCTATCTACATTTGTCATAGCTTTTCTTCAAAGGAGCCAGAGTCTTNCAGGACTGATTTCCTTTAGGATTGACTGGTTTGGTCTCCTTGCTATTCAAGGGACTCTCAGGAGTCTTCTCCAGGTCTTCTCCAGCACCACAATTTGAAAGCATCAGTCCTTCAGCTCTTAACCTTCTTTATAACACAACTCTCATATCAGTACATGACTACTGGAAAAACCACAGCTTTCACTGTACAGGACTTTGTCAGCAAAGTAATGTCTCTGCTTTCTAATATGCTATCTACATTTGTCATAGCTTTTCTTCAAAGGAGCCAGAGTCTTTTAATTTCATGGCTGCAGTCACTGTCTGTAGTGCTTTTGGAGCCCAAGAAAATAAAGTCTACAAAAAGTAGACTTTACATTTTATCACCATCTATTTGCCATGAAGTGTTGGACCAGATGCCATGATCTTAGTTTTTTGAATGCTGAGTTTCAAGCCAGCTTTTTCACTCTCCTCTTTCACCTTCATCAAGAGGCTCTTTAGCTCCTCTTTGCTTTCTCCCTTTAGAGTGGTGTCATCTGCATATCTGAGGTTATTGATAGTCCTCCCATCAATCTTGATTCCAGTTTGTGCTTCAACCAGTCCAGCATTTCACATGATGTGCTCTGCATATAAGTTAAATAAAGCACAGTGACAGTATCAGCCTTGATGTACTCCTTTCCCAATTTGGAACCAGTCTGTTGTTTCATGTCCAGTTCTAACTGTTGCTTCTTAACCTGAATATAGGTTTCTCAGGAGGCGGGTAAACTAGAATGGTATTCCCATCTCTTGAGGAATTTTCCAGTTTGTGGTGATCCACACAATCAAAGGCTTTGGCATAGTCAATGAAGCAGAAGTAGTTGTTTTTCTGGAATACTCTTGCTTCCTCTGTGATCCAACAGATGCTGGTAATTTGATCTCTGATTTCTCTGCCTTTTCTAAATCCAGCTTGCACATCTGGAAATTCTCTGTTCATGTATTGCTAAGGCCCTTGAAAGATTTTGAGCATTACCTTGCTAGCACATGAAATGAGCCCCATTGTATGGTAGTTTGAACATTCTTTGGCAATGCCCTTCTTTGGGATTCATATAGACTTGCATTAAAATCTCCAGCTCTGCCACTAACTAGCCATAAATGACTTCATTTTATTTCTTTAGGTTTTTTTTTTTTTTTTTTTTAGCTGAGTGGCTTTAAGTTCATTTGGAAAAGGGGATAATATCTTCTGCTAGAGGGAAAATCTTCTTATAAAGATAACATACTAGAATCTGTGTCAGGGACTGGGCTCATTAAAGATTATGTATTCCCTCTTCCCCTAAACCTGAGTTTGTGTCTATGCCTGCAAATATACTTGGACTGGATTTTATTAATATGTGGGGCATTTTAATATGTCGAGTTGGACTTTTTGTAGACTCTAAAAAAAGAATGTGTACCATTACCCCAGTAGTTACTTTCCTAAAGCACTGTTTGTATTGAAAGATTACTTATGACAAGTCTGTGTATATGATAAAACAAAAACTTATTGAATCACATACTTTAGATGAGTGAATTGTATCATATGTAACAAACATCACAACAACATAGTTGTAAAAAAAAAAAAAAAGATTATTTGTGGAGGTTAGTTTTCTGCTACCAGATTATTTGGTTGCAAAGAACCAATGAGAGCGAAACATCAGTTGTCATGATTTTCTTGTCTTCATTTTCTCAGTCTTAATCCTCCTTGAGGTATCTATGTCATTTGGGGGATAATTATGATTGCTCAAACAACAATGCAAGGGGGAAAAGCCAATGTTTCTCTTTTTACTTACAAATTAAAACTTTTTGAAACCTAATTGTTCTATTAATATTTGTATGAGAGTTTTGTTGAAAAAGGAAAGGCTCATGGCATCGAAGTGCCCCCTCTCCCCCTCTCCCCCTCTCCCTCTCTCCCTCTCTCCCTTGAAGGAAACAGGATGGAGAGTTTGTGCTCATCATTGACTAGGAAGAACCTGACCACCCCACTTTAGCCCCTGCTCCCAGGGAAACCAGAGAAGTTCCCCAGGGTGGGGAGCTGCATGGGAGGGTGATGAGCAGAGGACCAGTGGCTAGGGTGGAGAAGGTGGTTCTGGCAGATTCAAGGAAACAGGTGGAGTCAGCAGTGACCCAGTCGGTCTTTTCCACTGACGGGGGTGGAACACTTCCAAAGACCATGCCTGTAGGCCACCACCAGCACTGAGATGTACACATCTATTGAGCATGCTGATGACCAGCATGGATGCAAGTCACCGCCCTATAGCTGCCTGCTTGTCACCTGTGGACGTGATAAGTGACACGTCGATACCCCAGGATTTTGCTGAGCCCCATCCCAACTGCCCCAATTGCCTGATGGTGCCACTTCCTTTACTGTGCCCCCATGCCCAGAGAGGGGATCCTGTAGCATCGACCCAGCACACCCTGCAGGCAGAGCCCTGCCCTCAGTGTATTCCAGCATCAACTAAAGCTCCAAAGCCATGCATGGTTCCCTGCTGAGCGCTTCTTCTAAGTACTCTGTGTGGGAGTCCTTGGTTATGGTTGAGTTCTTTTTATCTTTTTTTTAAAGCTTAACTCCTACTCTGTCCAATTCTTGCATCAGCCACTGCTCTGCTTCCTGGCACCAAATGTGAAGCATGAAGAACCCATTCAGCTCACTTTCTGAATCATTTGAGGCTTTCCAGACTCTCTAGCCTGGGGGCAGCCAAGAGGAGGAGGAGGTAGAGGAATGGACCCATATATGATTGTCATTTCTGAGTTTACTTCATCAGGAACGTTTCCAGCTTGAATGAAAGAGTTGAAATGGAGGACAGGGAAGGATAAGATTCTTGCTTTCTAAAAAGAGGAAGGCGGCATGCCCAGAGGGGAAAGGGAGAAGAAATCACTGTTTCTCCTAGAAGCCCCCACTCTGAGCAGTGCCCTTCCCCCAGAAAGCCTTCAAGAGAGTGCTGAGATTGAGATCAGGAAGATAAACAACTCAGCAGGGTTCCAGGCTGAGCTGAGTTCCATGTTGGCATTGAGGTCCAAGTCAGACCCTAGCTTACCAAACTGAGCCAAGTCTTAAAATTATGGTGAGGCTTTGTTGTGATTATTTCCAGAGAAAAAGAAAGATGAAAGGAGGCAGTCTTGCTTAAAATGTTCTTTATTCACCCCAGAAAATGTCCCCTGATGTTGGAAAGGGATTGAACTAAAAGTAAAATCTTGAAGGTACGACACCCCGGCTGAGAAAGGGTAGGGGTGGGATACCTTAATGACAATTCATGTGCAGAGGATTTAGGGGTGTTACCTGAGTGTCCAGAAGAAGTGTTGAAGCTTCAGAAGGGCATGTGTAATTCAGACCTGGATTTTAAATTCAGACCTGGATTTTTGTTAAAGGACTTGGAATAAGGAAATGGTTCCCTTTGTGCCCCTCACTAGTTGGACGATGTCTGAAATGCTGGATTGAGTTTTGATAAGGGAGCCGTCTAGCTGCAGATACCTTTAACCCATTGTCACTGCCAGCTGCTCCCATTTTCCCATCCTGGGCAGTATCCCCAGACCCAAAGCTAATGCAGAGTGGTAGACATCTACCAGCTATGCTTCCCCAGAATTCTGGGAAATCACCCCTCCGTCATTCTCTGCCTTACATAGTTGACATCCATCTCTTTCTGGAAATGTGCACATGACCCAGTTCTGGGATTTTGTATTTGAATTCTTAGGAAATATAAGTTCATTTCAGCTGAATTTGAAGCTGAGAGGAGGTGGATGAAAGCTGCTAGCAGCTACCATTTGGGAACATCTGCCTGAGAGGAACATCAGCTTAGAGATGAGAGGTGAAGTCACCTGGGTCCAGTCCCTGAAGCAGAAGCTGCCCTCAGTACCAGTACTTTGCAGTTACAGGAATCTTTGTGCTTAAGATAAGATTAGTTGACTGTCTGCCCTTCCAAGCAAAGGAATCCCTATAATACAGACAAGGGATAGGTCAGCAGCTTTAGCCCTATCTTCTGTTGAAGCTCAGAGTTAAATAAAAAGTCTTGACTCAGACTGCTCCTCCAGCTTCCCCCTCCCCAAGCCTCCCACATGTCAACCTTATCCAGGCTTACGGACTAGAGTTACCTTCAGTTGCAGGTGACTACTTCCTCCTTCCACATTATCCCAGTGGGTATCGCTGGACTCTGACTTTGACCCTGTGGCCTAGACTTCCAGATTGTTCTGGATTCTCTGGTCTGGGACTCTATTAGGACTTTTCAGAGTTGGCCTTTAGTTGGCCAGGGTCTGAATTTAGTGTGAACCTTGAGAAATCTTTGGTCAACCCTAAACTGCCTCCATATATCCAGGTCCATTTTTTATCTTGGGAAGAAGGATCCTGAGCCATGGAGACTTAAATATACCTCAGTGATACTTCTTAACTCCAGGGTGAATCAGACACATATCCAAAGGGAAACCCCAAAGAAGACTCACCAGTATGACAACGAGAAACCAGGTCCTTAAAGTCAGAGGCAAAGACCCTGTGACATTTGGCCTGTGAAAGAGGTTAAAAGAGAGACATGATATCTTTCTGCAGATGTTTATAGGACTGTCATATAAGACCATAGCCAATGAATGAATGTCCCAGGGAGGTGAATCCAAAGGAATTACTTTGGATTATTTTTATGCACTTGAGAATTGCCCTTGGCTTTAGCAAGAACATCTTTAACTTTCTTTTCATCTTTCAAATGCCAATCCCTGTGTCAGTGCATGAACGCTAGTAGATGAATTTTGGGGAACGGCATCTGAGAATTGCCTGGAGAGGGTGGGGAAAGCTCGGTGACCTTCATGGAGAACATTCACTACCCAGAGCTGGAGCAAACTCCTGGACCTTAGGAGTCTGGGAGTAAGCATCATTGCCCATGAGCCAAACTCAGTTCTAGGGAGCTGAAATATTTCCTCACGGAGGGACAAAGCGGGAGAGCCCCCTATGCTAAACCAGAAGGCAGCTATCTTCATAAAGCTGGTGGAAACAGGGGCCCAAGTTTAATAATGGTAAATCTATCAAAACCAAACGGACATAGCTCACATCCTGTGGGCAATAAACATCCACAGGTGAAATTTTATGAGGTTTTAAAGGGAACTTTATGAGTTTTGAGGGAGCCTTAGTATAAACTGAAACCAGCCATGGAAAAACAATATAATGTGAACTGTGGAAAGCAATATCTGAAAATTCTGTCACTGTTACCAGACCAAAGAAATTGTTCAGGAGCAGGAGAAAGATGTGCTAACCTTCACATCTCTCCCTCAATTTCTGGTGAGGTAGACTGTCTCACCAGCAACATTTTTAAGTCTTTGAGAGCAGAGGCTATTGAAGATCTCTCATTTCCCATATAGCACTTCATACAACATAGGGGCACATACACATGAAATATTTCTGAGAGATGGGCAGTAACTTTTGTGAGTACTTCCATAGGAAGTCCCTACTATTCTGGGGACTTTGTATATCATAGGAAGGAAACTTGAACTCTGAATGTTAAGAAGCTTTCCCAAGGTCACATAGTCAATAAATAGCTGAACCCTGATTTCAGTCCATGTTGGTCTGTCCCTGGAGCCCATGTCCTTTCAGCCACAGCCATGGTTGCCAGACTTTTGGATTTCATCAACCAATGCAGTTTCAAAAGTACTCAAGAGAACCTCGATTGGGTTGCCAGCATTTTATTGAGAAGCTATTCTTAAGAAGTGAAAAAGTTGGATTAACAATAGGCAAAAAGACAGGACATGATCTCAGAAGAAGGAGAACAGATTGAGCATTATGAAAGGCTCCATGCCTTCACGTGCGTACGTTTGTGTGTGCATATGTGTGTGTATCTGTAAAACCACTGTCATTAGTGAACACAAGACTGGCTCTTGGAACCACTACTCTCTGCCACACTTCACTTTCTCTAATCTTGTAGTATCTGGCACAAAGGGTCCTACACAAAGTAGGTACTTAAGACTTGCTACTGAGTGAGTGACATGATTTGCTATTTTCTGTTTGGGCCTCTGGAAACACCTCCATGATGCAGGTACTCAGCAGCAGCCCAGACTAGCTTCACTTAGAACGTATGGTTTAGTAAAACCTGGGTTTTGCCACCACCTCCTCTCCCTCTCCTCCCTACAGCTGCAAGGTTTTTCCTTTTGGCAGACTCTCTTGATACAACTTCATTTCTTTTCACTAAAGAGATTCCATCACTACCATGTCTGGCCTAGACTCTCACCCTCAGAGATTCTTTAAGAAGTGGGGTCAAGGAGGTCTGTCCATCCCTAAGAGGTGAATGGGCACCTTAGTCTGGGGGTTCTGTGTTTCAAGAGTTCCATTCTCTTGTCTGGGTTCTTCCACTTGGGGAAATCTCTTCTCTTCTTTGGACCTCAGTTTTTTTCATGTACAAAATGAGGGGGATTGAGCCAAAACAACTTACAGGGTACTTCCAGTCTTGGCAAGCCACACCTCTCTTCCATCTGGCTGACTGCAGCTCCTTCCACATCAGGGCTCCTTTTGTTTGAGAAAATCTGGAATTTGGGGATGGATTCAATGACAAGTTGGCTCTTGAAGAAGGGTCTGTAATATGATCGTGCAGCTGTTTAGTGATTCTACATGAGTGTACGATCACTTCAGGGTGGAATGTCAAAGTTTACCAGACATTATCTTGGACCAATTCTCCTTTTTCCATGAGACCAAGTCATTATCCTCAAAAGCATTACTAATTGTGCACATCCACCAGATGCTGGAAGGCCCTCGCTGGAAGCAGAGGANTTTGGATTATTTTTATGCACTTGAGAATTGCCCTTGGCTTTAGCAAGAACATCTTTAGCTTTCTTTTCATCTTTCAAATGCCAATCCCTGTGTCAGTGCATGAACGCTAGTAGATGAATTTTGGGGAACGGCATCTGAGAATTGCCTGGAGAGGGTGGGGAAAGCTCGGTGACCTTCATGGAGAACATTCACTACCCAGAGCTGGAGCAAACTCCTGGACCTTAGGAGTCTGGGAGTAAGCATCATTGCCCATGAGCCAAACTCAGTTCTAGGGAGCTGAAATATTTCCTCACGGAGGGACAAAGCAGGAGAGCCCCCTATGCTAAACCAGAAGGCAGCTATCTTCATAAAGCTGGTGGGAAACAGGGGCCCAAGTTTAATAATGGTAAATCTATCAAAACCAAACGGACATAGCTCACATCCTGTGGGCAATAAACATCCACAGGTGAAATTTTATGAGGTTTTAAAGGGAACTTTATGAGTTTTGAGGGAGCCTTAGTATAAACTGAAACCAGCCATGGAAAAACAATATAATGTGAACTGTGGAAAGCAATATCTGAAAATTCTGTCACTGTTACCAGACCAAAGAAATTGTTCAGGAGCAGGAGAAAGATGTGCTAACCTTCACATCTCTCCCTCAATTTCTGGTGAGGTAGACTGTCTCACCAGCAACATTTTTAAGTCTTTGAGAGCAGAGGCTATTGAAGATCTCTCATTTCCCATATAGCACTTCATACAACATAGGGGCACATACACATGAAATATTTCTGAGAGATGGGCAGTAACTTTTGTGAGTACTTCCATAGGAAGTCCCTACTATTCTGGGGACTTTGTATATCATAGGAAGGAAACTTGAACTCTGAATGTTAAGAAGCTTTGCCAAGGTCACATAGTCAATAAATAGCTGAACCCTGATTTCAGTCCATGTTGGTCTGTCCCTGGAGCCCATGTCCTTTCAGCCACAGCCATGGTTGCCAGACTTTTGGATTTCATCAACCAATGCAGTTTCAAAAGTACTCAAGAGAACCTCGATTGGGTTGCCAGCATTTTATTGAGAAGCTATTCTTAAGAAGTGAAAAAGTTGGATTAACAATAGGCAAAAAGACAGGACATGATCTCAGAAGAAGGAGAACAGATTGAGCATTATGAAAGGCTCCATGCCTTCACGTGCGTACGTTTGTGTGTGCATATGTGTGTGTATCTGTAAAACCACTGTCATTAGTGAACACAAGACTGGCTCTTGGAACCACTACTCTCTGCCACACTTCACTTTCTCTAATCTTGTAGTATCTGGCACAAAGGGTCCTACACAAAGTAGGTACTTAAGACTTGCTACTGAGTGAGTGACATGATTTGCTATTTTCTGTTTGGGCCTCTGGAAACACCTCCATGATGCAGGTACTCAGCAGCAGCCCAGACTAGCTTCACTTAGAACGTATGGTTTAGTAAAACCTGGGTTTTGCCACCACCTCCTCTCCCTCTCCTCCCTACAGCTGCAAGGTTTTTCCTTTTGGCAGACTCTCTTGATACAACTTCATTTCTTTTCACTAAAGAGATTCCATCACTACCACGTCTGGCCTAGACTCTCACCCTCAGAGATTCTTTAAGAAGTGGGGTCAAGGAGGTCTGTCCATCCCTAAGAGGCGAATGGGCACCTTAGTCTGGGGGTTCTGTGTTTCAAGAGTTCCATTCTCTTGTCTGGGTTCTTCCACTTGGGGAAATCTCTTCTCTTCTTTGGACCTCAGTTTTTTTCATGTACAAAATGAGGGGGATTGAGCCAAAACAACTTACAGGGTACTTCCAGTCTTGGCAATCCATACCTCTCTTCCATCTGGCTGACTGCAGCTCCTTCCACATCAGGGCTCCTTTTGTTTGAGAAAATCTGGAATTTGGGGATGGATTCAATGACAAGTTGGCTCTTGAAGAAGGGTCTGTAATATGATCGTGCAGCTGTTTAGTGATTCTACATGAGTGTACGATCACTTCAGGGTGGAATGTCAAAGTTTACCAGACATTATCTTGGACCAATTCTCCTTTTTCCATGAGACCAAGTCATTATCCTCAAAAGCATTACTAATTGTGCACATCCACCAGATGCTGGAAGGCCCTCGCTGGAAGCAGAGGATCCTTGCCGGGGGTCAGCCACCTCATTCTCCTTTCTCTTTGGCTGGGCTTATGCTGGAGGGCCTGGCAGGAAGCCAGCCTGTGCCCTGGAATAAATGACTTGTCAAGTCACCAGCCACAGCCCGGGGAGGTGCTCTCACACCCACTTGGCTTTTCATTTATCTTTATGGCAGTAAAGCCAGCTCTCCTAGAAGTCTGCCTCATGGAGGGAAAGGCTAAGTTACAGGACCTAAGTTTTATTAAAAAAATTTTTTGTGTGTAATTTCTTGCTTTTTAATTTTAGAATAGTTACTTTCTGGGAATCATCAGAACAAGGCTGTTTGGATGTCATCTAGAAGCAGAGAAGAAAAGGAGATGGCTAGCTGACTGGGCTGCCTGCTGGATCGACTTGGATTGCATTCTCACAGGCAGATCAAAAGCCTCCTGAGCAGTTAACCCTCAGCAAGGGAGTTACTCCTACAAATGGAGAGGATTAAGCAAAAGCTGGAGTACTGCGTGCAAATGCTTTGCATTTATCAGCACTGGAGATTTCCAGTGACCTCTATAAATATCCTGAAAGTGAACTTTGACTCCACTCTAAAAACATCCTTGAGGTCTATTAACCATCCTAACCCACAGGGGTAAGGTTCCCCAGCCTCTTGGGATGGTGCAGAAACCTTTTCTCCATTGCAGTAACTATGTTGGGCAGGGCTGTTTAGGTCTGCGTGATCTCTTTTTCCTTGGTGATACCTCGGTGAGACACAATATTTTAATCTCTGATGATCACTGTAAGAGCTAGAGTAAAAATAGAAAATGAAAGTCTTAGAGAAGAGGCAAGACCAAAAAGGAAGAGATATAATGAGTCATATGTCCAAACAAGAAATATTGGGAAGGTCAGTTGTGAGAAGGAGTTGACTCAGGGAAGGTCTTCAGGGAGTGGTTACAAAAAAAGTTTGGAGAGCAAGCAAGGACATGAAAAGCCTCAGAGAAGCTGACTTGGGGAAGAGATGCCTCAAACTAAGAACATACCTGTAAGAAGTTCCTGTAGCGGGAGGGCAGGGCAGAGCACCCTCGAGGAGTCTGGGGACCTTCTGAAGTCAGATCCAAACTGACCTCTACTGAAGGCCCAGAGAGCTCAAAGAGAAAGCTCCCCACTCATGCCGCGGCCAAGGAAGCCAGGGGCTTAGGGAAGCCAGGCAGAGAGGAGGGAGGGGACCGGGGGAGGTGTTGGGTAGAATTTAATGGTGCTCTAGCCACCAAGATGGAGTCCAGGTCTTCTAAGAATGAGTGCCTTTGACCCATTACAAAAAGTTACAGGGAAAGAGTCAAGAAAAGGCAAAGGCAAAGGAATCCTTTCTATTTAGGAGCCTCCTGGGCTATTCCACCACCAGCCGGGTGAGCCACAGCAGCTTTTCTCTTCCTGCTGTTGAAAATTCCTCCCATATCTGTGAATACAGAAGTGTGTCAGCATCACAGAAGTGGCGAGCAATCCTGCCTTCTCGTTTTACCAATGAAGATACCTAAAGTGACCTCGAGAGCTGGTGGTGGAGCCCCAGCTGGAGCAAGTTCTGCTCCTTCCCATGCCCCAGTGCCCTCCCTTTCTCCATCGGTCTCTGGCCCCCAGAGGGTGTGTGTCTTCACACCCGCCTTTTAGGATCTGAGAGTCTCCCGTGGCGTCTGTCTCTCCCTCTGCCCTAGAGAGCCTTCCATCTTGGCCTCTTGCTCATGTGAATCTCTGCTTCCTGGGTTCCCAC
This sequence comes from Oreotragus oreotragus, assembly GCA_006410675.1. Lineage (NCBI taxonomy): Eukaryota > Metazoa > Chordata > Mammalia > Artiodactyla > Bovidae > Oreotragus > Oreotragus oreotragus. The sequence continues at coordinate 91,408 of SJYX01021413.1, read as the reverse complement.
CCATTTGGCAGCATCTGCCAGCTGCTGTGGGCCTGTTGGCTGCCGCCTCTCGCTGCCAGCTCAGGAACCTCTCCCGGCCTCCTCAGGGGTGTGGACTTATGCTCTCAGACCCACATGTTCCCTACCTCCTTCCAGGGTAGGCCTGTGTGTGATTCCAGGGGAGGGAACAGGCAGGCGGCTGCTAAGACCTGCCCCCAGTGCCCTGCACATGTGCAGACACACAGATGGGAGAGATGAGCACGTGGGAGTCTGTGGGTAACACGTGCCTGAGTGCTGGTTACATCCTGCCCTAGTCCAACAATGAACAGTGAAACTCCCGTGACTGAGAAATGTAGATTTCCTTGACTTTTGATTGTGGGTTTACTGCTTAAGTCCAAAGCTTCTGTCTTTTTGAGAACTGGTTAAAGATGAAGGGGATCCATCCAATAGGGGGTCAAAAAGATCATTTAAAACAGGTTCCATTAACCAAGATCCTGTACAAATCCATGCAGGAAAATAGAAGTGAGACTTAGGGGCCAGAACAGCGGCTTCACAGGAGGACCTGGTTTCTGTCTGGGGGGGATGAGCTGTCAGATCCTTTGCTCTGGAGAATCACAGGCTCCCAAGTGGCACAGAGCTAGGATGGAAGCGAGGCTCAAGTTAGGCTGTAGGAAATGATCTTTCTCCTGGACTCTCACATGGGCTTCATAGAATCTCTCCAGACCAGAGGCCCAACTTTGTCCTTTCAAAGGTAAATGACTCAGGTTCTCCCACTGAGACCCTCTAGGTGCTATTTATTCCTCTGAATCCAAAACAAACTTCTCAAACACCTGTTCTGAGCCGGGCACCGTGGTTGGGTTTCTGGGGAAGCAAAGATAAGCTGAGTAGGATCTGTAGCCCCGCAGAACTTAGAACAAGGTCAAGACAGCTCAAACTGCCTTGAATTGGGAAAGTTTTAAAATAGATTTCCAAAAATGCTTCCCCTGCATGTCTGAGAAGTCAGGTCCCCAACAAGCCTGGGTGCAGGTGGCATCAGAGCCCCTCTCTGATGGAGAGGTGGCTAAGGGGTCATCTGTCTAGGCCCCTCTCACTTGCTTTTCTGTAGTCCTTACTGAGCAGCTGCCTCTGCCAGGGGCTAGGCTGAGGCAGCTCCTGACCCTGGAGTGGGAGGCACTATGGACCTGAGCATCTGGTGCTCTGGGCCTCTTTTGAAGGAATCAGGTGGAGCCATATCTGTACCTCAACTCATCCTGAGCATCCCCGGGGAGATACAGGATGCTTCTCTCCTTTTCTATCCACAGCTTTCCTTAATGTCAGTGGATGGATCAGGGTCTTGAATGGAACCCCCAGGGAGACTTTAAACATTGAAAGTCAGTCCCAGGCCAGGGCCCCCACCGGATGGGGAGAGAGCATGGGAGGAAGCAGAAGGGCTTGTGTTAACAGAATGTCATTTCCCAACATGATTCAGACCCCGGCGCAGAGGCAGGAAAAGAGAGCAAAGCCTCCCCATCCATCACGTTGGACACAGCTATTTTTAGAGCACACACCACCGGCTTGGCGCTGGGCTCCAAGGGCCCTGCTGTGCAAGGAGATGAGGCTGGGCTGATAGAGTCAGTCAAGAATGGAGATTTGGCAGGTGTGGGTGTGTGTATGTGTGTGCAGGAAAAAGAGGACTGGTGGCAGGCAGCCTTCTTCCCAAAGTGCACCCCTGAGCCTGGCCCCTCATGTGAGCATGAAGGGGAGACTGAGCAGGAGGTGATCCTGGGTGGGAGGTTGTCAAGGGAGAAGAAAGGCCCTCAGCTGTCTCAGAACCGCCTCCCTCCCCGGCCAGCCCCATGGAGGTCTGACCTGCCCTTTCATATGTGTACAGGACTCTCCTACCCCCTCCCCCACCCTGGTAGAGGGCAAAACAGCCTGAGTCCTAGGCTTGACAGGATGTTGGCAGCCTGTTGGTGCCCTTGGCTTTGCTATCACAGCCTTGAAAACATCTGGCCAACATGAAGGCACCCATGCCCAGATGAAGAAGACATCCATGCCCAGGGCATCGGGGCCCTCTGCACAGGGGCATCTAGGAAATAGGTTCTGCTCCAGTCCGCACCTCAGCACCCATGTTTCTAAAATACAAACTCTCACCTGGGCGTAGAGAGAGAGCCCTTTGCGTAAGGAACGGAAAAGCGGCTTCCCTTCGCTTCCCCCCATTCCTGGCCCTCTCACTCTCTCCAGCTGAAGGGAAGAGGAGGCCTGCTTTGAACTCAGCCCCTAGGGAAGACTGGGCTCAAGAGAGGTCCCAGGCAGTCTTTCTTCTCAGTTCCAATCAGTCTCCTCTCTCCTTAAATGTCCTGCCCTCCTGACTTCCACCTCTGCCCTAAAAGAGATGCCTAACCTGGCCTGATCTAATGCTGACCAACATGAACTGCCTAGGAGGAGGCTCTCTCTCTTCCTTTTCTCCATGAGGCTTTTCAGATCCACCGTGCCGTCCACAGAAATGTCGTTTATCCTACATGGGCCTCATAGGGCTTCGGAGTTGATCCACTTTCCCTTAATAGTTCAGATATCCCTGAGGTTCTGGCCAGTTTTGGACCTTCTTCCTGGCAGAGAGTTTAGCTGACTTCCGGCACAGTCATGGCATGGCTTTCCACAAGCCAAGGCTGCTGGAGAAAGCATCCCACCATGACAAGTCCTTGCAGCCATGTCCCAGGAAATCAGGTCAAGGCTTGAGGGAGCCACTAGCTTGTTGTAGGCAGGAGTCTCTCTGCTGCCTCCCAGGAGAGGGAGGGTTCTCTGCTTTGCACCATGACCTGGGGTGGTCAGAGGATGGGGAGGAATAAGGAGACACACAGCTAGTTCATTTATTTTTAACCTGTATCTTTTCCTCTGAGGAGTTATCACAAAGAAGTACCATCCAGTTGGTAATATAGCAGGAGAAAATGCACTTGACTGTGTCTGAGGATGATCGAGATGGATCAGCTGCACAAACAGGCAGCAGGTGGGGAGGAAGTAGTACTGCCTTGGAAGCTAGGTACCCCATCCCAGCTCTGCCACCAGCTTATATCCATTGTGACCTGAAATTCATTTTTCCTGTCCATAAATTATTATTATAAAAGAACTGCAGTGCTACCCACCTCAAACTGTGCAAGGAAAAGCAAGGAATAGTGTTAATAAAGCAGCCATCCCAATATGCCACCAAATCAACCTTTTTATAAATGATACTCAGATGACCTCATCTGTGTGTTCTGGGAGCTTGGAACAGAGTAGGATGAGTCAGATGCCAGCCTACTTCTTTTCCAAGGACCTGAAACCAACTAACCTCTGCTCTTTCTTCCTTTGAAGCCCTGTGTATGATCATGCTTGGAAGTCCCTGGGAGGGTTCGGCTATTTGTCCGGCTCCATCACGAGCTTTGTGATGTGGGAGGCAGAGGTGGCCCTGTATGCTCCATTCTTCCTGCTAAAGCTTTTCCCCTTTTCCCTTTGGCTTGCCCTGGTTCTTTCAAAACCTATCACCTACCTCTCCATTAGTTCTTCTTCAGGTTTCTCTTTTCATCTTTCCAGTCCCTCTCCCTGGTGACTGTTTGACCTTTTCCCTCTGATCTCTCTGTCTTCCCATGCTTCCTTCTCTTTTATGAGCAGGTGGCTAACGAAACTGGGAGACACACAGCGTTATACACGGCAGGTTGAGACCGTCTTCCTACAAATGCAGAAATCTTCATGATACTGCAGTGCCAGATGTGGGGTTCCTGAGCGCCGACAGAGGAGACATTCCACTTGATGCTCAGCAGGGTCTGGAATGGAGTCAACCACATTATCAAGACCCTGACACAGAGATTGCAGCTGCTGCATGGAGCACTCAGTTGTGCAGGAGAGACTCAGCCTGCAGATCATCCAGAACCCATACTCTGCGCATCTTCTTTCCTCCTCACACACCTGACTCAGCCACGCGGCACTTTAGTCGTAAGGATAGCAAAGGAGTCCCAGAGCCACAGGACATAGGCAGCCTTCCAGGGTAATCTGGCACTCTTCTCTTGCATTCACAATAAGGTTTACTTGAGAGGAAACTTGCAAGTAAGTTCCAGCTTCAAAGACTGGCACCACTGTTTTTCGGGTCCAAGAAACTCGCCAGGTTGAAAAACCAATGAAATTGGCATCCTTCACTGCAAGCTCAGCACAGATAACTTCTCATTCTTGATAGGTGGGTGAATGCAACTGTACAGGACTGTTGGAATAAGTTGAGGCTGTGTCTAGACACATTGATGTGCAGGTTCAAAGGCTGTTCTGTTATGCCCAGTTCCACCTCTGACTTTCAGTTCAGTTCAGTTCAGTCGCTCAGTC
>SJYX01021413.1:37516-66638 GCA_006410675.1 Oreotragus oreotragus | reverse complement strand
ACTAGCATGTGAGATAAGTGCAATTGTGCAGTAGTCTGAGCATTCTTTGGCATTGCCTTTCTTTGGGATTGGAATGAAAACTGACCTTTTCCAGTCCTGTGGCCACTGCTGTTTTCCAAATTTGCTGGCATATTGAGTGCAGCACTTTCACAGCATCATCTTTCAGGATTTGAAATAGCTCAACTGGAATGCCATCACCTCCACTAGCTTTGTTTGTAGTGATGCTTTCTAAGGCCCACTTGACTTCACTTTCCAGGATGTGTGGCTCTAGGTGAGTCATCACACCGTGATTATCTGGGTCGTGAAGCTCTTTTTTGTACAGTTCTTCCGTGTATTCTTGTCGCCTCTTCTTAATATCTTCTGCTTCTGTTAGGTCCATACTATTTCTGTCCTTTATTGAGCCCATCTTTGCATGAAATGTTCCCTTGGTATTTCTAGTTTTCTTGAAAAGATTTCTAGTCTTTCGCATTCTGTTGTTTTCCTCTATTTCTTTGCATTGATCACTGAGGAAGGCTTTCTTAGCTCTCCTTGCTATTCTTTGGAACTCTGCATTCAGATGCTTATATCTTTCCTTTTCTCCTGTTCTTTTCACTTCTCTTCTTTTCACAGGTATTTGTGAGGCCTCCCCAGACAGCCATTTTGCTTTTTTGCTTTTCTTTTCCATGGGGACGTTCTTGATCCCTGTTTCCCGTACAATGTCTCGAACCTCCATCCTTACTTCATCAGGCACTCTGTCTATGAGATCTAGGCCCTTAAATCTATTTCTCGCTTCCACTGTATAATCATAAGGGATTTGATTTAGGTCATAGCTGAATGGTCTAGTGGTTTTCCCCACTTTCTTCAATTTAAGTCTGAATTTGGCAATAAGGAGTTCATGATCTGAGCCACAGTCAGCTCCTGGTCTGGCTTTTGCTGATTGTATAGAGCTTCTCCATCTTTGGCTGCATAGAATATAATCAATCTGATTTTGGTGTTGACCACCTGGTGATGTCCATGTGTAGAGTCTTTTCTTGTGTTGTTGGAAGAGGGTGTTTGCTATGACCAGTGCGTTCTCTTGGCAAAACTCTATTAGTCTTTGCCCTGCTTCATTCCGTACTCCAAGGCCAAATTTGCATGTTACTCCAGGTGTTTCTTGACTTTCTACTTTTGCATCCAGTCCCCTATAATGAAAAGGACATCTTTTTTGGGTGTAAGATCTAAAAGGTCTTGTAGGTTTTCATAGAACCAATCAACTTCAGCTTCTTCAGCATTACTGGTTGGGGCATAAGCTTGGATTACCGTAATATTGAATGGTTTGCCTTGGAAACGAACAGAGATCATTTGGTCATTTTTGAGATTGCATCCAAGTACTGCATTTTGGACTCTTTTGTTGACCTTGATGGCTACTCCATTTCTTCTAAGATATTCCTGCCCACAGTAGTAGATATAATGGTCATCTGAGTTAAATTCACCCATTCCAGTCCATTTTAGTTCGCTGAGTCCTAGAATGTTGATGTTCACTCTTGCCATCTCCTGGTTGACCACTTCCAATTTGCCTTGATTCATGGACCTGACATTTCAGGTTCCTATGCAATACTGCTCTTAACAGCATCAGACCTTGCTTCTATCACATCCATAACTGGGTATTGTTTTTGCTTTGGCTCCATCTCTTCATTTTTTCTGGAGTTATTTCTTCACTGATCTCCAGTAGCATATTGGACATCTACCAACCTGGGGAGTTCCTGTTTCAGTATCCTATCATTTTGCCTTTTCATACTGTTCATGGGGTTCTCAAGGCAAAAATACCGAAGTGGTTTGCCATTCCCTTCTCCAGTGGATCACATTCTCTCAGACCTGTCCACCATGACCCTCCCTTCATGGGTGGCCCCACACTGCATGGCTTAGTTTCATTGAGTTAGACAAGGCTGTGGTCTGTGTGATTAGATTACTAAGTTCTATTCTTTTTTGTCTTCTTTAATTCTCCTCCACCATCCACCTAATTGGTTTTCCTTCATTCACTTATTGTGTTAAATTGTGCCTCTCAATAACTTGGTTGAATTTGGGGCTATATATCCTGAATCCCCTTTCTGGCGAGCTTCCCTTAGTTTTGGTCAAAAGAGGAGCTTGGGTGAAAATACAGAAATGAAAGCCCACCAGATCCAGAGATGAAAGGATGCAGACATTCCTGGCAGGCCACATTTTGTCCTCGCTGTCCTTCACTTGATGGCCCACTCATTTTCCTGACCACTGGACCTGCTGCCCAGCTCTGGCCCCAGGTCCACCATCAGTTGCTTGACCTCAGACCCACATAGGCAATGACCACCAGAGGCCACAGCCCCCTAAGAGTTCCCCCGAGCTCCCCTCAAAGCCCCACTTCACAGACTAACCATGCTTGGCTTCTCAGATCTTTCTTCAAGCTCTGTCTTGTGCAGAGGTCAGTGTACCCTGGAAGTAGGCTAATGACTTCTCTCCCATAACTCTTCTAGACTGTTCCACTCCTCCTGCAGCTGTGAAAGCTCTAATTCCTATGTTGTGGTTGTTTTGTGAGTGCTTAGTCATGTCCGACTCTTTGCAACTCCATGGATTATAGCCCACCAGGCTCCTCTGTTCATGGGATTTCCTAGGCAAGAATTGACCTGAAGTGGGTTGCCATTTTCTACTCTAGCTTCTAATTCTTATAGTAAATCTCTGATTGCTGTGACACTCCTGGTGCCTTTGCTTCTCCAACTAAAGTCAGACCAATCCACCCAGGGGCTCATCCATGGCTTTTCACAGAGCCAAATTCTTATAGTGGAAATGCTCAGATCTGACCCTCCCTTGCCCATTAATCCTTGACTCTCAGGATCTCTCTTTTAAAGCCCCCAGTGTACAGGATTCTGAACTCCCTCCTCTGGCCCCGCCTGGCCCACACACTGCCCCCACACCTACATCTTTGGAGACTAAGGTGTAGGGTGGATTCCCTCTCAAATCTGCAGCTCATCCTGTGCCTTTTCAGCTGGGGCCTTGGGAAAATTGTTCACCATTTACTAGATGCAATTTCTTCACTTGTAAAAGGATAAGAAGGATCCCAGCTACCTCATGGAATCTGTGTGCATTATCAATACAAAGCTGTCCAGATATACTAACTGGCTGCCTCTCCCTTATTCTCCACCAGTCCTTCGCCACCCTCCATGGAGAAGGAGGAGGTGACCCTGAGGGTCGACGTAGTCCACCACCTCTGACCCCATGACCCCAGTGGATGAGGCCAGAGTGTAAACTGTGGGTGGAATCTCTGAGCACTGGGGTCATGGGGTCAGAGGCTGTCTCTTATACACATCTCCCCACCCCCTCCCCGTTAAGGTTTCTTTATTTTGGGCTGTGCTGGGTCACTGTTGCTGCGTGTGGGCTTTTCTCTGGTTGCAGTGAGTTGGGGGCTACTCTTTGTTGTGGTGCTTGGGATTCATGTTGCAGTGGTGTCTCTCATTGCAGAGAATATGCTCGAGGTGCACAGGCTCAGTAGTTTTGGTGCAGCATGTGGGGTCTTCCTGGACCAGGGATCAAACCAGTGTCCCTTACATTGCCAAGTGAATTCTTTACCACTGCACCATCAGGGCAGCCCAGCACTTTGTCTTTTAACGTGGCTGATTGTTCCTGTGAGTGATAATCTTGAGGAAGCCACATTAAAAAATTGCTTACATCAATGTTGGTTACAGGTTTGAAGAATGGAGAGAAATTTTTAAAAGAAACTTTGCTGTAGAAGCAATACTAATTACAGATGCTTATATCCGTGGCTTATTGTGTCTGCCTTAACAATCGGCATGCAGCACAATGACAAGGAGGCAGATCCTTCTGTTTGCTACCACTGACTCGTTTTATTCCACTGCAACTGTAGCTTCTCTCTGTGGACAGTTGGCTGTGGAAGTTTGTTGTTCAGATAACGTGTTCTTCTGCCAACAACTCAGGGTGATGAAGGAAGAACAATTCCCACAAAGATAGTACTAATATTCAAGGATCTTTTTATATTTTATCCCTCAAACGGTACTACAGGAGAGTTTTTATTCCCATTTTTTTCTGATAAGCAAAAGGCTCAGGGGATTTATTTAAATGCCTAAATCCATAAAGGTATAAATTGGACTCAAATAATATTCTGTTCCAAGCTCTTGTTTGAATCTGTGTGGCAAATCTGATCTGTTGGAAATTATTTAATGATACACATAAATTCCTTAATTAATGGCACGAAAATGTAGAGAGAGATGGATTGGCCTCAACTGGGATTTAGAGTTCTAGATGCAGGGGCAAGGGTGTGACTGCTTATTTCTCCTTGGGGTCCAATTTTCTTAGATTTTTTAAATGTCTTTTTTTTTTTTTAATGCCTGCCTGCATTTTGAATTCTGTTGGCTTCCTACAAGCTCCAAACTTTAAAAAAACAATTCTTTGGTCTCCCCAACATGTTCTAGCTACATCTGTGAGCTACTTGAACAGCCTAGCACTGTCTTTAATATTTCAGATACCACAATCTGTTTTGAACAAATTATAGTGGTCCCTATTGACTGTAATTCTCTGTCAGGTAGACCACGTGGGTCCTTATGCCTGATGATTCTTGAGAAGAGGATGCTACGGTTGATCTGATTTTTTTTTTATTGAAGCGTAGATAATGTATGATATTATATTAATTATAGATGTACAAGATAGTGATTCACAATTTTTAAAGGTTACATTCCATTTATAGTTATTCTAGAATATTAACTATATTCCCTGTGTTGTACACTATAATCTTATAGCTTATTTTTTACACAATAGTTTGTACCTCCCCACTGGTAACCACTAATTTATTTTCTACATCTGTGAGTCTATTTCTTTTTTGTTGTTATATTCACTAGTCTGTTGTATTTTTTAGATTCCACATGTAAGTAATATCATATAGTATTTGTCTTTCTCTGTCTGATTAATTTCACTTAGCATAATCCCCTCCAGGTCCATGCACGTTGTTGCAAATGGCAAAATTTCACTCTGTTTTTGTGGCTGAGTGGCATACACAATGAAATACCACTCATAATATATATACATATACATTTATATATATATACACACACATATACACACACCCACACACATATACATATACATGAAAGTGAAAATTTTAGTAATCAGTTGTGTCCAACTCTTTGTGACCCCATGGACTGTAGCCCGCCAGGCTCCTCTGTCCATGGGAATTCCCAGACAAGAATATTGGAGTGGGTTGTCATTCCCTCCTCCAGGGTATATTCCCAACCTAGAGGGCAGATTCTTTACCACCTGAGCTCCAGGGAAGCCCATGTATATAATATATATATATATACCACATCTTTATCCATCCATCTGTTGATGAACATTTAGGTTACTTTCATATCTTGGCTATTGTTAATGATAATGCTATCAACATTAGGGTGCATACATCTCTTTGCATTATTACTTCTATTTTTGTGGCTATATACTCAGGAGTGGGATCATGGACTCGATGGACGTGAGTCTGAGTGAACTCCGGGAGATGGTGATGGACAGGGAGGCCTGGCGTGCTGTGATTCATGGGGTCGCAAAGAGTCGGACACGACTGAGCGACTGAACTGAACTGAACTGATGGTAGTTCTATTTCTAGTTTTTTGAGAAACCTTCATACTATTTTCCACAGTGGCTGCACCAATTTACAGTCCCACCAACAGTGTATGAGGGTTCCCTTTTCTCCACGTCCTCTCCAACATTTATTGTTTTACTTTTTGATGATAGCCATTCTGACAGGTGTGAGGTGATATGGTGGTTTTGATTTGCATTCCCCTGATGATTATTTAGGAGAAGGCAATGGCAACCCACTCCAATACTCTTGCCTGCAAAATCCCAAGGATGGAGGATCCTGGTAGGCTGCAGTTCATGGGGTTGATAAGAGTCGGGCATGACTGAGAGACTTCACTTTCACTTTTCACTTTCATGCATTGGAGAAGGAAATGGCAACCCACTCCAGTGTTCTTGCCTGGAGAATCCCAGGGACAGAGGAGCCTAGTGGGCTGCCGTCTATGGGGTCCCGCAGAGTTGGACACGACTGAAGTGACTTAGCAGCAGCAGCAGCAGCAGCAGCAGCAGCAGCAGATGATTATTTAGGCTGAGCATCTCTTCATGTGCCTGTTGGCTATATTTTACGTTGCACTGATCTGATGGCTCTGAAATTCACCTGCAGGGTATGGAGGAGAATGAAAGTCAGTTTGTCAAGACTGAAGAAAAGGAAAATGTGATAAAATAAACTTTTATGATGCTTTGAAATCTTGAGAAAGCTGACTTGCTTTATCCTCTTCAAGGGTGTTTTGAGTCACCCTTCTTACTTCCTGGTTGGCAGTTATTTCATGTCCCCTGAAAAAAATGCATCAATCATCCAATGAATGGTGTACAAATTAATTCATGGACATGAAGATTAACATGTAATCTGCTAATGCTGTGCTAATGAGCTTATGATTTTCACAAAATAGATCAATTTTGAGTTTTATCAACCTCAGTGGTTGAAATTAAAATGGAAATGACAACATTTGTTTTTTGTTCTCCCCACAAAGCAACTAATTATTTTTCTCTGGGTAATGATAATTAACAGAATTCCTCTCATGTTCCTGATCAGTGCACAGCTGGTACTCGGAAAATCACAGAGACTTGTTTTTATTTTGTGACATTAAACCCCTGTCTAACTTGGGAAGTGCATTCATTGTATGCTCTTGCCCTCAGTTTATTAATTCTAAATTATGCCTCGATGAACTTCTCAAATTGAGAGCAAATTCACATTAATAGTCATCAATCAGAGAGAGGGAGGGAGCGAGGGAGGGAGTGTTATCATAATGGTCTACTATTGAGTGCAGGTTTTGTCTGCCTCAGATGTTGTAGTTGGGCTTACCATTTTGATCATCTGAGTAAGGTGTATTTTAAAAGAGGCATTCTTCTTTCAGTTAAGCAGATGTGTGCTTGGTGGGCCTGGGCTTGGGGCTGGGATGCGTTCAGAGCACTACTTACCCCCATTCCTTGGGCTTTCTGAAGTGTAGATCTGGACCAGCACTGGGCAGAGGACCTATTGGCTAAACCTCACCAAGGGTTTCCAAAGCTCTGTAGGGCAGCTGAGTAATTATTATCTTTCTTGTTCTTTGCATAGCAATCCCCTTAGGCACAGGGTCTATGTATCAATATTTTATCTCCAAGTTTTGCACAGTGCTCAGAAGCTAACAGGAGAAGGAAATGGCAACCCACTCCAGTATTCTTGCCTGGAGAATCCCATGGACAGAGGAGTCTGGCAGGCTCAGCCCATGGGGCCGCAAAAGTTGGAAACCACTTAGCAACTAAACCACCACCAGAAACTAACAGGTGGATGAATGAAGAGAGGTACAGAGGAAGACGGTCATGTTCAATCCCGGCTACCCAAGGAGGCTTGATACTAACTGAACAACGTGCGGTGATTGTGTCTCACAATCATAGAGAAGAAACTGTGTTTGCACTCATTACCTTAAGAATACTGGTGAATGTTATGTCTTTTTGAAGTTTCCACTATGGCAAATTTTGAAATATGCTGATACTTTACGCTGGTGAGGCTATGGGAAGCACACTTATGTAACGCTTTAGGAAAGATATTTAGCAATCTCTATCAGGAATTTAGATGATTTACTTGTTTTCTTTCATCTGGCAAAACTCAGCCTCAGGAAGGCAACTTTAAGGAAATAATTTAAAATAGAGAAACAATTTTTTGGCACACCAAGATGCATGTCTTACTTTCCTTTTTAAAATCATGGCAAACTAGAAATAAGCTAAGCTTCCAATAACCTGAGGGTGGTTAGTGACATGTGGCATATTCACTAACTGCAGCTTTACTTGTTGATATAAAAATGCTTTTCAAGATTTTATAGTAAGATAAAAAATTACTCTGTTTAGGTCTAAAATTAATACATTATTCTTGCAATTAAAATTTCCTGTATAGAGAAAAAGCCTGGAAGGAAATATTATTAAATCTAAGAATAGAAAAAAGAAAAAAATCCACCAAATATTATTGCTTTTGTTTTTCCAAATTTAAGTGCAAATTTGATTGCATCTCCTCTTCTCACTCCTCTGAGAACAGGTGACCTTGCCTCAGCTTCTTCCTTCTCTATGTTCTGTTATCCAAATGGTGGTCCTCTGACTCAAGGTAAGGAGATGGACATTCTCTCCAGGGTATTTACACTTGTGAATTCAGAGAAACCAAGTCAGCTGGTGTGTATACCTTGGATTGAGGGACATGCTTGGGGGGTATAGGCATTTTCCCACGCTTGTAGAAAGAAAGCAAATTTTCAGAAAAAATAGGAAGAACACAGAAATATGAAGAAAGTAAAAACAAAAGATTGTGGGACCCCAGAGAAAAACTTGTTTCTGATGACTTTTTAGTTTCTGGTTCTAGCCCTCATGAGGCCTGGCTGAATGCCGTAAGATATTCCTGTGTCCTTATATTATTCATATTATTATTGTTTTTCTCACAGTTTTTAAAATTTTATAATGCTATTTATCAAAACTTCCAGAATAAGCAAATCCATAAAAGTAAATAGACTAAGGGGTGTGAGGGGCTGTGGCAGAGGCTGCTGCTAATGGGCATGGGGTCTCCTTTGGGGGTGATTCACAACACTGTGAATGTACTAAATACCCGTGATTGGTATACTTTCAAATGGTATACTTTCAAACACTGAATGTACTAAATACCCGTGCATGGTATACTTTGAAATGGTATACTTTCAGATTTTAGCTGGAATGAAGTCTATGTAAGATGTCTCTACTTTGGGATATTTTAAAAAGTTATCCACTATTATCCAAAGTGATTCTTCATTATTACAAAAATATTTTCACAGCAAACATAATAATTGATGTATTTTTAAAAAAACAACAGATATTTTATCAAGAGTCCTTGTTGATTTGCTGTTTGTAATAAATAAGAAGCCACATCATTCATGGCCATAGAAATACAGTATTTCTAATAGTCCTATTTTTCTAATTTTGGGGAAGTATGATAATTTCCTTTGCTTCTAATCTATGGTTATTCTGTTATTTTAAGCAAACTTAATGTGACCAATTTCATTTTTTAAATGATGAAGAAGAGAGACGTCCATTAAGGTGGGTTATATCTAGTGGTTCTCACCAATGTCATTGCCTGACCTCTGCCCCTGGATCTTGGCAGGACAGACAAAAATTATGTTTGCCACCACCCAACCATCAGAAATGCTCAAGAATAAAAGCATTAGTGATAGGAGGCATTATTCATAATGTATTTATTCAATAAAAACACCAGTCCCCTTTCAATTATATTAAAAATTCTAACTATATAAAGAAAAACCTGGAAAGAAATGTGCTTTACTATTAACTGCGGCGTAACTGAGTTGCAGCTTTACAAAAAATTAAAATTTTCCTTTTTGTACTTCTTTGTATTTTCCAGATTTTCTACAGTGTGTGTGAACTTGTTAATAAAATGTTTTAAAAGGTAAATTTTTAGTGAAAAAGCAATTACCTTGGTCACCGGAACAATCTTGTCCGTCTTCTCTCCTGATTTTATCAGGAGAAAGAGTTTTTTGAGAAAGAGGTAAGTATGGAGGGACAGAGCTTGGGCTTCCTTGAATGTACCTGTCAGATGCAGGCCCTTTGGTTGCTCTTCAGGGGAACTTTATCAGGACGACATGGACCGGGATTCATGGCTGGTCCAGAGAATCCGAGGCTTACAGCAGGGAGTGGCCTAGAGCTCTGGCTCAAAGGGAAGCGTGGCTCTGCTCCTTTCTGTGTGAACTTGAGAAGCTACTTAACCTCTGTAAGTCTCAGCTTCTTCATCTGAAAAATGATGTAGCGTCCTCATCAGGTTGTTGAGAGCATGAAATGAGACAGCATTGTGTGAGTCACTCCCCACAATCACTGGCTCATAGTAAGTGGTCGTGGAGTTTTTCTTTCTACTGTTAGGTAGCAGACATAAATCCTCCTATGTACTCTGTAAATTCTCCAGGCCTACCTGCCTCTCCTCAAGCACCCTTTCATAGTCTGGCCTCCATTACGTTACCCCTTGCAGGGAAAGAGCAAATTAGCCAAGATGGCGTGTCAGGCTCTCCCGCCCCCTGGCCTCTCGCTCTTGCCTCACATTTTGTAAATCATGACTAACAGCTGAGCTCGTTTATAACCCTGCGCTCTGTCTTGAGTTACTTTCGGCTGTAGGGAGATAAGAGCGCCACCCAAAAAGCAGCGGGAATTACTGCTGCGTCAGGGCTGTGTCCCTCGGGTTGGCCAAGAGAGGCGAGAAGATAGCGTGAACGCCACGGCGGCTGCGTCAGCCAGGAGAGAATACTGGTACGGCTGCTGCGTCAGCCGGAAGAGAATAAACGTGCCTGCAGCTCCTCCAGCTCCTCCGGTCTTCTTCCGGCCTCTTAGCTCATGCCTTGCCTACCTTGGGCTCAGCGAATGGTGTGGACAGTGTCAACAGGGAGACACTTGACACTGTGAACATGAAGAGCAATACGCCCATGTATCTCTATCAGTTCCCAAAGTAGTGAAATCAGTGGTTCTCAAACTTTAATGCCCACAGGAATCATCTGGGGGTCTTGTCAAAATGACCGATTCTGACTCTGTAGGTCTGGCCTGGCATCCGAGATTCTGAATTTTTCACAAGCTCCCACGTGAGGTCTGTGTTGCTGTTCAAAGACCACTTCTAGTAGCAACGACTAGGGTGACCCAGCCCCAGTCTTCGAGGAATCACCTCCAGTGTCCTAGCCAAAGTGGTCTCCTTCTCAATGCACATCATTTACTCTCCAAATTCAGCACTTCTCAGGTTCAGCCTGCTTTGGTGTGTTGCTGTACATAATTCTGTTCACTTCTCTCCAAGCTCCTGACAGTAGATGGTGCGGTCCATCCAGGAAGCTGTCGGCACCAGCACAGTGACGTGATCTGTGCCTCCAATCATTGTCAAATTATTGAACTAGATGAAAAAGAGGGAAACGATGCCTTAAAGTATTAATAACACTGCCCTTTACATGAGTATTCACTTAGAAATTGACAATGTAAATCAATTTAATTAGTGGAAATAATGGAAGCCAGTACTGATGTGAAGAATTCCAAATGACAAATAGATGACGGTGATTATTTTTCTTTTAAAAATATGTTATTTATTGTAGAATGCAGAGTGGGATGATATACTGGATGGGATGACAAGGCCAACCTGAAATGATATATTTCCCACAGAATATCAAGTAAGTGATTTATAATTTGTCTGGCACAATGAGTCTCTTGGGAGGTGGTTTAAAAACATCCTCCAAAAGGACCAGAGGCCAAGGTTGAATAACCTGGTGTGCAGGCTGGATGCAAAACTAGCAGGTTTTCAGGTAGTATGGACTTGCTTCTGTTGGGAGTAATCAGGGGAAATTTTTTGGGGAAATGAGGAAGGTGTGGCGAAGGAATGTGTTGGCGGTGGTCATCGAGTGGATGTGACCCAAAGTCGAACTGCACCCAGGTGGTCAGAGATCACTTCCTCCTCTCCTCTCCTTGAAATGTACATTCTGACCACAGTTCCCAAGGGGGAGAGGATTTGAAGTACACAGCCTGGAGTGAGCTTTGAGTTGTTGAGACCATCTGAATGGAGCACGTGATTGAATCCAACTTGCCCTCTATGTAAACTTTTAAGATTCTGGTGGGTGGACAGGTGTGGAGAGCTACTCACCTTGTGGTCAGCAAAGACAAGCCTGGTTGTAAGGTCCCTCACTGATTAAACCTGCCACCCGCCAGTCTGGAGTGTCTGCCTCATTCTCCTCGCCTTCCATGCTAAGGCTAGTTTGTGAACCAACAGCCTGCTCTTTGGTGTTTCCTGGAGGCTAGATCTCAGGGCAAGTGCCCCACCCACTTGTGGGATTTGTTCAGCTTACCACAAGCCACCCTTTGTATAATTCTGACTTACCTTCTCTGGATCAATTGGCATTTCATTTCAGGAGGACTTTCAACCTTACTTTAAAAAATCCAACTAAAGCAAACAGAAGAGAAACTCCATTTTCCATAATCTTTTCCTCATCTGTTATTTACATCCATAAGGAAGCTTAAAGAATTTTTATCAGTACACTAAAATTTAGATAATTGGCTGTATTGTAAAACTTTTCAACGCTGGACTCCAGATCTCTACAGTTGCTGAGAATTCTTATCAAGAAATCATCTAGGGAACCTTCACAACTCTTGTTTTCATGAAGAGGTCTCAGTGGGGATGAGGTTTACGCCTAACTCTTAAAATTTCATTTTGGTGACTTGTGCCCAGGATCCAACTTTAGTTACAGAGTAAACAGTATTTTCCAAAGACTGACAGGGTCAGCTGCTCGGGGAATGTGGCCGGTGACCTCCCTGACGGGTGACCGTCCTGCTGGCTGCTTCCAAGTCAGTTGAAAGGTAAGCTTTTTTTCTGTATAAGGGCATGGCTGCCTTGGAACGTGTTTCATTTTCTACCGATAAAGCTGAAAGTATATCCCAGGCTCGCTGTCTTAAAGGGCATGGAGCTGTGACTTTGGGGGCAAAGTGATTCATCATGTCAACACAACTACAACAGCTAAGCTGCTGGGGTTGGGGGAGGAGTGAGTGATGGTGTGAAACCTCATTGATTTGATTAAGCTACAAAGACACAGGAAAACTTAAATCCAGAACTCCTTTCTGATGTGAGAAACACACACAGGATTCTAATATTCAGAAAGTAAAGACTTCCATCTTTGAATCCTTTTTCCTGAAGTCTTGTTAGTTTAATCTTACTGTTGTCTTCACTCCTGAGACAGTAATGGTATGTGTGTGGCTGTGTCTGTGTGTGAGAGAAAGACAGATTTATCGACTACTATGAAGTGTATCTGCTATATACATATAGTGTATATACAAATATTTGTATATGTAAATACAGTATTTATATACTCTGTATAAATAATATATCTTGTGGGTGCTGAGTACAGAACAGTTGAGAAAATGGAACTTGCTGGTCTTGGATGGCAGACTGACTTTATTCGGCTCGTGTGTTACAGATTCTGTAACAGGAGGCAAGAATTTTGTTTCATATCAGAATTGTTGCTCTCTCTCCATGTTGATCATTATTAGTGTTTGTTTTAAAAGCCTCACATTTTATTTTTCAACAAGTTTTGATAGAAGAATTGTCATTTTAAAGATGCACACACTGAAAAGATAACACTTTTCAGAGTGCTTACAGCTCTCACTTAATTGAATTATTTTCTAATGCTCCAAAAAAGTGCTCTACCATCAAAGGTGATTTTATAAATAAAATATTTTGTTTGAGATAAAATATAAAGAAAATATTTTATATAGAAAGTATTATTTCCCTCCCATTGACTAAGCTGTCTTGCCCAGATTCATTTAAAAAGTGTGGCCCAGAACCAAAAATAAGGGCACAAATAGTATCAGAAGAAGTAAAAAAGTAATATTCTAGTAGAAAAGGTTTATGCTTCATTGAAGAGAGATAGCTACAAAGGCACCAAGTTGTTAAGCTGTCGTTATTGCAATTATCCTTTACTGATATTTGGGGGTTTGCTTTTGTGTCCTCTGGGCAGCTTCAAATTTTAAAAAACGTATATTACATAGTGACAGATTCAATGTTAAGCACTTGCTCTGTGGACGTGGTCTTTTCACAAGCTGTGGGCATGTACCTCTGGCCCACAGAAGCCATGAGGAGGCTTAAACATGGTGACTGTGAGAGGTTAAAGTCTGAGTGTTTGCCTATTTGTCAGATGACAGACAAGAAGATGAGACAGAGAGATTTCGTAAAATAAGAATTCCCAACTGCTGCCTGAGAGTTCACAGTGGTCAAAATGGACAAATAAACTCAGGGGATTCTGGGAACCATTCTCTGCATTTGGTTCTTCACTGTCACCCCCCACCACCACCCTCATCCCACTGGACCATCAAACAGAGTCTCCTAGAGACAGAGGTGTATATTTTGAGCCAAAAGCAACACCAAGTCCAAAGTTATCTCAGTTTGCAGTGGAAGGGGGTCCAGCTGCATGTGCGTTTGGCGCCTGGGCACCACAGGAAACACATTCTTTGGGTCGGGGAGGGGGGTTCCTTGGGACTGCTGTGGCACCTGGAGGCCTGTGCTGAGTGTAGTGTCCTGCCTCACTTCTGAACAGGCGGGGTTCATGGGCTTCTGACTTGACTGTGGGGCACACATAAGACCGCAGTCTTGGAGATGTTGTGTAGAATGATAAGAAACCCATATGAACGGCGTTCCTTGTCTCAGAAGAGGATCCTATTTTAATAAAAAGACCTTGGAGCATACAATGAGGACGATCTTTGTTGTCTACACAATGCTTACAGACTGTCATTCTTTTAGAAGGAAGACAGCATTGGTTTCTCACACCTTGAGGAGGTCCACCTAGCTTGTGAGATTTCAGCAGCAGGGCACTCAGCAGTGCTTTTGTTGTGGCGGTGAAAGTTCTTTAAACGGCAAGCGTGGGGAAAATCACCACTATTAAAAAGGCAAAAAAAAAAAAAAACACCTCAAAAAACAACAAAAAAAACTATATTAACTCTTGCACCTGCTGCTGCTAAGTTGCTTCAGTCGTGTCCGGCTCTGTGTGACCCCGTAGACGGCAGCCCACCTAGTAGATAAAAAAGCCATTTTATATGTTTGTTAGCCCTCTGTATGTAAAATAGGTGGCCAACAGGAATTTGCCGTATGTCTCAGGAAACTCAAACAGTGGCTCTGTATCAACCTAGAGGGGTGGGATGGGCAGGGAGATGGGAGAGAGGGTCAAAAGAGAGGGGATATACGCATACCTATGGCTGATTTCATGCTGACGTTTGATAGAAAACAATAAAATTCTGTAAAGTGATTATCCTTCAATAAAAAATGAATAAATTAAAAAAAAGCCATTTTAATAGTGGCAAACTCTGCTTTCCCCCAGTTTTTGAATATGGGCACAAAATCTGTATTTCCCCAACCACACCAGGCATATGGTGATGAGGAATAGAGTGAGGTGACACTGTCTCTAAGCAAAAATCCTTTACTAAAGGTCATTTGCTTCATGTTTGAGTGGAATGCTTGCTGGCTTAATGTAAGGTAGATTTTAATTTCCTGTTTGGAGTGATCTGTTGCTCATATTATATTCCTTGGGGGAAAAATCATAAATTCCCATCTTAGGAATTATAGATCTTCCTGTTTTTTAAAAAAATAATACCTTCATTGAACCATAATTTATATACCATAAAATTCATTCTTTTAAAGTGTGCATATAATTCAGTGCTTTTTAGCATATTCAGAATTTGTATGTCATCATTATCTAACACCAGAATATTTTCATCACATTCAAAAATCCCACCCCTACTCATTAGCGGTCACTCCACAGTCTGCCTTTCCCCTCAAATCTTGGCAGCTATGTTCTGTTTCTATGGATTTGCCTATTCTGGGTGTTTCATATAAATGAATCACACTATTGCCTGGAAAATCCCATTATTGCCTGGAAAATCCCATGGACAGAAGAGCCTAGTAGGCTACAGTCCATGGGGTCGCAAAGAGTCGGACATGACTGAGCGACTTCACTTCACTTTTCTCACTTACCATATTTTCAAGATTCATTCACATTGTTGCATGTATCAGGACTTCATTCTTTTTTATTGCTGAGAAATACACCTCTGTGATACATCCCCTTTATGTTTTCACATTTTGACTGTTATGAATAATGCTATCATGAACGTTTGTTTACAAATTTTTGTATGAACATATGTGTTCACTTCTCTTGTGTATATACCTAGTATTAGAATTTCTGGCTAATATGGTAACTGTATATATAAGATTTTGAGGGATTCCTGCACTGTTTTCTAATGTGACTGTTCCAATTTGTAACACCAGCAGCATACGAGGTTCTGGTTACCCACATCCCTGCCAAGGCTTGTTACTATCTGCTTTGATTCTAGCCATCCTAGTGGGTGCGAACTGCTATCTCCTTGTGGTTTTGATTTGTGCTCCCTAATCACAGTTTTGTTGCACAGCTTTTCATGTGCTTGTTAGCCATTTGTTTGTCTTCTTAGGAGAAATGCCTATTCAAATCCTGTGCCCATTAAAAAACGTTTATTTAGTTTGGGCGGTGCTGGGTCTCCGTTGCTGCGGGCTAGTTACTTTCCGTTTGTGATGCACAGGCTTCTCATTGTGGTGGCTTCTCTTGTGAGCTCAGGCTCTAGGCTCAGTGGGCCCCGGTAGCTGTGGTGCTCAGGCTTAGTTACCCTGCAGCCTGTGGGATCTTCCTGGAGCAGGGTTCGAATCGGCACCTCCTGCATTGCAAGGCAGATTCTTAAACACTGGCCTACCACAGAAGCCCCTTTGTCAATTTTTTAAATTGGGTCATCTTTTTCTTTGAGTTGTAAGAGTTCTTTATGTATTTTGGATTGTTGTTGCTCAGTTGCTCAGTTATGTCATACTCTTTGTGACCCCCTGGACTGCAGCATGTCCGGCTTCCATCCTTCACTAATCTCCCGGAGTTTGCTCAGATTCACGTCCATTGAGTTGGTGATGCCATCCAACCATCTCATCCTCTGTCGCTCTCTTCTTCTCTTGCCCTCAATCTTTCCCAAATAGCAAGGAGAGGTAAGGAAGCCTTCTTAAGTGAACAATGCAGAGAAATAGAGGAAAACAATAGGATGGGAAAGACTAGAGTTCTCTTCAAGAAAATTAGAGATACCATAGGAATATTTCATGCAAAGATGGATACAATAAAGGACAGAAACAATATTCTGGACATAAGTCCCTTATCAGATAAATGATTTGTGAATATTTTCTCCCATTCTCTCTGTTAATTTTAACAATGCCACATTGTTAGGATTTTGACATTATCTTTGAAGTTAACTTTTTTTCTAGATAAACTTCATGAAACCCAGGGGATTAATGGCACACACCTTCACCAAGAACTTGCTTGATGGCAGACAGTGGGTTAAGTTTTTTTCACATATTACCACATTTTAATGTTTGTCAGAATATTAAGAGGTTGATATCATCCCTTTACTTAAGGGAGAAGGAACTGAGACTCTGAGAATTAATTTGCTGAAAGTGCCACAGCTAGAAAGTGGCAGAATCTGCAAGTCAATTAAATTCTTTCTGCTTCCTGAGTCTATTTCTTCTTCACTTTAATTGTTAGTGGTTTGAGTAAGATAAGTGAACAATCAATATTGTATTCATCTGTAGTATAATTTGTATTGGATAAACATGCATTTTATTCCTACGTTTTCTATCAAAAGTTGTCTAAATATTAATACATTAAATGTCTTAAGTCACGTCCATGCATGCATGCTTAGCTCCCTTCAGTCATGTCCAACTTTCTCATGACCCCATGGACTGGAGAAGGAAATGGCAACCCACTCCAGTGTTCTAGCCTGGAGAATCCCAGGGACGGGGGAGACTGGTGGGCTGCCGTCTATGGGGTCACACAGAGTCGGACACGACTGATGTGACTTAGCCGTAGCAGCAGCATGGACTGTAACCTGCCAGGCCTCTCTATCCATGGGATTTCCCAGACAAGAATACTGGAATGGGTTGCCATGCCCTCCTCCCGGGGATCTTACCCTCCCAGGGATTGATCTTGCATCTCCTGCAGCTCCTGCATGGCAGGTGGATTCTTTACCACTGAGCCACCAGGGAAGCTCCCTAAATCATATCCATTAGATACATTTCACTCCTGTTTCTTGCTCCTTCTCTTCTGCCTTTTTTCCTTCTTTGCTTTTTCCTGTCTTTCCTCTCTCCTGTCCTCTCTCCAAGTCCTTTGTTTAGTCCTTACTATGCTTTAAGTGGGAGAAGGCGATGGCACCCTACTCCAGTACTCTTGCCTGCCAAATCCTATGGATGGAGGAGCCTGGTAGGCTGCAGTCCATGGGGTTGCTAAGAATCGGATACGACTGAGCAACTTCACTTTCACATTTCACTCTCGTGCATTGGAGAAGGAAATGGCAACCCACTCCAGTGTTCTTGCCTGGAGAATCCCAGGGACGGGGGAGCCTGGTGGGCTGCCGTCTGTGGGGTCACACAGAGTCGGACACGACTGAAGTGACTTAGCAGTAGCAGATGCTTTAAGTGAATGAATGACTCACACACACACAAACGCACACACTCACACGCTTTAAGTGCTTGCATAAAGTGATGAATAAAACACCCTCTTGTGCTTCTATAGTACAAGAAGTCTCCCACATATGGATGAGTTCTGTTCTTAGAGTAAACTCATGAGTCCACTTTGTTCATCAGTCCATCAAGGTTAGCCTAGGTAACTAACTGCCACAATCAGCTACATAGTACTGAACTGTAATATGTTTATAATACTTTTCACACAGATAATACATAAAAAACAAACACAAAAAATAGAGAAAACATTTTTAATCTTACAGTATAGTACTTTGAAAAGTACAGCAGTACAGGACAACAGCTGGCATACAGGGGCTGTCATCAAATGAACAGGCAGGAGGGGTTACTGACTGGAGGGGGTAGAGGAGGTGGGAGATGGTAGAGCTGAAGGATCGTCAGCAATAGGAGTTGGAGAGCAACCTGCAGCTTCATTCGCACTTGGCACTGATGAAACACACATTTGCATCTTTCAAAGTTTGCAACTTGAAGGTTCGTATGTAGGGGACTTACTGTAGTAGGAGATATGAACTGAAAATAAATGTTAAATATGGATAAACTTCAAATTAATTGCACCATCTCCCATGCTAGTAAGGTCATGCTTGCGTGCTATGCTTCAGCATTATGCGAACCAAGAACTCCCAGATGTCCAAGCTGGATTTAGAAAAGGAAGAGGGAGATCAAATTGCCAACATTTGCTGGATTATAGAGAAAGCAAGGGAATTTCAGAAAGAACATCTATCTCTGTTTCCTCAACTATTCTAAAGCCTTTGTACGGATCATGACAAATTGTGGAAAGCTCTTAGAGAGATGGAAATACCAGACCATCTTACCTGTCTCCTGAGAAACCTGTATGCGGGTCAAGAAGCGACAGTTAGAACCCTGTATGGGACAACTGACTGGTTCGAGATTGAGAAAAGAGTACGACAGAGCTATCTGCTGTCACCCTGTTTGTTTAACCTATACGCTGAGCACATCATGAGAAATGCGAGCTGGAATTAAGATAGGTGGGAGAAACATCAACAACCTCAGATATGTGGATGATACCACTCTAATGGCAGAAAGAGAAGAGGAACTAAAGAGCCTCTTGATGAAGGTGAGAGAGGAGAGTGAAAGAGCTGGCTTAAGACTAAATGTTAAAAAACTAAGATCATGGCATCTGGCCCCATTAGTAGTGACAGATATCCTCTTCTTGGGCTCCAGAATCACTGCGGATGGTGACTGTAGTCATGAAGTCGTAAGATGATTGCTTCTTGGCAGAAGAACCGTGACAAACCTAGACAGTGTGTTGAAAAGCAGAGACATTTCTCTGCCGACGAAGGTCCGTATAGTCAAGGCTGTGGTCTTTCCAGTGGCCTGCGGTTGTGAGAGCTGGACCATAAAGAAGGCAGGGCACCAAAGAATTGATGCTGGTGAACTGTGGTGCTGGAGAAGACTCCTGAGAGTCCCTTGGGCAGCAAAGAGATCAAACCAGTTAATCTTAAGGGAAATCAACCCTGAATACTCATTGGAGGGACTGAAGATGAGGCTGAATCTCTAGTATTTTGGTCACCTGATACAAACAGCCAACTCATTGGAAAATTCCCTGATGCTGTGAAAGATAGAGGGCAGAAGGAGAAGAGGATGAGATGGTTGGATGGCATCACCAATAAATGGAAATGAACGTGGGCAAACTTTGGGAGATGTTGAGGGACAGTGAGGTCTGGTGTGCTGCAGTCCATGGGGGTCACAAAGAGTCAGACGTGACTGGGCAACTGGACAACGAAAACTTCAAATATCATATATAATGATAGACTGGCAGAAATGATAAGAACTATGAAGTAGAAGCAGAGAAGGCGATGGCACCCTACTCCAGTGTTCTTGCCTGGAGAATTCCAGAGATGGGGAGCCTGGTGGGCTGCCGTCTATGGGGTTGCACAGAGTCGGACACGACTGAAGTAATGTATTTTAATGTATTTTTGGCTGTGCTGGGTCTTTGTTGCTGGGCATGGGCTTTCTCAGGTTGCAGTGTGAGGGTTTCTCATTGAGGTGCCTTTTCTTGCTGCAGAGCACGGGTTCTGGGGGCACGGGCTCAGTAACTGTGGTGCACAGGCTTAGTTGCCCGGCGGCACGTGGAAGCTTCCCAGACCAGAGATTGAACCCATGTCCCCTCCATTGGCAGGCAGATTCTTAACCACTGGAGCGCCAGGCAAGTCCTGCTGTAAACCTTAAAACTGAAGGGTCGGGAAATAGCAATAGAAGCAAACTATTCAGAAACATGGAGCTAAATACCAGAAGAACTGCCAAAAAATAAAGACGTCAAAGTTAGCTGCCTCTGGTAGCCAGAGCTGGGGCAGGGATGGTAGGAAATCAGTGGGGAGTAGAAGCAAGTGAACGATGTTTTCCATTATGGGCCTTCTGTTTCAGTTTAATTTCCGAACAATGTTCAGGTAGTACTTGCTTTTCACAAATGTCAGAAGAGAAAAAAAAATTTTTTTTAATATTTATCTTCTTGTTTGCACCAGGTCTTAGTTGTAGCAGGCAGGGTCTTTGATCTTCGTTGCAGATGTGAGTTCTTTTCCGCTGCGTGCTGTGGCATGTGGGATCTAGTTCCTGGATCAGGCATTGAACCAGAGTCCTTTCGCTGGGAGTACAGAATCTTAGCCACTGGAAGTCACAAGAAGAGAACATTTTAAACAAGAAAACAGAGAGAGTATAAAAATTACTCAGGGTGGCATCTGGGGAAGTGAGTCATGAAGAATGGCATTTGGAAGCAAGGGAGCTCAGTTCAGAAGTTCCTGCCATAACCTTGGTGGAAGGATGAACCCAGAAGGTATCTGAACTTAACCTCTCCTAGTTTGATGTGTGTTGAGAGTGATACCACCTGTCTTCTCTCTCAATCTGACCCCTATCACTCTCCCCTATCACTGTCCCTCCATGCCCTGCCCTCCACCAGCCATCATGCTCTTATTCTGAGGCATAGCTTTTATAGGAGGTGCCCGAGGTGTGCACGTGTGAGCACTTGGCAGAAGAGCTCCATGAGATCAGGGGAGGAGGCCAGGCCCGAAGGCAGTGAGGAGGGGCTTCTCAGGATACTGTTAGCCAGCTGCATGGTTGCCAGAACCTGAATCCTAGCCTGGGTTCATTCTTTATACAGATACGTGTTATATTCCTGCTACCTTAGCCACTCTGGGGAGGGCTAGTGCCTGTAATCTAATTTCTGGACGCTGATGCTGGAAGCCAGCACCTTCTGGTCATTTTCATCGAGTTTTTGCCAGTTACCCATAGTCTCTCTTAATCAAATTCTTCCCTTCCTTTGAATTCCTACATTCCTTTCTTGCCTGGGCTGTTGACATTGGCTGAAGCGATGGAATTTTCCAGTTTCATAGAAACTGTAGCAATTTTAAGGTTATGGCTGCTCAGTAAACTCTTTGTTTCTTTTATAGCCTGAGCCCTGGAGCCCTTGATGAAACAAACATTTCACGGGATGTAGGGCTTGTTTCTGAGCAGACACCACTGGTCAAAGCACAGATTACCACTACATCAGTTAGTGAGAAATGCTCTCCCCGTTGCCAACTGATTTGGGTTGTTTGGACTTATTTTGCTCATTTTGTAAATAACTGTAAGCAACTGATGACCACAGAAGTGGGTCCTTGGGGGTGGGGATTAATAATAATTCAAGATGACCATTTAAGGCAGTGAGGCATTGTTACGTGAACAAAGCAGGTCACAAATCACTAAGTACAGGATGACCCCATTTTTCAAAATAGGTCTGTGTGTGTGCATGCACGTGTGTGTGTGCATGCATACACAAAACTACGAAAATTAAACAGTGATTCTCTAAGACTTAGGGATTTATGAAAGATTTGTGCATTCTTAATTTTTGCTTGCCTGGTTTTTCCAAACAAACATGTGTTATTTTGTAATAATATGAAAAACAAGTTATTTAAAAACATAAATAAAAACAGCAAGATCGTGGGCAAACACCATATGTTTTGTCTGAATTTCAAATCCCCCTGAGTGAAGGGCCAAGGCCTGGCCTGGCTGGTGGGGGCCTAAAGAGCTGTGGGGGGTGGGGCAGATGAGTCTCCCATGTGCCATTAGGGGACATCCAAACTGAGGAGCCAGCAGATTCATGCCTCTTTCAGAAAACCAAGTCCACAGCCACGAGATACGTGGCCAGAGAGTTGACAAAACAAGAGAGACAGAGGCACATATTAAAACTGTACTCAAAGGCAGAAATCCAGGCACATTCATTGATTCATCCACTGGGGATCCACTTTGGGCCAACACTGTGTTGAAAATCAGGAACTTGTGAGCAAAGGCAAGCAAGGACGGCTTGGGGAGCGTCTGACTGCCCACAGCTTGCTGGGATGTGGGTCAGCCTGCATGGCTTCAAGATCCCCAAGAAGAATAGCCATGCTGGGCCCATATTCAGGGGGACAGAAACAACAGCACTGCAGTGGGGGCTTCCTTCCCACTTGGATCCTTCCATCAAGCCTCCACACAAGCAGTTTTTGCATGTTTCCAAGTTTGATAGAAAAACTAGGCAGCAAGGATGACTGTTAGGTGTGATTTCTAAAAATGTCTTAAAGCTATACAATACAAATACGTACTCTTCCAAACTATTTTCACAATAATGCTGTGAATAAAATAAAGTAGGCCCTATTATCACAAGAGAATAAACTGGGACTTTGAGAAAATAATTGCCCATATTTACATAGTGGCTGGGTCAGGGCAGGCCAGTAGTGATTGGGATCAATCTCCAGCTCCTCTCCCTTTCCCAGAGGGCAGGGGTAGGATGGAAAGTTCCAACCCTCTAATCACAGGATTGGTTCACCCGGCAACCACCCACCATCCTTCGGTTACCTAAGAGCTTTCCAAAAGTCACCCCATAATACTACAACTGAGGACATGGTTTTCTGGCCTTCAGTCCAATACTCTTTCTGCATACTATCTCATACTTATTTGTTCATTCACGTGTTTATCTGTCCACCAAACGTTTATTGCATACCTACCATGTGGGAGGCACCTTGTTAAGTACTGGGGATTCACTCAACTATGTTACTTCAGGCCTATCACTTGTGCTATTGCAGGTATGTTCAGAAACTCAGGTACGGGCCCCAACAATTATATTCCAGCCTCTGACCTAGATCGATGCTCGTCAATCTTGAATGCACTTAGAACTGCCTGGGGAGCTTTTAAAAAATATCAGTGCCCAGGCCCCATCCCAAACCAATACAATTATCATTTCTGCCAGTTTAAAAGCTCCCTTGGTGATTCTAAAGTGTAGGCAAAGTTTAGAACTGCAGTTCTTGGGAGTAAGGATAAAGCACGACCCTTTCAGCTACCTTATAGGAAGCAGCAGCCACGAACACCTGTGAACGGACTGATTCTAACAGGACTCTTCTGAACCCTGATCTTGAACCACCTTAGCTCAGAGAGTCCTCTTTTGTCCTCAGCCACTCCCTGGGGGTAAAGATTGAGTTGAGCGTAGTGGGTGATGACTTTGTAATAGATCCAGGAGAGCAAGTGTTCTGGCCTGACATCAGAGGCCCCAGTACATATCTCAACTTCCTGCTGGAGAGAACTTGCTCTGAACATAAGGGCTTGGCTTAGCTCTCCATCACTATTACTAGTTTCTGTTTTGTTTTTTAAATTCAAGTAGAGTTATTAAGGAACAGGATTCCCAGGTGGAACAAGTGGTAAAGAAACCACCTGCCAATGCAAGAGACATAAGAGACTCGAGTTTAATCCCTGGGTTGGGAAGATCCCCCGAGGAGGGCATGGCAATCCATTCCAGTATTCTTGCCTGGAGAATCCCATGGACAGAGGAGCCTGACAGACTCTAGTCCATACAACCGCAAAGAGTGGGACATAAACTGAAACGACTCAGCACGCATGCAGAGGCAAATGGTAGAAAAAAGAACTGAGAAGAATTAGACGGAACATAAAGAGGATCTTGCCAGGCTCATGTTTTAACTAGCTGAGATACTGAATCCTAAAGAGGGGAAATGACTTGAAACAATTAGCGAACAATGCAAAACAGGACATGATTCTGTGCCAAAACCTGGCTGCAGGCCAAAACTGCCTACTCTCAGAGCTTTTGAGGACTAATGGTTCGCCATGGATCGTGGTATACTAGCGCTTTCTTTCTAGGTTGATTGACGTTCACATTTTCATCTCCCCTGAGGCATTTAGCTAGAGCAAATTCATAACCCAAATTAGATAAAGGTGGACGGGAGAGGAAGAAAAGAAAAGCAACATCTATCTGCTAAGGATGTATTGCATGTGTCTGCAGCTTGTAACAGCTCCATGAATCAGAAATGATTTATTACTCTTGTTTGACAGATGAGGAAACTGAGGCATAGGGAGTTAAGCTAATTTGCCTCAAAGCATGGAGTGGATCAGGAGCAGCGGAACTTAACTGTGTTGGGCTCTCTCTACTGTATTTACCACTCATGAAATCATGACTATAAACCTTAAATTCACTTTATATACCAAATTCACTTTGGTAGATTGCCTGCAGGTCTATGAACTAGACAGGGCTTTATGGTGACAAATGAAGATTGCAACATCTGCTATTCCCCCTCCTCTTCTTTTTCATCATACTTTTGATTTATTTATTCCTATTTTCCTAATTTTATTGGTGTGACCAACATAAGCTTAATGTGATCATCTAACGCACAGGGCCTTGGGTGGGAGAAGTAGACAGAAACGTCAAGAAATAGGAAATAAATCCAAGGTGAACCCTACAACCTGGATCAGAAGCCTAGGACAGCCCCATCAGGGATACAGTAACTAATGAAGAATTCCAGAGGAAACTGGAAATGTGAACCCTTTCTTCAAGACATTTTCAATTTATCTAGGAATAGAAGATGCCATCTTCTAAACACATGAATACATAAATGAGGGAAGCATAGGTATATTTTCTTCTTTTGAGGAAACCATGGTACCAGTTTTGGGTTTCTGGCAAAACTGGAAGCATCATTCTGTTTTTTTCACCACTTTGGATCAAGTGTGGTACATCAGTCAAAAGGGCTTTGTGATCTTGGGTACAGCAAGCATTATTTATAACCCTGTTTACAACAGTGGGGGGCTTCCACATGCTTGCCTCCTCTTGCTTGTTCATGAGCATCATCTCTCATCACCAGGCAAACAATTGCACCAGCTGAGAGACCCAAATAACACACTTATGTCAGATCCTGTGTGTTGATTTGCATTGTAGAGTCTGAGATGTTTCTGGCTGAGGGAAAACCTATTTAGTAGCCTGTTAACTCCATTTGGCATTTTTCTTAGATACCTTTCTCTCTCTCTCATGGAGAATATGGTGATTTTCAAGCTCTGCAAACTAGAATCTATTCCAGGATACTCAGAAATTTCGACTGAAAGGAGAAAGGGAAGGAACTGGCCATTTATGAAGCATCTAACCATGAACTCAACAGCCCTAAGGGGCAAGTATTATCATCCCAAATATTATAAGAGGATAAAGGAAAGGGCACTCCATCACAGGCATAGATTTTCAGCCTCAGGTTAACTGACTTGGATGTATATCTTAGTTTCACTATCGCCTAGTTCTGTAAATTTGGCCAAAGTCCTTGAGCCTCAGGGGTTTTTCTCATTTAATTTCTTTTTATAGCTTTGAGTGAGTGAGTGAAGTCGCACAGTATTGTCCAACTCTTTGCGACCCCATGGACTGTAGCCTACCAGGTTCCTCCGTCCATGGGATTTTCCAGGCATGATGGGACCAGATGCCATGATCTTAGTTTTCTGAATTTTGAGCTTTAAGCCAACCTTTTCACTCTCCTCTTATTTGTGAAGTTTTGATATATGTGTGGTATATCCATAAAACCATCATCCAGTCAAGATAATCACACCAATCACCCCCAAAAGTTTTCTCCTGCTCCTCTGCAGGCTCCTCTTCCTACTCCTCTCCACCCTGCTTCCCAGCAACCACTAAACCGCTTTCTGTCTGAATGGGGTAGGCAAAAATAACATCCCCCCTCCCAGAGATGTCCATGTCCTAATCCCCTGAAAGTGTGAATCTATTACATTAAAGGGAAAGGGAGATTACAGGTGAGATTTTCCTGAGCCTGGTATAATCACAGGGGAAAGAGGGAAGGAGGCATGAGGGTGAAAGAAGGAGATGTGATGATGGAAGCAGAATTTGAGTCAGTGAGATATCTGAAGATGATACACGGCTGACTGTGAAAGTGGAAGTAGGAGCCACAGCCAAGGAATTCAGGTGGCCTTTAAAAGCTGGAAGAGGCAAGGAAATGGATCCCCTCTTAGACCTTCCAGAAGAATGCAGCATTCAGGAATGCTGACACTACCCAGTGTGTTAGGCTGAATGGTGACCCTCAAAAATACTCAGTGCTAATTCTTGTAACCTAAGAATGTTACCTTATATAGCAAAGGGACTTTGAAATTCTATTGGGAAAGGAATAAACACCTTTATTACATGAGCTAAGATAGGAGGGAAGAGGATTTAAGAAGTTACAGGAAAGCCCAAAGGAATTTTTTGGCCAACCCAATAACTGAATATTCATTGGAAGGACTGATGCTGAAGCTGAAACTCCAATACTTGGCCATCTGTTGTGAAAAGCCGACTCATTGGGAAAGACCCTGATGCTGGGAAAGATTGAAGGCAGGAGGAGAAGGGGGAGACTGTTGATGAGATGGTATCACTGACTCAGTGTTCATGAGTCTGAGCAAACTCCAGGAGATAGTGAAAGACAGGGAAGCCTGGAGTGCTGCAGCCCATGGGGTCACAAAGAGGCAGATACGACTTAGCAACTGAACAACAACAATACATTAGATTGAGAATTTTGAGATGCGAAAATGTCATCACAAGTGTCCTTAAAAGAGGAAGACAGAGGTTTCTTTTATGGAAAAGAAGGTGATGAGATATTGGAAGCAGAGATTGACATGATGTTTATGAAGGTGAAGGAAGGGGCACAAACTAAGACAGTCACTAGAAGCTGAAAAAGGTACGGAAATGGACTCTCCCCTCAGAGCCTCCAGAGGGAAACAGCATGGCCAGTAAAATTGATTTTGGTCTCCTGACCTCTAGTAAGAGAATGAATTTGTGTTACCTGAGGCCACTGAGTTTGTGGAAATTTGTTACAGCACCAATAGAAAATGAATACACTGAGTCTTAGTTTTATATCTGTAAAGTGAGGACAATTCATCTTTTCTGGGGTTATACTAAAGTTAAATAATTTAACTCCATAAAGATGGAATTCTAGTCCTATTTTGCCTCTTATTCCTTTTACCTCAACTCTGAGAGCATGTGGTCTTTGATGTAAGTTATCCTAACAGAGGTGGCCAGTATCAGCAAGGAAAGATTTGTTGTAGGCACTATGGTAGGAAGACTAGGGGACATATGAGCTGACTGTGGAGAAGGAGAGTAAGACCTGACCAGTTGGAGTCCAGGGGCAATAAATTCACAGAGTTGACCCCTGAGTAGAGAAGGCAAATAGGTAGAAAACCACCAAAGGAAGTAGGTTGTGGGGAAGGGTTTCGTTTTTAAAGGTGGGTTTTGTTATTATTCAGGACCGGTGAGACAACAGATCAGGGGATTGCCATTGAGAAAATAGGTTGTTACCGTTCCCAAGAGGGGGGCGGCTACAGGGGAAGTACCTGATTCAGTCAGGAGGGCAAAAGCCCTTATTGTGGTTTCCTGGGGAAGGAATGGGGGAGATAGGATAAGTGGTTTAGGACTGGCTGGTTTGAACAATTTCAGCAGGCTCTGGGGAATTTGGGCTGTCTCAACTAGTCTGGTGCCTGGCCTTGGGGGATTAGGGAAGGGAAAATTGCCTAGAGTTGGGTGTAAGGGTGTGTGTGTGTGTATGTTTGTGTGTTGAGGCAGGTCAGAGTAAGCCCTGGATGGTTGGTTTACATATAAAAAGTATGTGCATTCTCCATTCCCTGTGATCCTATGGACTGAAGCCCGCCAGGCTCCGCTGTCCGTGGGATTCTCCAGGCAAGAATATTTAAATGGGTTGCCATGCCCACCTCCAAAGGATCTTCCCAACTCAGGGAGAGAACCCACGACTTCTGCAATTCCTGCATTGCAGGGGGATTCTTTCCCACTGAGCCCCCATGGAAGCCCACATAAAAAGCACTGCCAAGCTAGTTGTTTGCTGTCTCTAGGAATGAGGCCTCAGATGCCAGTGCATCAGGAATGCAGAAAATAGGAAAATATATTAAGTACAGTTTTCTGGATGGCCTTCCCAAGCAGATTATGTGGACATCAGGGGTATAATTCAATGAAGGTCATAAATAGATGTTGAAAGAACTTAAATTGGGTCTTAAAGTTTATTACTATTTAGAAAAACAACAGACAAGAGGTAACAGGCATTTCTTTTTGGAAGATAGCATAAGTAATTTCTCAGAGAATCTCACTGGGCTGAAAGTTTACCTGCAGCATAGGATGTGAAAGACCCTTGGCTGGTTGCTCAACTTCTATTCCCAACCCCACCTTTCTTTTGACACCTCCCCATACAAAGACTCGGGTGCCAGATACTTGCATACTCTCTTTGTAGAGGTGGCCATGTGACTAAGTTCTGGCCAGTAAGACAACTGGGGACATTTGTTATGAAATTTCTGGGAAGGAGATTTCTTCCAGGAGAAAAAGATAAAGCCTCACAAGGAGAACACCTTCTCTGTTTACTGTTTCCTGCCCCTGGATGTGATTGTGATGCCTGGAGTTGTGGCAACCATCTTGTGGCTATAAGGCAGCAAGCATGAAAATGTGAAGTCAATATACTTTACACTGGCAAAGCAGAAAGATGGAAAGAACCTGGGTCCTTGCTGTCATCCTTGAGTTACAGAATCAATTAGGAGACTGCTTACCTCTATAGTTTAAATTAAGTAACAAGAAATGTCCTTGTGGCTTAAGCCTTGCAAATTGAATTTGATGATACTTTTGGCTGAAAGCATTCTCTACAGATATAGAGAGTTTGCTTTAAATAATAGAAAGGTGAGCTTCCCCGGTGGCTCGGTTGGTAAAGAATCCACCTGCAATGCGAGAGACCTGGGTTCAGTTCCTGGGTTGGGAAGATC
>SJYX01021413.1:0-36854 GCA_006410675.1 Oreotragus oreotragus | reverse complement strand
TTTCAGCTTTAGCATCATTCCTTCCAAAGAAATCCCAGGGTTGATCTCCTTTAGGATGGACTGGTTGGATCTCCTTGCAGTCCAAGGGACTCTCAAGAGTCTTCTCCCACACCACAGTTCAAAAGCATCAATTCTTTGGCACTCAGCTTTCTTCACAGTCCAACTCTATAGCCTTGACTAGATGGACCTTGATGAGATGGCTGGATGGCATCACTGACTCGATGGACATGAATTTGAGTGAACTCCGGGAGTTGGTGATGGACAGGGATGCCTGGCATGCTGCAATTCATGGGTTTGCAAAGAATCGGACATGACTGAGCAACTGAACTGAACTGAACAAAGGTGTAATCAGTGGATGATGAAGCATCCTGGGTCTAGATACAATAAATTAGGCTGCCACACGGTGGGCCTTGCTCAAGGGAAAAGGAAGGAGTGAGGCCCAGAACTCCTGAAAGCTGAGCTGCAGGAGAGAAGTGAAAGTGAAAGTTGCTCAGTCCTGTCTGACTCTTTGCAACCCCATGGACTATATAGTCCATGGAATTCTCTAGGCCAGAATACTGGAGTGGGTAGACTTTCCCTTCTCCAGGGGATCTTCCCAGGGATCGAACCCAGGTCTCCCACATTGGAGGTGGATTCTTTACCAGCTGAGCCATAGTGGAAGCAAAGGAGAAGAGAGGTGGCCTTCAGTTGTTCAGTCGTTCAGTCACGTCTGACTCTTTGCCACCCCATGGACTGTAGCACGCCAGGCCTTAAGTAGTGTATGAAGCCACCTCCACCGTCTAATCCCACAGGGAGGGAGGGAGTCAAGAGAGCAACTGTCTTCTCTTTCTCAGTCCACCCTGCAGACTCCTTCCAGCCTTGCCTTGGCTTAACTCTGCCAGACACAAAAGACCAGGGCGCCAGGAGATGCAGGCTGGATAAGTCCTTGGCATGATATGTGGGGGTGGGGATAGGGGAGGCAGTCAGAGGAGCAAAAAGAGAATGATCAGAACTCATTTCCACCGCAGGCCTGTGTCAATGCAAAATTGTAACTTCTAATGTACTCCTTTTAGCACCCAGGCTCCTCCCAAACCACCAAAGCCTTGGCTGCCTTCTCAGGAAACCAGAACCTTGGATTTCAAATACCTTTTGAATTCCAGAAAATCACTGGGTAACACAGAGGGTGCTAAGTCCCAGCCGTAGTTCAGTATCTGTGGCCTCTGCCAGCTCTGGGCTGCCTGT
This sequence comes from Oreotragus oreotragus, assembly GCA_006410675.1. NCBI lineage: Eukaryota > Metazoa > Chordata > Mammalia > Artiodactyla > Bovidae > Oreotragus > Oreotragus oreotragus. The sequence goes on along the minus strand of SJYX01021413.1, from coordinate 35,633 downwards.
TCCCTCCACTCATTACCACTGCAGAGCCGTCCCAGTGTTATTGGCTGCAGCTCACTTGGCTCTTTTCTGAGGCCTGTTATTGAGTACATATTTTGCACCTTGTTGCTCTCTCGTTTTGAAGAGGAGGAAGCCATTACACAGGCATAGAGTACCCCAATAATAATAAAGAGCAATAGAATGCGGAATTGGGATTCCTTGCTTGTCACAGGGCCTCTCTGAGCACTGCAGAGAGTGCCCTATTAAATCTGATTGTTAAGTCGATGGCTCATAAGGCTGAGAAATCCATCAGTTATAATACTTTGTTGCAGGAGTCAGGGAGGATTCAGAAACCTCTGGGGAAAATGACTTTTCTGGGCAGCAGAGAAGGTTAACCCCATCTCTTAAGCTCATAGGCACCTCAAAGGGGTTTTTCACTTTCTCCTTCCTTAAATTAAAATGGTAACAGATACATCTGGCTAAAATGCTGTCCGTATGAAAGGAAATATCACGATGTGTCCATGTGCTGCGTCCAGTTTCTCTTCCCAGCGGCAACTACAGCTGTGGTTCTTGCAGAGCCTTCCCAGATATTCTGGGCATATTTGATCATAGATGTATTCTCTCTCTTTTTATTATTATTATTTTTTTGCCTCTCCGCATGGCTTGTGGGATCTTAGTCGCCCAACCAGGGTGGAAACCACACTCCCTGCAGTGGTAGTGCTGTCTTAGCCTTTGGAGTGCCAGCGAAGCTCTAAAAAACTGACATTTACTTAGTATTTATGTTGTGTCTAGAGTGGATATTGTTGGTGCTCTACTCGGATCGGGCACTGGTCGCCCAGCTGCTGTGACCACTGGCAGCTGATGGCTCACAGCTGCCCCCGGGCTCCAAGGATTCCTTGCAGCCAAAAAGGAGCTGCCTTACTCAGCTGGTTATCCACCCTACTCTCAGATAGCCTGCAGTCGATAACTGACTGATACAGGAAAATAAGAGCCTGGACCCCTGTCTCAAAGTTGAATAACCCTGTGGTATAATTCACGCTCCAGAACTTCTGTTAGATCAGGCTGAAGTTCGTCTCCTGCTGAGCCTAGATTCTCAGTTTTTTCTCCTGCTTCTATTACTCCCCTGCTCTTGAGAGCAATACTTCAAAGAATAATCTGTACACGGGTACTTGCCTTAGGTCCTGCTTCTAGGAAGTCTTCTTAAGAGAGCTGGTTCTAGAAAACAGACTCTAAAGATGGAATTCTGAAGATAAACCATTTGATGGCAGGGTAGTGATGAGGATCCATCAGTCACTGGTTATAGGTGGAATACTGATTTTTTCTGATGTGCTGTAGTGTGGCACATTGCTTCTGGTGAGCCAGAATAGGATGCAGGTAGAAAAGGATTCACTGGCTGGTGCAAAGTTCCTGGGGTTTGAGAGATATGGAGCAAATTAGTATCTACAAGGACTGTGGAAATAGGTGACTATTGCTAAGCAAGCAATGTGTATGAGTCCGAAGGTTTTTTTAAAAAATTTTATTTATTTGGCTGTGTGGCATGTGGGATCTTAGTTTCCTAATCAAGGATCAAACCTGCATTCTGTCCATTGGAAGCATGGGATCTTAACCACTGGACAACCAGAGAAAGTACCCCCAAAGGCTTCTTATAGAAGCATAAAGAGATTCTCACCATCTACAGCCAGAGGACAGCCAGGGCTGCAGATCAGACATAGGGCTTAGCTGCAAGAGCGACAGAAGTTCAGAGAAGCCTGAATCACCAATGTCAAGGTCACCACCTTGATAGGAAACAAGTAGAACCCTGAGAAGACAGGAGATAAGCGCTGGCCAAGATGTCAAGAAAGGGAGCCCTGGTGCACTGTTGTGGGAATGTCAACTGATGCAGTTGTGATGGAGATTCAGTATGCAGTGTGATATGCAGTATGGCGATTCCTCAAAAGATTAAGAATAGAATTACTACATGATCCAACAACTGACTTCCAGTTATACATCCAAAGGAAATGAAACCACTATCTCAAAGATGTATCTATACCCCCATGTTCATTGCAGCATTATTTATAATAGCCAAGACATGGAAGCAACCCTAAGGGTCCACTAACAGATGAATGGATAAAGAAACTGTTTTTTATATATATAAAACATATATATATTTTTTATACACACATACACATAAAAAATATTATCCAGCCATAAAAAGAAGAACCTGAGGTGCTGGATTAAGGGCATAGAGCACATAAAGTTAGTTTAGAGGAATTTGCCAGTGAGGCCTATTCCCATGACATAGTATTTAAGAACATGGTAGGAGCTCTAGGACTCAGTTCTAATATACTGCTGGCATGGTACTTGGAAATTGGGAAAAGCAATGACCACATTAAATAAAGCAGAGTTGCCAGAACAATCATAGCAGAATATGGATGTGGGAATCAAAAAACTCCAGGAAACAAGCATCCTAAAATGCATCTACCAAACAAGACCAGAAAACTTTCAGTTGACCCTCTTCTTCAGGAGGGCCTGTACAACTGTCCAGATGATAGCAAATGCCCTGGAAAGGGGACCAGTATCACTGAGATGCTCAGTTGTGTTGTCCTCTGCAGCTCTTATAGAGTAAGATCTAGTAGCAGTGGAGAGGACAGGGTCCTAGGAGAGTAGAGCCAGCTAAGAGAGGCAGTGGTGACCTGATCACCATAATGGACAGTAAGGATCAACCTGGTCGATGGCAATGTCTAGTAGAACGCAGTATTTCAAGGGACAAGATAGATGGTCAGACAGAAAGGATACTGATTAACACACAATCAGTTCAGTTCAATCGCTCAGTGGTGTCTGCCTCTTTGTGACCCCATGGACTGCAGCACGCCAGGCCTCCCTGTCCATCACCAACTCCTGGAGTTTACTCAAACTCATGTCCATCGAGTCAGTGATGCCATCCAACAATCTCATCATTCTGTCGTCCCCCTCTCCTCCTGCCCTCCCCCTCTCCTCCTGCCCTCAATCTTTCCCAGCATCAGGGTCTCTTCCAATGAGTCAGTTCTTTGCATCAAGGTGGCCAAAGTATTGGAGTTTCAGCTTCAGCATCAGTCCTTCCAATGAATATTCAGGACTGATTTCCTTTAGAATAGACTGGTAACACACAATAAGAAGAGATTAATAGTAGAAGGCTGGGGTCAACATTACTCCAATGAAAAGTTATAATAACTTGCCTGATTTAAAGACCTGAGCCTGTACTCAAACCTAGAATGCATGAACCAAAGAAAGACTATGTGTCTATGAGAAAGAACCTGAAACACCGGGGCAAGTGTGTACAGATTTTTTTTTTCAGTTCTTCTCTAAAGGGATTTATGGTTATTTTCTTGGATGGGAAAGAGGACTAATCTAATATTTTGAGGGATGTTGGATATAGGGTCTAAGTTGATGAGGGTACCCAGGAGTTCAAAGCACCAGCAGGCCCTCCTGTTAGAGGAGGGGCATACTGGAATCAGATAATAAATGGAGACTTCACCCAGGTCTGTCTCAGAGTGGGCTCACTGGCTCCTTTTATCAAACTGGTGGCCATGTCCTTGATTCCCAAATGTATGATTGGAATGGATGCATTTAGTAGTTGCTAGGATCCTCACATTGGTCCTTAGACCAAGAGTCTGTAGAGTGAGAGCTACTGTAGTAGGAAAAGCCAAGTAAAGCCCCTGGAACTGTGTCACCCCTGCCCCAACCAAGTGGTATGTGGGCAAAACACAATTCTACTTTTATAGTCTTGCTCCAGGGCTATGTTTATTTTTCTGTTTTCTGTCAGAATACATTCCAAAGGGACCCAGGCCGTCTGGCCATTCCACAGAACATCACATTAGTCTATTGTAGCGAAATAGCACGTTGCTTGGACCTGACAAGCAAGAAATGCAAGTAATCTGGATGTCTTGATGAGATACATGCTTTCCAGAAGGTGAATAAGCCCCATAAAAATTTAGAAGCCTGCTACACTAATGAAAATTTTAAATGGCAATTATTACTTTTAACATTTTGAGATAATTTTAGATTGATAGGAGAGATGCAAGAAGAACACAGATTTCTGCAAGCATTTTACCCAGCTTGCCTTTATATTAACATCTAATATAAGCATTGACCATATATCAAAACTAAGAAAATAACCTTGTTGCTGGGCGATGCTTCAGTCATTTCTCATTCTTTGCGATCCTACGGACTGTAGCCTACCAAGATCCTCTGTCCATGAAATTCTCCAGGCAAGAATACTGGAGTGGATTGCCCTGCCCTCCAGGGGATCTTTCTGACTCAAGGATCAAACCCGCATCTCTTATATTTCCTGCATTGGCAGGTGGGTTCTTTACCACTAGCACCACTGGGGGAAGCCCAGCCTTGGTACAATACTATTCTCTAGAGCACAGACTTTATGTGGATGGTGAAGAGGTCCAATGGTCAAAGGCATGCCAGAGATTTTTCTCCACAGTAGAGGACAACTTACCTTCTACCACTAAGAAAGAGTGCTTGGTAGATATCTTCAGGTTAAGGTGGAAGGTTTCTAGTTTTAAGAAGGGCTCAGATCCATAAAGGACTCAGTAGCAGGTCAAGCCTCATTACAAGCAGTCCTGTGAATTGTGCTCTATCACTTGGCACATCTCATGATACTAGAAGTATCTGTGGTAGAGAAAAGGCCAAATGGAGTCTCTGGCAAGACCCAAAAGAAGAGACACAGTGAGGCCCATTACAGTTCTGGAGAATGGCCGAACCAACTGGGGGGAGAGAAACAGGCACATTTGAAAAGCATCTACCCTGGTGGTCCAATGATTAGACTTGGTGCTGGATGGGCTGGGACTGGGGGGTGGGGGAGGGCAGATGCCTGTCCAAAGGCCTACTCCCCACTCTGACAATTAGGGGATAACAGTTTTAGAGACAGGGAATTCCCTGGTAGCTCAGTGGGTAAAGAATCTGCCTGCAGTGCAGGAGCCTTGGGTTCAATCCCTGGGTCGGGAAGATCCCCTGGAGAAGAAAATGGCAACCCACTCCAGTATTCTTGCCNACAGTTTTAGAGACAGGGAATTCCCTGGTAGCTCAGTGGGTAAAGAATCTGCCTGCAGTGCAGGAGCCTTGGGTTCAATCCCTGGGTCGGGAAGATCCCCTGGAGAAGAAAATGGCAACCCACTCCAGTATTCTTGCCTGGAAAACCCTAGAGACAGAGGAGCCTGATGGGCTACAGCCCATGGGATCCCAAGAGTTGGACATGATTTAGTGACTAAATCACCACCAGTTGTATATAGACAAGGGGTGGGTGTGTACATGCAGAAACTGCATAGTCATCTCTGACAGTTATTTGAACTTGATCGCTGGTGGTCTGAAGAACATCATCTTGATTAAGTACAATTGTTCCNATCGCAAGAGTTGGACATGATTTAGTGACTAAATCACCACCAGTTGTATATAGACAAGGGGTGGGTGTGTACATGCAGAAACTGCATAGTCATCTCTGACAGTTATTTGAACTTGATCGCTGGTGGTCTGAAGAACATCATCTTGATTAAGTACAATTGTTCCCATTTCCTTGAGGCCGGTTCTCAGAACTGCGGCAGCTTATGTCATGGCTACAGGCTGGTCATCAGGTAGTTAACTTCTTTCACCTGGTAGGGGTTTCAGTCTCTATACAACAGCTCATAGGGTATGGCTCAGAATATTATCTATAGCCCTTAAGGAAGTAAACATCCTTGACTTTGCATAATGACTAACCTATTATTATTTGGCCTTCTTTGGCTGTTTTTCTTTGTTTCTGCATTTTCCTCACTTTTCTGATTAAACTTATTATTTGGCTAAAGTTTTTCCACAGACAAAGGCAGGTGAAAGTTATGGTGGGGAAGGACCACAGAGTCCTGCTCTATTTCAAAGGGGTTTATGAGGGTCTTTTGGTATTTATAACAAGCCTCTCTGAGCCTGTGTTTAAGCTAACGAATTGACTCTGGGAGGAGGGAAGCTGGTTGCCAGAGGAACAAACCCTCTGAAGCTTGAAACTTTCAACTCCACCCTTCAACCTCCCGGGCAGGGATTGAGTTAATCATTAGCGGTCAGTGATTTCATCAATTATGCCAAGATTGAAGGCAGGAGAAGGGGATGACAGAAGATGAGATGGTTGGATGGCATCACCGACTGAATGGATATGAATTTGAGTAAACTCCGGGAGTTGGTGATAGACAGGGAGGACTGGCGTGCTGCAGTCTATGGGGTAGCAAAAGAGTCGGACTGAGTGACTGAACTGAACTGAATGAAATCTCCATAAAAAAAAAGTTTCTGAGCGCTTCCTGGTTCCCGTGAACAGCGGGGTGCTGGGAGGGCGACACACCCATAGGGGGAATGGAAGCTGAGTCCCCTCAGCACAACCCAGACCTTGCCCTATGCCTCTCTTCCATTTGACTGTTCCTGAGTTGTACCGTTTAGAATGAGCCAGTAGACAGAAGTAAAGCGTTCTCCTGAGTTCTGTGATCTGTTCTAGCAAACTGGACCCTGAGCAGGGTATTGTGGGATGTTCTGATTTACAGCTAGTTTGTCAGAAGTACCCAAGGTCTAGACTTCCCACTGGCATTTGAAGTAGGGAGCAGAGTTGCAGAACTAAGCCCTGAACCTCTGCACTGCTTTGGAGTTGTGAGTGTCAAAACTGAATTACCTTGCAGAACACTCAGTGCGTGTCCACAGAGCACTGGAGAATAGCTTGGTGTGGAAAAGCCACACATGTGGTAAACAAGAGCTAGTGCCTTCAGTCTCCACAGTTTTGACCCTTTTCCTTCAGGTTCTACTGCTCCATTCCTCCAAAACTCCTAAGGGTAGGGAAGTGAGATAGAGAAGAAACCAGGATGATTCATCAAGTCAGTTAATGTTCTGACTTGATGTCAGAAGTCAGTTCTTCATCAGTCGGCACTGTTTATTCTAGGAGTTACAGAGATGCAAAGATAAACTATTATATAATCCCTTCTTTCAAAAATCCATCTCCAAGGCTTTCAGGATTTTCCCCCTGGCCTCAAATAAATTAAAAAACTTGTCGGGGTGAGCGGAGGAGGTAAGACTTTAGATAACTTTTTTTTCCTAGCAATCTTAAAGATTTTTTTTTTTAATGAGGCTTAGGGTCACAGGGGTAATTGATAGAGCTGGCTTTTGTATTGGTGTTTCCCTCTGTTTAATCTTCATTTTCTAACACAATTTCAAATTTCAATATTTCTGAATAAAACTGGAGAGCTTGTGAAGCTGATTTTAGAAAAAGAACACGTAAACTTTTGATTCACAGAGAGTTTGGAGTATAATTTTTTGTTTGTTTGGTGCACGCTGTGGCTTGTGGGATCTTTGTTCTTTGACAAGGGATCAAACCCAGGCCTCAGCAGTGAGAGAACAAAGTCCTGACCACTGGTCCACCAGGGCACTCCTACGGAGTGCTATACTGAATTTAGCTATACTGAAGCTATGCATCCCAAACCTAGATGTTCATTATTGTTACACTCCATATTTTGTAAGGACAGGAATTCTGTATTTTGAAAAAAAATTCTTTCCCCTCTGTACTGATGAATAAATGAACAAAGCCCATAAACATAGGTAAAGTGGCTAAGTGTGTGATGGGTAGTTAAATTTATTCTTTTTAGGATTTTAAATCAGTGAATCTTTGTTGAAAACTAGCACTATGCAGGAAATGAAAAAAGGCATAACTGCAGTCCCCAGCATCATGGAGCTTTAGCGTTCAGTAGGTTAAGGAACAGATGTCTCAGAACAGAAAGTGGCAGTGAAAGCCTTCTGTGAGGGATGCTCAGAGGAGGTCAAGTTTCCCTCTGAGTGCGAAAACTTCATGCTAGGGAGAGCTTGGTGCTGCGCGTCAGGAATCTGACTTCTAGAACAGGTCCTATTACTGACTGATCTGCCTCTGTAGGTTAGGCTTTGTGGACAAAGTATCACCAGCCTTATCAGTAAAGACAGGATGTTGTGGCCATCAGCCACTGCCCTAGCCCCCCCCCCCACCATAGTTTAGGCGCCTGTCGGAGGAACTATTTCAGTGAGCCCAGACTCTTGCGTCTTCCCATAGGTAGAAAAACGCTAACTTCATTAATTTAAGTTGTCTGGCTTTTAATTAACAGTAACTTTTAAAATATTCCAAGTACCTAGGTTTTGTTGCAAAAGTTCCTAAATATCCTGGCTCCTCCCTTTTCTCTTCTGAACAGCCCCTCAGAGCGATATGAAAGGCTGCCTCCTGGGCTTAAGTCCTCAGTATGTTCCTCCAGGAAAACTCAGTTCTCAATTTTTAGGTCATACATTTTCCCACAGTACACAGTTTATAAATTAAGCTCCCCAGATTTCTGTTGTCACTCTGAAACTCGAAGGGTTAGAGGGACAATGACCTTCAGATTTCCTATTATTGCTACTCGCCCCTACATCCCCTCGCTCTCTATGTCCCTCTTCTCCTGGAGCCAGATGGAGAAATGAAGGTGGTCCCTTTAAGGGAGCCCTCCGTGTCTGGCCCCGGGGAGCCCCAAGCCGGGAGCAGGGGCGGGGCTCCGGGGACCCGGGCTTCCCACGCCGCCGGGGACGCCGCTGCGTCATGGCGCTCACAGCCAATCAGGATGAAGCCTGTCTGGACGCATTACTAGGGCGACGGGCCCGACGCCTCCTGCTTTGGGATGAATTAGCGGCGGGTTCTGCACCCAGGTTGTGACCTCCACGGATTCTGCAACTCACTCACGCGCTCTCCACTGCGTCGCGCGTAGTCCTCTGCTGGCCACAGGTAAGAAGCTGGAACCTTCAGGTGGGGGTTCCGGCGCCGGGAAGATGGCGGCGGCGATCGGGGGATCCCCGGTTGGCGGAGGGGGAGCAGTCCCATGGCTCTTCCCTGGACCGCGGGCCTCCCCGGGATGCGGCCCCCTGTAACGGCCACTTGACGGGGAATTGGGGTCCGGATGCGGGTAGCTGTGCCACCGGCTCAGGTGAGAGGAGGCGTGGGGAAGCGATTCCCGGAGGCTGGCGGAGGCGTCGGGGGCCACGGAGCCGCTCGGCCGGCACGATGGGCCGCTTTGCTCGGTGTTTACAGAAAGCGCACCAGCACGTCCCTGCTAGACCTGGGCGGGTCCAGGAGCTGCACCGTTGCGAACACAGTCCAGCCTTTCACTGTTAAATCGGATGTACAAAAGGTCCCAAGTGGCCGCCACGTGCGAGGCTTAGATGTGAACTGGAGAAGGCAGGGGCTGGAACTGGTTTATCTGTATCCTCCAGGCGCTTGCTTGTAGGTGACAGAGGGGCAGTGCCACGAAAGGAAGGGTAGGCCCCAACGAGGGGCTGATGTCAAGTCCAATCATTAAGGCGAGTGTCTGAGCTCCTGCTTCTCCATTGGAAGAGAAGTAAAAAGTTTGGGCGCTTAGTTGTTGGGGAGACAGTCTTCCTCCTTGTACTTTCTGGATTCAGGTGGGTTCCCCGGGGGCATTGCCCCTGCCTTCGAAGTTCTTTAGCTCTATTCCACGTGCACCTGGCTGCATGTACAATTGAGGATTTGTTGCCAAAATCTTGGCTCTCTGTGCACCAAAGCCAAACAGAAATTGAGAGAGAGTTATGGAAGAGAAAGAAAGGGTAGCTTTATTACTTTGCCAGGAGGCAAAGCAGGAGCTCCGTAGGCTAGCAGGAGAGGTTATGTCGTCAGACAGCAGTATGTGATAAGGATCAAGGCGCTAACAGTCTGTATTTACATCTTCTGAGAAGTTTCAAAACGGTGGGGGTTGCTAACAAGATGAAGGTGTGTACAGGGTCTCAGCAGGTCAATCTCCTAATCTTGATGAGCCTTTCTGTTCCCTTTAATCTTTGCCTCAGGTGGTTACCCTTGCTGTTCCTCCTGCTCTTTGAAACTCAGAGAAGGTCATGGGAGGCTGGAATCTTGCCTACAAGGAATGGGGAACAAAAGAGGTCTCCATGCCCAGGAGCCCAACAGGGCCGTGCTCAGTATCAGACTGACATTCAGTTTAAGCTCAGAAATGTAACGTGAAAGTGAAGGTGCTCAGTCGTGTCCGACTCTTTGCGACCCCATGGACTGTAGCCCACCAGGCTCCTCTGTCCATGGGATTCTCAGGCAAGAACACTGGAGTAGGTTGCCATTTCCATCTCCAGGGGATCTTCCCGACCCAGGGATCAAACCCAGGTCTCCTGCAATGCAGGCAGACGCTTTAACCTCTGAGCCACCAGGGAAGCCCATTCTGTAAAATGGCTGTAGGGTCTTACAGAAATGAAATTTTGTCCATTCGTGGCAGTCCCTTATTTGAGCAAAGACTTGTCATGATATATGAGGAAGCACAAATCAATAATTGAAGAAGGTTTTAAGTTTTTATTAAACTCTTCAAAAGAATACTTTGCCAGATGACTTTTACAACATAATTTGTGTTAGGTGTTAAGATTTATTGCTTTGATGTATTTTCCTGGTTTCTGTTTATAGAAAAAAGGTAACATTGGTTCTTTCATTGAGCCTTGGTGGAACTGCCCTGCCAAGTCCTTGGGATATAAAGATTAATTGCTGATCCTGAGTGAGACAGAGAAGTTTGATTCACTAATGCAGGTGATAAGGACTCAACGATAGTTGGGGTGGGTACAGGAATGCATAGCAGGTAACAGCGCTACTGTGGTCCTGTCCTAGAAAGAAAGGGAGCTGATTGCAACGTAAAGGGGGAAAGAGCTCTAGGCAAAGGAGGAGGCAGTGCCAAGTTAGGTTGGGTTAGTTTTTCAAAAAAAAACTGTCTTGATGAAAGTCCTTTTTGCAAAACTGTTGTATCTTTTGAGAGTAAAAGAAAAAGATTCATTTAAATTTTTTCCCCATTTTAAAAAAGTTCCTGTTGTACATTGCATGAAATGTACTTTCATGTGACAGAAAAGCAGGTTAAGTGATTTTTCTTTTCTGTAGCAGACTTGATTTAGTGGAGTACCTTGTTCTGCTCTTTGAGAGCACAGTGGCACTTTTCATTTGGTATCTTTGGAGTGCCTGCTGTGAATCAGGCACTGTGAAAATGAGGTGTCTTCCTTGTGTTAATTTGAGCAAATGATGGTCCGTTTCTTTCCCCCAGGTGCTTAGTCAGGCTGTTGCTGAGGACCAAGGGTAAACAATGGGGAAAAACCCAAAAGAGATTTTCTTCCACACTGCATCTGTGGAGATTTGGTGTTGGGCTGGAGTTAGGTACAGTTTCTAGTTCCTACTCTGCCACTGAAAATATCTTAGGGAAATCATTGTTTCCTTATTACCTTATCTTTGACATGGACAAAGCATTTCTCCTCCAAACAATGTCACTGTTGATGTGAGGAGAAAAAAAAAAGTATAGGTAAAAAGACTTTAAAAAGTTAAAAGCACTGTGATGACAGTTGACATTATAGACACTGTTCTAGGAGCCTTATACAGGCTCACTCACCCAGCAATACTGTGAAGTGAGTACTTTATCATCTTTGTTTTACAGATGAGGAAACTGAGACACATTGAACTTTTAAGTTATTTTCCCCAAATTGCACTACTAGCTAGCGTAATGGTGCCAGGCTGTGTTCTGAGCCACTGGGCATACTATCTTCTGTAACATGTGGATGTTAATGTGTTAGGGGGATATATATGAACAGGCTTTCAATGAAGTAATTTTGTGTGTGGTCTTTTAGTTGTATAAATAATGACCATGACTCATTCCCTTGGCATCCAATAGTGATTTATATAGTGATGACTACAGTTACTTTGGTTAAGTGATATTGTCATCCCACCTTTAATGTCCATTATTTTTAAAAGTATTTCAAAACAGGGTTGTTACTGACTTCTAAGAGGAAGCACAAATCAATAATTGAAGAAGGTTTTAGTTTTAATTAAACTCTTCAAAAGAATACTTTGCCAGATGACTTTTACAACATAATTTGTGTTAGGTGTTAAGATTCATTGCTTTGAGGTATTTTCCTGGTTTCTGTTTATAGAAAAAAGGTAACATTGGTTCTTTCATTGAGCCTTGGTGGAACTGCCCTGCCATATCCTTGGGATATAAAGATTAATTGCTGATCCTGAGTGAGACAGAGAAGTTTGATTCACTAATGCAGGTGATAAGGACTCAACGATAGTTGGGGTGGGTACAGGAATGCATAGCAGGTAACAGCGCTACTGTGGTCCTGTCCTAGAAAGAAAGGGAGCTGATTGCAACGTAAAGGGGGAAAGAGCTCTAGGCAAAGGAGGAGGCAGTGCCAAGTTAGGTTGGGTTAGTTTTTCAAAAAAAAAACTGTCTTGATGAAAGTCCTTTTTGCAAAACTGTTGTATCTTTTGAGAGTAAAAGAAAAAGATTCATTTAAATTTTTTCCCCATTTTAAAAAAGTTCCTGTTGTACATTGCATGAAATGTACTTTCATGTGACAGAAAAGCAGGTTAAGTGATTTTTCTTTTCTGTAGCAGACTTGATTTAGTGGAGTACCTTGTTCTGCTCTTTGAGAGCACAGTGGCACTTTTCATTTGGTATCTTTGGAGTGCCTGCTGTGAATCAGGCACTGTGAAAATGAGGTGTCTTCCTTGTGTTAATTTGAGCAAATGATGGTCCGTTTCTTTCCCCCAGGTGCTTAGTCAGGCTGTTGCTGAGGACCAAGGGTAAACAATGGGGAAAAACCCCAAAGAGATTTTCTTCCACACTGCATCTGTGGAGATTTGGTGTTGGGCTGGAGTTAGGTACAGTTTCTAGTTCCTACTCTGCCACTGAAAATATCTTAGGGAAATCATTGTTTCCTTATTACCTTATCTTTGACATGGACAAAGCATTTCTCCTCCAAACAATGTCACTGTTGATGTGAGGAGAAAAAAAAAAGTATAGGTAAAAAGACTTTAAAAAGTTAAAAGCACTGTGATGACAGTTGACATTATAGACACTGTTCTAGGAGCCTTATACAGGCTCACTCACCCAGCAATACTGTGAAGTGAGTACTTTATCATCTTTGTTTTACAGATGAGGAAACTGAGACACATTGAACTTTTAAGTTATTTTCCCCAAATTGCACTACTAGCTAGCGTAATGGTGCCAGGCTGTGTTCTGAGCCACTGGGCATACTATCTTCTGTAACATGTGGATGTTAATGTGTTAGGGGGATATATATGAACAGGCTTTCAATGAAGTAATTTTGTGTGTGGTCTTTTAGTTGTATAAATAATGACCATGACTCATTCCCTTGGCATCCAATAGTGATTTATATAGTGATGACTACAGTTACTTTGGTTAAGTGATATTGTCATCCCACCTTTAATGTCCATTATTTTTAAAAGTATTTCAAAACAGGGTTGTTACTGACTTCTAAGAGGAAGCACAAATCAATAATTGAAGAAGGTTTTAGTTTTAATTAAACTCTTCAAAAGAATACTTTGCCAGATGACTTTTACAACATAATTTGTGTTAGGTGTTAAGATTCATTGCTTTAAGCTATTTTGCTAGTCTCTGTTTATTAAAAAAAGGTAACATGAGTAAAAGTGGCTGGGACATTCATTCTTTCATTGAGCCTTCGTGGAACTGCCCTGCCAAGCCCTTGAGATGTAAAGATTAACTGCTGATCTTGAGTGAGACAAAGAAGTTTAATTCAGTAATGCAGGTGGTAAGGACTCAAGTATAGTTGGGGTGGCTACGGAGAGCTGCAGAAACGCATAGCAGGTAACATTCGCTTCTGCTGTGGTCCTGTGCAAGAAAAAGGGAGCTGATTAGAAGGTAAAGGGGGAAGGAGCTTTAGGCAAAGGAAGAGGCAGTGTCAGATTGGGTTGAGAGGGCATGAGTGCCCAGTAGTCAGGCCAGAGTTTTGCAAAAGTTGGTGAGAAAGAAGCCAGGAAAGGTCAGGGCCAGATTATGAATTCTCAGTTGAGAGAGTGATTTTATCCTGTGGGCAGTGGGACCTATAGAAGGATGAGTAACATGACCAACTTTATGCTCTCTAATGGGAACTTTGGTGATGGCAGGGTCAAAGACGGAATGTAAGGAAGAAACCAGTTAAGGGCAGGTTCCATACTCCAGACCGGAGACGGTGAGGGAGTGAGGCAGGGCATTCACTGTGACAGCAAAGTTCAGAGTCCACCACACACATTTTGAAGGCAGAATGGAAGATGGCTGGGTGTGAAGAATAGTCGGGTGGGGAGGGGAGCACCTGCTGAGTGAGTGAAGGTAAGACTAAGGTAAGACTTGGGGTGTTTTGGTAACCATATGGTTAGAGATCAGAAGTATTGTTAAAAATTTTAGGGAAAAGCATGGGGCAAGGCGTTCTTTGTTACTGGGTTTTGGGAGACCTGTAAACCCTCTGAGGTGCTGGGTTACATAAAGTGTAACAGAACCATGTTTAACAGAAGCCTCTAGGCTTCTGATTTCTGAGACTACAGAACTTTTAATTATATCCTTGGAAGACAGTAGGGTCTAGTGTAAAGTGACCCATTGAAGGAAAGCCACTCAAAGGGAATGGGAAGACGGTATGGTTGAAGTAGAATAACAAGTGTTACAGCGTGTTCCGCCCCCCGCCTTTGTTAACATTATGTTTTAATATATTTGTATAGAAGTCATATTACGAATGTAGTCACAAATGAATTCTCTAGTTGTAAAACTGACACCTGCTCAAATTTCCATAATACTAGAGTTGTCTTATCACCAACATAACATGAATGCATTTGAAATCAACCACATGGTGAAATTGTAAACCTTGCAAAGATGCAGGAATTCATGAATTCAGAGCAAGGCCAGGAACTGTTCAAACCATAAGCAGAAATCAAAGGACTACTGAGTAGAGTAGGCATCGGTTCAGTTCAGTTCAGTCGCTCAGTCATGTCCGACTCTTTGCAACCCCATGAGTTGCATAGATTTCTTTAAAAAGACTTAAGGCAATGAGTGTAACAATTGATTGACAAATGTGACTTCAGACTTTGTTAAAATTGAGAATTTTTCTCCATCTAAAGACAACATTAAGGGAATGAAGGGCAAAATACAGACTAGAAGAAGAAAATGGCAATTCATCTGGCAGATGTATGTATGTTGTGTAAACTTGTTAAGAAAAAGACAGTTTTATTTTAAAATGTACAGAAGTTTTGAATAGGATCTCTGTACGGCCAATACGCATATAGAGAAGTGTTCAACCTCAGTCAATGGAGAAATGCAAATTAATTAATACAATGATGAAAAAACAACAGTGAGATGCTACTGTCTGCCTTCTGGACTGGCTAAAATGAAAGAGTGTCAGTGCCTTTCTTGGCAAGGATGTGCAGCCACAGGATCTCTTAAATGTTTTGGTAGGAATGCAAAATGGTACAGTCATCTTGGAAAACTGGCTGTATCTAATCCTACCCATGACCCATCGTTTTCATTCTTAAGTATATACCCAAGGGAAATAGATGTATATTCTACCCCTCCCCCCAAAAGTAAAAGGATATTCATAGCACCTTTATTCATGATAACCAAAAATTAGATGAAACCCAACTGGACATTGGCAGTAGCATGGATGGATAAGTTGTGGTTTATTTAAATAATGAGAAATTAAAGAAGCAGTAAAAGAGAAGGAGCTGCTGCTGATGTACACGTCAACATGGATGGACCTCATGGACTTAATGCGCCAGATAATTCATTGAATGCTATGTGACTCCGTTCAAATGAAGTTCAGAAACAGGTAACAGCTGTTTCCAGGTCAGAATAGTGGTTCCTCCAAGGGTGGTGTTGGTAATGACTAGAAGAGGCATGAAAGAACCTTCTGGGATGTGGGAAATATTCTGTATCCTAAGATGGCGTGGGTGTATGTATATGAAAAATTCAAGTTGCATACCTAAGATTGGTACAGTTTCTCTTATACTTTAATTTAAAAAGAGGTGCTAGTGAGAATTTGGTAGTGTTAGACCGGTTAACTTTTGATGAGGAAAACCAGCAGGAATGACAATGAGAAAGGTGCTTTAAAGGAATATAAAAGGAGTATGAGAGGCTCCAGGGAAATGATAAAATCTAGATTTTTAAAAATTTTTTATTTTGCAAAAATGTCTTTTATATGATTGTCTTGTAAAAGGCAAATGTGAAATTAAGGCTGTTAGGTTGTTTTACAGTTTGGTCTCAAAGTTATGTTCCAAACTCTGTACCAATTGATTAGTTCCTTGTCCTAAGATTTAGTGTATAGTTTCAAGTGTAACCTAGGTTTTGGTAAATACAAGATATGTTATGGGAAATAAATTGATGTGCATTTTGTTTAATTTTGAGGGGAAAAATTCTAATCAAACCTCTTTTTCATCAATATGAAATGTGGTCCCTGTTTAAGAGAAGCCACTGTGTGGCTTTTCCGCATCCCTGCTGATTACTCTTGGAGAATGAACCCTGAGTTGTGATTCCTTTGGCTGCAGGGTCTTGAATGTAGTGATGGAACTAAGAAAAGCCTTTGGTGAGCTACCTGTTGCAGGGAGGTAAAGCTCAAAAAAGGCCTTTGTGAACTACCATCAGATTTGACAGTGTTTATCACACCTCTCCCTGGTGGTGTTGGTGGTGGTGGTGTTGGTGGTTTAGAGGCTAAGTGGTGTTTGGCCTTTGCCACCTCATGGAGTATAGCCTGCCAGGCTCCTCTGTTCTCCAGACAAGAATACTGGAGTGGATTGCCATTTCCTTCTCCAGGGGATCTTCCCAACCCAGGGATCGAACCAGGATCTCCTGCATTGCCGACTGAGCTACACCTCTCCCTAGGTCTGTCTGACAGCGAGGACGAGGGATGAGTGGATCCTACTGTGATGACCTGGGAGGCAGAAGTCTGAGGGGCAACCACCAGTGGGAGCTGACTGGAAATGATTAACCATGTTATCAGCTATAACTGTTACAGTTGAGGTTTCTGCACACGTACAGTGCTCACTTCCTCCCAGGAAGGAGATTACTATTCTAGGGATGATAAGGAGCACTTACGCTATCCTTAGTTTTCCATCTCAATTAGAGATCACCTTCTTTTTATGTTTGTAAGTGAAAGTTAACCCCCTGCGGAGACCTTGTAGAGCAGGGACATAGCTTATTTCTGTGGTGAGCTAGTGTCTACTGGTGTCACAAAGCAAATGATGGATAAGAGACAGGAATAAAGATGCAATGAGGGAAGAGATGTGAGCGGTGGCAGCCATTCTTAGGCTCTATGTGGCCAGTAATGTGGACTGAAAGATTGTTTTTGTTTTTGTTTTTTAACTCTGACAGTGATTCTTTCCACACCTGAATGTTAAGTATCTTGGGGAAAACATCTTTGTCTGGGTTCTTACTATTTCTGCCTTCCTTTTCAAATATGAATACTTTTATTAGATTTATTTTAAAAATTATGTAGCCTTTAAATAATAATTTGCCTTTTGGGGGTTATGGAGAAGAATGAAGGTAACCAGGAGTGGCTTGAATACCAAAATGTTTATTTGGTTAATCTGAACATTTTTGAACCGTTACTATGAGCTTGGTGATGGAGAAAGAACTGAGTAGGTACCGTTTCTTCCACCTCTAGAGGCCCTAGGGGAGACTGCTCCTGGCCTCTTCTAGCCTCTGGTGGCCGCCTGCATTCTTTGGCTTGTGGCCACATCACTCATTCCTCCTTTCTGTGGTCACTACCTTCTCCTGTTCTGTCTGTGGTCAGATCTCCTTCTGCCTCTTTTTTGAAAGAATATATGTGATTGTATTTAGGGCCCACCATGATAGTCCAGCTTCCCAGGTGGTGCTAGTGGTAAAGAACTTGCCTGTCAGTGCAGGAGATATGAGACAAGGGTTCAGGTTTGATCCCTGGGTCGGGAAGATCCCCCAGAGGACAGCGTGGCAACCCGCTCCAGTATTCATGCCTGGAGAATTCCATGGACAGAGGAGCCTGGCAGGCTACAGTGCATGGGTTTGCAAAGAGTCGGACACGACTGACTTAAACAGGCATGATATTCCAGGATAATCCCTCCATCTTAAAAGATTTAAGTTAATTATATCTACAAAGTTTTTTTTTTTTTTCCTCTTCTGCTTAGGTAATGTTTAGGTTCAAAGGATTAATACCTTATGTGGGTATCTTTTGAGAGGGTCATTATATAGCCAAGGTATTTGTTAATCTATGTATTGCAGGTGAAGAGATTTATTACTTAAAGTCACAGAGTCAGAATTAACTTTTCTCTCTTTGTATATATATATGTTTCCCATCTGTGTACTACCTTTTGGAAGAAAGTAATATTCTGTGTTTATGTGGATTTGTGTCAAGTTTAGGGATTCTTTTTTTTTTTTTTCCTAAAAGACTTGTTATTTTGAGATAATTGTAGAATTACATGCAATTTTTAAGAAATAATACAAAAAATCCCCCATGTCCCCTTTATACAGTTTTTCCCAATGTACAGTATTACAAACAGAATATTTATATTGATACAGCCAAGATACTGAACAGCTTCCCCACACAGATTCCTTATATGGTCCTTCGATAACTTCACATCCCCTTCTCTGCCCTCTGGCTATCACTAATGTGTTCTCAATTTCTATAATTCTGTCACTGCAAGAATGTTACTTACATGGAATTATACAGTGGAGATTTATCTTTTGGAGATTTATCTTTTTTCACTTAGCATGATTCCCTGGACATTCATCCAGGTTGTTTTATGTATCAGTAGTTATTCTTTTTTCTTGCTTAGTATTTCTTTATAGTCTTCAGTATTTTTGGTATTGCTTGTGCATGCTCAGTTGTGTCTGTCTCTTTGTGACCCTGTAGACTGTAACCCTGACGTGAAGAACTGACTCATTGGAAAAGACCCTGATACTGGGAAGGACTGAAGGTGGGAGGCAGAGGGGACGACAGAGGATGAGATGGTTGGATGGCATCACCAACTCAATGGACATGAGTTTGAGCAAGCTCCAGGAGTTGGTGATGGACACGGAAGCCTGGCATGCTGCAGTCTTTGGGGTCACAAAGAGTCAGACATGACTGAGCAACTGAACTGAACTGAGACTGTACCCCACCAGGCTCCTCTGTCCAGGGAATTTTCCTCCAGGGGATCTTCTGGACCCAGGGATGGAATCTGTGTCTCCTTTGTTGCCAGGCAGATTCTTTACCATAGAGTCGCCTGGTAATGTAGCCACTGAAGGAGATCTTGCCTTTTTTCTAGTCTTTGGCTGTTTTCACTAAAGCTACAGTGAACATTCATGTACAGATTTTATGTGAACATAAGTTTTTATTTCATTGGAATAAATGCCCAGGAATGCAGTTACTACACCGTATGGTAGTTGTATGGGTACACTGAACTCTTAATTCTCTTCCGTTCCTGATGCTAATGCCAAACTGTCTTAATTATCGTTGCTTTGTGGTAAGTTTTGAAAACGGGAAGTATGTCTCCTACTTTCTTTTTCAAAATTGTGTTGTTTTTTTTCTGGGTCCCTTGTAAGGCCTTACAAATTTTAGAATCAGCTTGTTGGTTTCAACAAAGACGTCAGCTGTGGATCTGTTTGTCAGTAATTTTTAATACTGTTTTCATTGAGTTGTACAACCATTACCACAATTCATTGTAGAATGTTTTCTTCACCTCAGTAAGAAACCCTGTATCCATTAACAGGGACACCTCATCTTTTCTCATCCTCCTCTACCTTTGACCTAGGCAAATACTCATCTACTTTCTGCCTATCCTAGGCATTTCCTTTAAGTAGAACTACACAATATATCGGACTTCCCTGGCGGCTCAGACAGTAAAGTGTCTGTCTACAATGCGGGAGACCTGGGTTCGATCCCTGGGTCCGATCCCTGGGTCGGGAAGATCCCCTGGAGAAGGAAATGGCTACCCACTCCAGTACTCTTGCCTGGAAAATCCCATGGATGGAGGAGCCTGGTAGGCTGCAGTCCATGGGGTCGCTATGAGTTGAACACGACTGAGCAACTTCACTTTCATTTTCACACATTATATGGCCTTTTGTAACTGGTTTCCTTCACTTTTTATCATGTTTTAAAGGTTCATCCTTGTTGTAGCATATAACAATACTTAATTCCTTTTTATGTCTGAGTAATACTTCATTGTATGGATACACCACTTTTTATTTATCCATTCATCAGTTGATGGACATTCATGTACAAGTTTTTGCATAATTTTTTTGTGTAATTATGCTGTAATTTTTTTGGGGGGGTATATACCTAGGAGTTGAATTTCTGGGTCATAGCGTAGCTTATGTGTTTAATCTTTTCAGGACTTTTCCAGACTCTCCCATTTTACAATCCCCTTGCAGTGTGTGGGGGTTTCTAGAGAAGTTGTAATAAAACATCTCTTAAAGAATAAAAACAAATCTTTATTACAATAAAATACAATATTTAAAATATTGTATTTCATAATAATTCACTCCTAAATTCTTCATCATNCGGTGTTGGAGAAGACTCTTGAGAGTCCCTTGGACTGCAAGGAGATCCAACCAGTCCATTCTGAAGCAGATCAACCCTGGGATTTCTTTGGAAGGAATGATACTAAAGCTGAAACTCCAGTACTTTGGCCACCTCATGTGAAGAGTTGACTCATTGGAGAAGACTCTGATGCTGGGAGGGATTGGGGGCAGGAGGAGAAGGGGCCGACCGAGGATGAGACGGCTGGATGGCATCACTGACTCAATGGATGTGAGTCTGGGTGAACTCCGAGAGATGGTGATGAATAGGGAGGCCTGGCATGCTGCGATTCATGGGGTCGCAAAGAGTCAGACACAACTGAGTGACTGAACTGATGAACTGAATGTGGCGTATTACATTGATTGATTTGCAGATATTGAAGAATCCTTGCACCCCTGGGATAAAGCCCACTTGGTCATGATGTATGATCTTTTTAATGTGTTGTTGAATTCTGATTGCTAGAGTTTTGTTAAGGATTTTTGCATCTATATTCATCAGTGATATTGGCCTGTAGTTTTCTTTTTTTGAAATTAATCTTAGTTGTTAACATTTTAAATCACTTTCTCAGGTCCACACAATCCACCAACAATTAATCAAGTCCTGATTTGTGGCATTATCCAACAATTGTACCTCATAAGCTTGAAAGAACACACAACTTGTAGTGCCAGCAGACTTTAAATTCCCAAAAGAATGAGGAAAAGACGAATAGGAAGAAGAGAAAAAGAAGATAGAGGAACAGAACGAGGAGGGACAAAGAGTGGGAAGAGGAGACAACTTAAGATGCTAAAGCAAAAATTGAATACAGGAAAGATATAGGCTAAATATGGTGCAAACTATAAGATTATCATAACCTTAATGGGCAAAGTACTGTTTCTTTAGGTGGCATAGGGGTCAAGGCATGAAATTCATAGATTAAAAAGTAAGAACACTGACAAGATATGCTTATGTGCTGAGCAGTTCTGATACACTCACAGTAACATCTGATCCTCATTTGGCTTTCTGTGAGCTGACACAGTTCTAAATGCTTTATATATATGTATAAATGTAAGGGTCACAAGCTATGCTGTAATATGAGTACTATTATTATTCACACTTTTAAAGTGAAGAAAATGGACCTAAAATGAGACACAGAGACCTTAAGCAAATTACCCAAGATTATACAGATGTTAAGCAGCAGAACCATGAGTGAACTCCGGAAGGCTGGCTATAGGATCTGTGACTTCTGAAACATGACTGTGGTTACTTCTAGTGGATAAGGTATGGGATGCAAATTAATTAGGAAACTTGAGTCTTTTGAAGGATTGGTAATTTTTTTTCTTATCTTCATCTTTTTTGAAAATAAAGAGATCACTCTATAATTATCCACTTCATACAGAAGTTTATGAACTTTCTGAATGTGTTGATCATGTTTTCCTAAAATCAAACAAAATTTTAGTTTTTGTTTTCTTTTTTCTTGTTTTTCTTCAAGACAAAATTGGGGAGGGAATTGTGTCAATAATATTAGGCCAGAACCCTGTCCAAGAGTACAAAGTCAACCCTCTTAAAAATAAATACACTTCTTCTTAGTGTTAGAAGCACAACAGTAAAATTCTCTATGCATTTTGTTACCTATAAGGTGATGGAAATTAATGAAGTCAACTTCCCTATAATATGGGAACATTGTTAATAACAGACCTACTTTTCATATAGTCACTCCCATGAAATAAATTTTTGTTTTGCAAAATAATTAATATATTCCTCAGCTCTTTTAACCATTTACAAAAAATGTCTCTAAAAGAGCATATGTACTTTCTGTTAAAAGAAAATAGATGTGATAGTAGAAAATTACATAGAAAGTTGAGACTCTGAACTTCAGCTTAGTATGGTTGGGAAACTGAATAAATTATCAAAATCTTTGCTACACCTTTCAGATCCAATGTCTTCAACCCCATTTGGAGACATTTTTCCTTGGATGACTGTTCTGCCTGCAGTTACTCTGCCCTGCTTCAGCACTCACCATCGCCTCTCACTGGTACAGTGTACCCCAGATACTCAAGGCTCCCTCTTCTTTTCACTCAAGTCTTTGCCCTAAAAGCTACTTTGGAAGAGGTTTTCTACACAGTTGTCTCTAACATACCCTTATGCATCACTATTATTTGCCTTGTATGTACACTTGTGTGTTTGTGCAAAATGCCTTCAAGAGTTTAGATGGAAAAAGGACTTTAGACACCATCCTCATGTCCCTAGCACATTAGAGACTGCCTGTCATGTATTAATAATTGGGAAACATTTGTGAATAAATTAATTTCTATGAGTGCACTCTCTTGCTTTTTCCATGATCCAGCGGATGTTGGCAATTTGATCTCTGGTTCCTCTGCCTCTTCTAAAACCAGCTTGAACATCAGGGAGTTCACGGTTCACATATTGCTGAAGCCTGGCTTGGAGAATTTTGAGCATTACTTTACTAGCGTGTGAGATGAGTGCAATTGTGTGGTAGTTTGAGCATTNCCATCTCTCTCAGAATTTTCCACAGTTTATTGTGATCCACACAGTCAAAGGCTTTGGCATAGTCAATAAAGCAGAAATAGATGTTTTTCTGGAACTCTCTTGCTTTTTCCATGATCCAGCGGATGTTGGCAATTTGATCTCTGGTTCCTCTGCCTGTTCTAAAACCAGCTTGAACATCAGGGAGTTCACGGTTCACATATTGCTGAAGCCTGGCTTGGAGAATTTTGAGCATTACTTTACTAGCGTGTGAGATGAGTGCAATTGTGCGATAGTTTGAGCATTCTTTGGCATTGCCTTTCTTTGGAATTGGAATGAAAACTGACCTTTTCCAGTCCTGTGGCCACTGCTGAGTTTTCCAAATTTGCTGGCATATTGAGTGTAGCACTTTCACAGCATCATCTTTCAGGATTTGAAACAGCTCAACTGTGACCGTAGAACAGTTTATATTGTTGGGAACAGGCACAGTTGAAAAGTGGCTGACTTGATACCCTTGTACACAGGAGTAGGTCAGTTAGGGAGTTAAAATAATAGTCAACAGAATGCTATTTTTTTTTAAAACTTTTTATTTTGTATTGGAGTATAGCTGATTAGCAAACAATGTTGTGATAGTTTCAGCTGAAGAGCAAAGGAACTTAGCTATATACATACATGTATCCATTCTCCCCCAAACTCCCCTCCCATCCAGGCTGCCACATAACACTGAGCAGAATTCCATGTGTTCTAAGTAGGTCCTTGTTGGTTGTCCATTTTAAATATAGCAGTGTATACATGTCGGTCCCAAACCCCTTAACTATCCTTTACACTCAAAACAGGATTTTTATCAGATGACTTTTTTCTGTGTAGACTAGTATGATCGTGTAAATATGTGTTTTTTCAGTTTGTTAGTATGTGGGTTACATTGATTCTCGAATATTGAACTAAGGATTTTTTTTGATTATATTCATGTATTGGTCTATAGTTTTTTTTGTAGTAATGTCT
Organism: Oreotragus oreotragus; assembly: GCA_006410675.1. Classification (NCBI taxonomy): domain Eukaryota; kingdom Metazoa; phylum Chordata; class Mammalia; order Artiodactyla; family Bovidae; genus Oreotragus; species Oreotragus oreotragus. Next base: position 11,876 of record SJYX01021413.1, on the reverse strand, counting down.
TTTCCTGGTTTTTGAGGGCTTTTTTTTTTTTTTTTTTTTTTTTGGGCTTCCCTTGTAGCTCAGTTGGTAAAGAATCTGCCTGCGGTACAGGAGACCCGGCTTCGATCCTTGGGATGGGAAGGTCCCCTGGAGATGGAAATGGCAACCCACTCCAGTATCCTTGCCTGGAAAATCTCATGGACACAGGAGCCTGGTGGGCTGCAGTCCGTGGGGTCCCAAAGAGTTGGGCATGACTGAGCGACTAACGCACTACACTTCCTGGTTTTTGCATCAGGGAGATACTCGATTCTTAAAGTGATCTTGTGTTTTCCAAAGAGATTGTGTTAATTCTTGAAACATTTGGTAGAGTTCTGTAATGAAACGATCTGGGCCAGGAGATTTCTTTTTTGGGAGGTTTTTAATTATGAGTTTAATTTCCTTAATAATTATAGGGCTGTTCAGATTGTTTCATTTTGAGTGAGTTGTGTGTTGCGAGGAACTGGTCCGTTGACATACAAAGGCAGGGTTCCTCACTGCTGCTGGGCAGAGGTGGGAGTTTCAGCTCCTCTCTAGGCCGTTCCTGATAGACTGCCTTCTTGCTGTTCCCCACATGGCCTAAACTGACACCACTGGGAGGGGATGGCCTTCTTACGCCTGGAGATAGAGAAAGTCCTGACTCTCTACTAGGCTGTCTCATACCATTCTGGTGGAGATAAGGAGGAGAGCCTCATCACTGTCATAGGAGCAGAAGTACAAGCTCTCCAGGTATTCTTCCTGGATGCTGTGTGGCAGGGGCCAGGGGTCCTTAGCAAGGGAAGGAAGTTCTGCTTTGGTATCATCCCACAGGTGAAGGTGGGAGGGCAGGAAGGGAGTAAGGGGGTGGCCTCCTGTAATCTTGAGGCACAGCCTGGTGAGGGGAAAGTTTAGGCTCCTTACTTGGCTTACCTTGACACAGGGTGAGGGTGAGCTACAGTTTATTCTGTGGTTTTGGCTGGAGTACCAGTGGTTATTGTCTACAAGGTTTCTGTTTTGCTCTGCTGCTCTTTTCTTGGTTCTCTGAAAGAGCAGGTGCTTTATTTGTCTGCCTCCATTGGCATTTCTGGATTATCGGCTGCTTCAGCTCTGTGCCCATGCGGTATTTGAGGCAAAAGGAAAACCCAGAGAGTTCACCACCATGTTGTTCCACAGATCCCAGGGTCCCTCCCGAACTAAAGTGCCTTCTCTCCACCTTCAGAGTCTTCTTTCAGAGTCTTCTTTTGTTTGTTTCACATATAATGTCCTGAATATTCATTGGAAGGACTGATGTTGAAGCTGAAGCTCCAATAATTTGGCCACTTGATGAGAAGAACTAACGCATTAGAAAAGACCCTGATGCTGAGAAGGATTGAAGGCAGGAGGAGAAGGGAATGACAGAGGATAAGTTGGTTGGTTGGCATCACTGACTCAATGGACATGAGTTTGAGCAAGTTCCGGGAGTTGGTGATAGACAGGGAAACTTGGCATGCTGCAGTCCATAGGGTTGCAGAGTCGGACATGACTGAGTGACTGAACCAGTAATGGCCAGGGTTTTTATTTGCTCTTAGCTGGAGCAGCAGAAGCAGTATATTTACTGGATTTTATGGAGCAGTAGTTGGACTGGGATTAATTATTTTTTTTAATGGAAGAGAACATAGGGTGGAAATTAAGATACATAATTGGCTAGTTAGACACTTAAGTTAATTTTGGGTTACTTTGAAGTGACAGTTTATGTCTTCGTTTCCCCTAGAGAGTAATTCTGTTTGTCATTGTTCAGTAAAACCAAACCCTCATTAGTTTAAGATCTCTTTTAAAGAAGCTTGAAAATGAACTAATTTATTTCTGCATTTATATATTATAAATGCATCGTAATTCTACATTTCTGGCTTAGTGTGTGATAGAAAAAAAATTTATTGTAGTGAAAGATTAGTTTTATAGAGGGACTAACTCAGTTTTTCTAATAGAGATCTTGAAGCTGTGGATTCTTAAAGAAGAAAAAGGCATTGTGCATGGTGGTTAAGAACTACATAAGGAAAATTTGTGGAAGTCTTTTGAAATGTACAAAACAGATTATGGAGGTATCTTGGAAACTGGGTGGTCTAAAACACGTTTCCTAGAGAGTTGATCTATGGAATCTGCAGCTTTTATTATTTTTTGACTGACTTTATAACTTTGTAAGTTGTGGATAACTGACAGCAGTGCAAATTACTCTTGTCTTTAGACATGTGGATGAATTTTGTTGGTTGGAGGTACTACTGATTTCTTTTCCTCTTTTTTGAGAGAAGCCAGTTTTAGATCTATTAAGCAAATACGTTTCACCGTTTCCAATTGCCTTTGTATTTGTGTTCTTTGGATTCACTTTTGAACCAGATAAAGCATGTTATGTATTCCATAATTAATTAATGAGTGATGTAAAATCATAGGTGTTCATTTTATATTTGTATGGGAGATACAATGTTATATTTTTGTTTGTTTGAATTATCCTTTTAACAACTTAAACTTGATGTGCTTGAATCCCACTGTAACACTTACTGTCATTGTGATTTGGAGCAGGGAGTTTTATCTTTTAACCTAAGTCTGCCTACCCACTATAAAAAGGGGTCACAGTGCTATTTTCCTGTTGGTGATTTTGTGAGGACTGAAAGAAATGTTGTTAGGAACACCCATCTCACTGGACCTCATGCATCTTAAGAACTTTGCTTTTTCCTGTTATAATGCTGTGGGCAACCGTTTTACCTTCCTGGGACTCAATCTGTTTTTTTTAAAAAGGAACTTTTTTACTTGGTTGTCAGGGCATAAGTTTTACTAGTCACAGTTGCAAAGAATGGAAGAAGTAGCAGTAGTTGCTTTTGGAAGGAAGAACATTTTAAACTTGCAAGTCACCTTGCTGCTCTGAGCAAGAGAAATGTAGAATTGGATCTGGTGAGCCATTCATTAGAACAGTAGCCTGGTGATTCGATCGGTAAACACTGAGTGAAGGGACCCTGCTGTGCTGGCCTTTGTACTAGGAAGAAGCAGAAGGGCTGGGAATGGGGTTTACCAGAGTAACAGGAATGTTCTTTTTGCCATAAAACAATTTGGAGAGGGGATCGGGTAGATGAAAGACTTGGAGCTCAACACCCTGATGGATGGATGGATGTGGGCATGCTTAGCAGAGAGTAGAACTGGAAAGGGCTGAGTTTTGTTAAACAGGGAGGGCCATTTGGAATTGTAAGGGCAATCTGGGGGCAAGTGGGGAGGTGGGACGATTGAAGAAGAGGGAGGAGCTGGAAAAATGGCTCCAGGATAACTGTTAACTTAAATTGACCGTTCCCTCTGACCTTCAGTATTGACCAGTGTTTTTACCTGAGGGTTTTTTGGGCTTTTGGGGGTTTAGGTAGATGGGAGCAGGATTCAGTTGGTGAACTGGTTGAGCTAAAAGAGGGGGTCCTTAGGCTGAGAGAATTTAAGTCCTTCAGATTTTAGCACTGATCTGGGAAAGACCGTGGCCTTCTGGGAAAGACCTATAATGGGAGCAAGCCAGGGGATAGTTCAAGTGCCGCCTATGGGGTCACACAGAGTCGGACACGACTGAAGTGACTTAGCAGCAGCAGCAGCAGGGGATAGTTCAAGGCAAGGGTATCCCCAGCTGCTCTTAGTTTAGGATAGTGAGAATAATTCCAGCTGCACTGCCAGGTGAGTATGGGGAGGAAGAGGACTTTCCTCTGCCTTCATAATCCTTCTGACTGGTCTAAGAATTAAATTGACACGAGACAGATTAATGGGAGAAATCAATCCTAACTTTGTAAATACAGGAATCCCACGTACATGAGAAGGTCAGAAACTTCACATCCATGGCTGTTCAAAGACAGAAAGGTAAAATGAGGTATGTATGTCATTTCTGAGCTAAGGGACTTCCAAAGTACATGCGTGTGTGCTAAGTCACTTCAGTCGTGTCCGACTCTCTGTGACCCTGTGGATGGTAGCCCGCCAGGCTCCTCTGTCCGTGGGGATTCTCCAGACAAGAATACTGGAGTGGGTTGCTATACTGGTCTCCTGGGGATCTTCCTGTCCCAAGGATCGAACTCACGTCTCTTACTTCTCCTGCAGTAGCAGGCAGGTTCTTTACCACTAGCGCAACTGGGAAGCCCAGGGCTTCCAAAGAGAGGAAGGTTATTCACAGAACAGAAGAGGAAGAGCAGGTGTTGGGTAATAGATGGCGGTTCTGTCTTACAGATGGGGCCACTGAGATAGTTAATTTCTGATAGTTACTCTTTTTCTGACAGAAATCCCCAATTTAGATTCTTCTCGGGTGGTCAAGGGAGAGGCAGTAGTAATAGGTGAACAGCATCGGATTTGTGATCTCCGAAGATTTAGCTTCAGGACCAGAAACCAGGCTTGACCACTCAGGGCTCTTGTGTGGCAGAAGTCTTATTACAGTGAAAAGGGAGGGAAAAAGCTTCTGACATGGACATCAGAAGAGGGCGGAGGGTGCCCCACTCATAGTCTTTACCAAGGGAATTACATACTTTTTAATAAGTTATTACAATAAATCAAAGAATGTCTCAAGGTTGTAAAAATTTTGTCAGACCCACTCCCACAATTTACATTTTAGGATAACAGGATTAGAACTTAACAATAGGAAGATCCTACCAGACCCACTCCCCTAATATATGTTCTAAGATACCAGGATTAGTCAGGAAGGTTTTCAGGAAGGAGAAACTGCCCTCAAGCAGGATACATTATTGTTATATAATCCCTAGTAGAGTTTAAACTGAGTTGTTTTTTCTGTAATCATCAGTTTAAAGGACTTAAAGGAAAATACTGTTCTATGTGACTAAGGCTAAGGAATGTAGAGGGAAAAAAAAAAGTTTGTCCTTTCCTCTTCCTTGAGAATTCCAGATCCCTATCTCCTCCTTGAGAACCCCAGGCCCCTCTCTCCTCGGGGACCCCTGAACTTCTTATAAACCTGCCTAGGAATTGACTTTCTCAGTAGTATCTCTTGAACCTTCAGAATCTGGATTGATTTCAGCTCAAAATAGTCTTCTCGCAGGAGGGACACATCTTGGGGACGGACGTTCTGAACCTTTCCATGAACAACGAGTTTATACATTGACGGATGACCATAGTTATAACTGGCTTATACACTGATTCTGACTTGACAAAATTAAGTACTACTGTACACGAAAGCAAAAGTCTGCCCAAACATATTTTAAAGTTTTATGCACAGTAAAATAGTCCCTGTAATTTGGCTTTAGACTTGGGGCCCCAGAAGTGGGAAGAGCATTGTGTCTACTTGGTTTCTTCAGTTCAGTTCAGTTGCTCAGTCGTGTCTGACTCTTTGCGACCCCATGAATCGCAGCATGCCAGGCCTCCCTGTCCATCAACATCTCCTGAAGTTCACTCAGACTCAAGTCCATCGAGTCCGTGATGCCATCCAGCCATCTCATCCTCAGTCGTCCCCTTCTCCTCCTGTCCTCAATCCCTCCCAGCATCAGAGTCTTTTCCAATGAGTCATCGCTTCTCATGAGGTGGCCAAAGAGTTTCAGCTTTAGCATCAGTCCTTCCAAAGAAATCCCAGGGTTGATCTCCTTCAGAATGGACTGGTTGGATCTCCTTGCAGTCCGAGGGACTCTCAAGAGTCTTCTCCAACACCACAGTTCAAAAGTATCAATTCTTCGGTGCTCAGCCTTCTTCATAGTCCAACTCTCACATCCATCTTAAGGTTCCTCTTGCCATCATTGGAACCTGAGTATCCCAAGTGCTGGGTGTGGGGAGAGGAGCTGCCGCCTACCCCATTCCTTCTGGAGGTTGAGATCTGAGCTCAGATTTTTCCTTTACTGTCCAAATTCTGGCTAAGGGTGTTGTGGTGAGGGGAAAGCTGAAGCTTCAAGGACCCGGCTGGTTTTAGCACTCCAGCCTTGGGCTTCCCAGGTAGCGCTAGTGGTGAAGAACCTGATGCAGGTTTGATCCCCAGGTTGGGAAGGTCCCCTGGAGGAGGGCACTGCAACCCACTCCAGTACTCTTGCCTGGAAAATCCCATGGACAGAGGAGTCTGGTGGGCTACAGTCCCTGGCGTTGCAAAGAGTCAGGCACAACTGAAGAGACTTGGCACCCAGCCACTCCAGGTCTTCTCTCTCTGGAACCTGAGGGCATGGATATTGGGCTCTCACTGCTCTCTGGCATTCCTAACCTAAGCACAGTCCTGCAGGCTTCCTGAGTTAATAAGCCTGTTCTTCAACCTAGTCAGTACTTGAATGTCTCAGTTCCATGGCCCCTTAGCCCTTTTATACCAGGAACCATATGACTACCAGTGTCTGGCCCAAATTCCACTTTTCCTTCTCCCGCTTGTCACCTTCACTGGCTGATAGGGTTGGGACTTTCTTCTGTTAGCAACAAAAGGATAAGATGATGTGTAAGTTGTAGGGAAGAGTAAATTGTGATGCTTCGAAACAGTGGGCAATTGACAACACAGTTTCTAGTTATTGAATGTGCTTTCTAAAAGCTGGCAGTAAAAGCTCTGAATGTCTGTGTAATAGTTTCCATGCTTGAAATGTTCATCCTGCTTCGTGTATCTTTACAGGAAGCTTTCCTAAATTGATCATAGTTGTCCTGTTTATGTTGTGTTGTTGAAATGTTCTGTGATTGTTCCCTAAACTTTTCTTTGAAAAATAAACATTCCTGTTAGATGTAATGTAGGTTTCCTGTTGATAGAAAATAAAATGGTCCTTTTCTATCAAAGAACAAAACCCAGCATTTCTGTTTGGCATTTAATCCTGTGATTCTGTTTGAATCTTTATGTTAAAAATGAGGTACAGCCTTTTGAATTCAAAATATTAAACCAAATATGTCCTAGAATTCAGCCCTTTACATTTTCTGCTGTGTGTGGTAACTTGCTTTTTTTTTTACTTAGATGGTTATGTAACACCATTAGCTGATATCCTCCTTTGAGTAGTGATGGCTTTTTAGTGTGTATGTTGTGGGTGGGGGCAGATTTTATCTCCGTGGAAAACTCTGACAACTGATTCTGGTTATCTCCCCAATCACTGGGCTCACATTCTCCTTCTGTCTAGGTCCATTTGAAATCCCTGGTCATTGCCACCAGTCTCAACTTGGCTAACACTAAATTCATTCTCAATCTCCTCTTTGTCTGCCTGGATATGCCTGTTTCTGTCTGTTTAGTCATCCAGGCTTGAATCAATTTGACACCCCCTCCTTTTTCCCCCTAGTGTTTCGTCTATTGTAATGCTTCTGACTTTTTTCCTTCCTTATCTTTATGCTTGTATTATTTTTATAGCCTACTACTTGGTTTCTAAAATAATAGCTTCCATTTATTGTGTATGTGAGATAATAAAGAATATATCTGCTCTTTGTCCCAGATTCCAGACACAGACCTTCAAAAACCCTTGGAATTTCCTGAGTAATAGGAGTATACTTTGTTCATAAGTCCTCTTTAACCACACCTGAGTTTATGCTAATAAAGTGACAGGGTGGGCCCACACATAGTCTTAAGAGAGGGGCTGGTCATACCAGAAAGAGTTTGCTCTTTTTTAAATTTTTTGTGAGGTTGTCATTTTTAATCCATAACCTGAAGCTGATAATTGGTTTTTGTTTTGTTTCTTTTAAAGATTATACTCCATTTATAGTTCCTATAAAATATGGTGGTATTCCTTGTGTTGTACAGTGTATCTATGTAGCTTATTTTGTATGTAATAGTTTGATCTCTTAATCACCTACCCCTATATTGTCCCTTTGCTCTCCCCACCGGTAACCACTAGTTTGTTCTCTATATTTGTGAGTTTGTTTCTTTTTATTATATTCACTAGTTCATTTTACTTTTAGATTCTGCATATAAGGAATATCATCCACTTTTGTCTTTTTCTGACTTATTTCACTTACCTTCCAGTCGATCCATGTTGCTGCAGGTGGCAAAATTTCATTTTTTATTTCATGGCTGAGTATTCCATAATCCATTCATCTATTGATGGACATTTAGGTTGCTTCCATATCCTGGCAATTGTAAATAATGCTGCTGTGAACATTGAGGTGCATGTATCTTTTTGAATTAGTGATTTTTTTTTTTTTTCACTTATATATCCAGGCATGGAATTGCTGTTCAGTACAGTTCAGTCACTCAGTTGTGTTTGACTCTTTGCAACTCCATGGACAGCACAGCACACCAAACCTCCCTGTCCATCACCAACTCCTGGAGTTTACTCAAACTCATGTCTGTCGAGTCGGTGATGCCATCCAACCATCTCATCCTTTGTCGTCCCTTCTCCTCCCACCTTCAATCTCTCCCAGCATCAGGGTCTTTTCCAACAAATCAGTTCACCATCAGCAGTGATTTTGGAGCCCAAGAAAACAGCCTATCACTGTTTCCATTGTTTTCCTTTCTATTTGCCATGAAGTGATGGGACCAGATGCCATAATCTTAGTTTTCTGAATGTTGAGTTTTAAGCCATCCTTTTCACTTTCCTCTTTCACTATCAAGAAGCTCTTTAGTTCTTCTTCGCTTTCTGCTTTAAGTGTGGTGTCATGTGCATGTCTGAGGTTATTGATATTTCTCCCTGCTATCTTGATTCCAGCTTGTGCTTCATCCAGTCCAACATTTCTCTTGATGTACTCTGCATATAAGTTAAATAAGCAGGGTGACAATATACAGGCTTGACGTACTACTCTTTTCCCTATTTGGAACCAGTCTGTTGTTCCATGTCCAGTTCTAACTGTTGCTTCCTGACCTGCATACAGATTTCTCAAGAGGCAGGTCATGTGGTCTGGTATTCCCATCTCTTTCAGAATTTTCCANTCTTGGGGATGGTCTTGATCACTGCCTCCTGTACAATGTCACAAACCTCCATCTGTAGTTCTTCAGGCACTCTATCAGATCTAATCCCTTGAATCTATTTGTCACTTCCACCTTATAATCATAAGGGATTTGATTAAGGTCATACCTGAATGGTCTAGTGGTTTTCCCTACTTTCTTCAATTTAAGTCTGAATTTGGCAATAAGGAGTTCATGATCTGAGCCACAGTCATCTCCTGGCTTTTTTTTTTTTTTTTTTTGCTAACTATAGAGCTTCTCCATGTTTGGCTGCAAATAATGTACTCAATCCGATTTCAGTATTGACCATCATCTGGTGATGTCCATGTGCAGAGTCTTCTCTTGTGTTGTTGGAAGAAGGTGTTTGCTATGACCAGTGCATTCTCCCTGGCAAAACTCTTTTAGCCTTTGCCCTGCTTCATTCTGTACTCCAAGGCCAAATTTGCCTGTTACTCCAGGTATTTCTTGACTTCCTACTTTTGCATTCCAGTCCCCTATAATGAAAAGGACATCTTTTTTGGGTGTTAGTTCTAGAAGGTCCTGTAGGTCTTTATAGAACCATTCAATTTCAGCTTCTTCAGCATTACTGGTTGGGGCAAAGACTTGGAATTGCTGGGTCATGTCATAATTCTATTTTTTTTTTTTTTGAGGAATCTCTGTGCTATTTTCCATAGTGGCTGCACTAATTTGCATTCTCACCAGCAGTGTACTGTGTTTCCCTTTTCTCCACATCCTTGCCAACCTTTGTTATTTGTGTTCGATTTAATGGTGGCTGTTCTGACAAGTGTAACGTGATATCTCTGTGTAGTTTTGATTTGGTGATTTCTGTGATGATTAGTGATTTTGAACATCTTTTCATGTCCTTGTTGGGCATCTTTCTGTCTTTTTTGGAAAAAAAAATGTTTGTTCAGGTCTTCTGCCCATTGTTTAAATTGGGTTTTGTTGTTGTTGTTTGGAAAGATTTAGCTTTTGAATGGGGGTTGGGAAGTATCACTCCCTGATCTTTAGGGTGGGAAGAGGGACTAGAGATTAAATCCAATCACTTGGCCAATGATTTAGTTAACCATGCCTGTATAAGGAAGCCCTTCATATAAACCCTGGGATACTGGAGTTTCTGGGTTGTTGAATGTGCTAGGTGGGTGATACTTATGTCTTAAAGAGAGGGCATGGCATCTCTGAATCTCTCCATCATCTCTTCTAGACCTTGCCCTGCACATGCCTTCCACTTGGCTGTTGCTGAGTTGTATCCTTTGATTGTAAACTATAATCATTTAAGTGTAGTTTGTGTTTTTGTTTTTTAGTGAGTTCTGTGACTCATTCTAGCAAATTATTGCACTTGAAGGAGGATCATGAGGTGAGGTGAAGTCGCTCAGTCGTGTCCGACTCTTTGCGACCCCATGGACTGTATAAGAGTTGACTCATTGGAAAAGACTCTGATGCTGGGAGGGACTGAGGCAGGAGGAGAAGGGGACGACAGAGGATGAGATGACTGGATGGCATCACCGACTCAGTGGATATGAGTTTGGGTGAACTCTGGAAGTTGGTGATAGACAGGGAGGCCTGGCATGCTGCAATTCACGGGGTGTCAAAGAGTCGGACATGACTGATTGACTGAACTGAACTTATGTTCCTTCTATCACATTATGATCAGAAGATATGCATGAAATCATTTAACTTTAAAAAATTTTTTACCAAGACTAGATTTGTGGCCCAGGTTGTGATCTATCCTGAAAAATATTCCATGTGCACTTGAGAAAAAGGTGAAATCCATTTTGGGGGGATGAAATGCCCTGTAGATATCAATTAGGTCTAACTGGTCCATTGTATCATTTAAATCTTGTGTTCCTTGCTAATTCTCTGTTTGGTTGATCTATCCATAGGTGTGAGTACCGTATTAAAATTCCTCACTGTTATTGTATTACTGCTAATTTCCTTTTCATACTTGTTAGTTTGTGCCTTATGTATTGAGGTGCTTGTATGTTGGTGCATATGTATTTATAATTGTTATATCTTCTTATTGGATTGATCCTTTGATCATTATGTAGTGTTCTTCTTTGTCACTTATCATGGTGTTTGTTTTAAAGTCTGTTTTATCTGATATGAGTATTGCTACTCTTGCTTTCTTTTGGTCTCTATTTGCATGAAATATATTTTTCCAACCCCTCACTTTCGGTCTGTATGTGTCCCTGAGTTTGAGGAGGGCCTCTTTTAGACAGCATATAGAGGGGTCTCATTTTTGTATACATTTGACCAGTCTTTGTCTTTTGGCTGGAGCATTTAACCCATTTATATGTAAGGTAATCAGTGATAAGTATGATCCCATTACCATTTACTTTGGTGTTTTGGGTTAGAGTTTATACATCCTTTCTGTGTTTCCTGTCTAGAGAAGATCCTTTAGCATTTGTTGAAGAACTGGTTTGATGGTGCTGAATTCTCTCAGCTTTTGCTTGTCTATAAAGCTTTTGATTTCTCCTTCATATTTCAATGAGATCCTTGCTGGGTAGAGTAATCTTGGTTTTAGGTTTTTCTCTTTCATCACTTTAAGTATGCCCTGCCACTCCCTTCTGGCTTGAACAGATTCTGTTGAAAGATAAGATGTTATCTTTATGGGGATCCCCTTATGTGTTATTTATTGCTTTTCTCTTGCTGCTTTTAATATTTGCTATTTGTGTTTGATCTTTGTTAGTTTGATTAATATGTGTCTTGGGGTGTTGAATATGTGTCTTGGGGTGTTACCCATTTTAGGGAAGCTTTTGACTATTATCTCCTCAAGTATTTTCTCATGCTTTTCCTTTGTGTCTTCTCCTTCTGGGACACCTATGATTTGAATGTTGGGCTTTTAACATTGTCCCAGAGGTCTCTGAAGTTGTCCTCATTTCTTTTCATTCTTTTTCCTTTTTTCCTCTCTGCTTCATTTATTTCCACCATTCTATTTTCCATATCACTTATCCTCTCTTCTGCCTCAGCTATTCTGCTGTTGGTTCCCTCCAGAGTGTTTTTAATCTCAGTTAGAGGCAATGGCACCCCACCCCAGTACTCTTGCCTGGAAAATCCAATGGATGGAGTAGCCTGGTGGGCT
>SJYX01021412.1:0-10751 GCA_006410675.1 Oreotragus oreotragus | reverse complement strand
GAGGATGAGATGGCTGGATGGCATCACGGACTCGATGAACGTGAGTCTGAGTGAACTCCGGGAGTTGGTGATGGACAGGGAGGCCTGGCGTGCTGCGATTCATGGGGTGGCAAAGAGTCGGACACGACTGAGCGACTGAACTGAACTGAACTGAACTGAAAGCAGAAAATGAACACATAATAAAGAAGAGTCACAAAGTCAAAGGTTGTTTTGAAAGGTTAACAAAATCGACACACTCTGAAAACAATGAAAACGAGAGAGAAGAGGCACAAATTAACAACGTTAGAAATACAAAAATATCTGACTACAGATGTTGCATATATTAAAAAGAAAATATGGTCTCTGAACAATTTAATGCCCCTAAATTAGAAAATTTAGATTTAATCGACAAATCCTAGAAGAATTCAACTGGCCAAAATGGATTCAAGAGAAATAAATCTGAGTAGTTTTATAATAAATAAAAATATTCATTCAGTAATATTAAATATTGCCACAAAATATCAAGAATATTTTTTACAGTTTTATTGTATTTTTAAAAACAATTATACAGTTTTACTAAGTGCTATCAAACATTTTAAAAAATCTTGGTTTTATAAAAATTATTTCAGAATATATGAGTCTAGCACAGTAACAATATCAAACTTGGCAAGGATAGTACAGGAAAAGAGAATTACAGTCTAGTGTCACTTATAAACATGGGTGCAAGCATTCTACACAAAAATATTAGCAAATTGAATTCAGTGCTGTAGGAAGATAATAATATGTCATGAGTTAGTTGGATTTATCCCGAAGATATAAAGTCAAGCATTAGAAAATCAACTAATATGATTTACTACATATTAAAATAAAGGGGATGGGAACTCCCTGCCAGTCCTGTAGTTAGGATTCAGCACATCCACTGTGATGGTGGGGGTTCAGTCCCTGGTCAGGGAGCTAAGATCCCACAAGCACATGACATGGCCAAAAAAATTAAAAGAGGAAAAAGGTACAATTATATCAATAGTTACTGTAAATAGATTGCTAAAATTCACCATGTGTTCATGATATAAACTCTTACCAACTAGGAGGAATGTTCAATAGGAAAGAAACCTCATTAACTTAAAAAAAAGTCTATAAAAGCTCTTCAGCAGCAAAATCATAAAAAATGAAGTATTGAAAACATTCCTTTTAACATCAGGATGAAGACTAGTGGGCTTACCATCTCTAGTTCTATTTCATGTTATAGTAGCAGTCATAACTAGTTGAGTAATGTTGGCATCATAAAAGTCATACTAACAGCATCTGAAGTTGTCTGCGTAGAAAATTCAAAGGAAAACTCTGCAATCACCCTCTGTGGTTTTTTTTTTTTTTTTCAGTCTAACTTTATTGAGGCTTTCAATGACTAAGTCAGAGATCTCTCTTGGTAAATGTCATATTGCATTAGAAAATATGTGGGTTATTTTCAAATATCTTTTGATATTGATTTCTAATGTAATTGTATAGTGATAAGAGAACAGACTTTGTATGATTTCAGTAACTTCAGGCCATGAAATTTTTGTATCTTGTTTTATGTCCCTGGATATGTTCCAGTGTCTCCTGGTTTACAGTCTATGGGAACTTGAATAGAATTTGTATCCTACTATTGTGTAAAAATTGTATAAATCTTAATTATATATTGAATTGGTTCACAGTGCCTCTCAGGTCTACTCTATCCTTCTACTTCTCTGTATATTCATTCTATTAATTTCTGAGAGTTTGATATTGAAACTCCAACTAAGAATCTTTAAAAAATAATTGTAATATATAGTGGAACTGTATGCAATTTTGTTCTATATTTTCCAAGTCTCCTGTAAATGTGTTACCGTACTTTTGAAAAAAAAAAAAAAAAAATCCAAAGGAATCTGCTGCTGCTGCTGCTGCTGCTAAGTCACTTCAGTCGTGTCCGACTCTGTGTGACCCCATAGACGGCAGCCCACCAGGCTCCCCGGTCCCTGGGATTCTCCAGGCAAGAATACTGGAGTGGGTTGCCATTTCCTTCTCCAATGCATGGAAGAGAAAAGTGAAAGTGAAGTCGCTCAGTCTGTCCGACTGTTAGCAACCCCATGGACTGCAGCCCACCAGGCTACTCCGTCCATTGGATTTTCCAGGCAAGAGTACTGGAGTGGGGTGCCATTGCCTTCCCCGCCAAAGGAATCTACAGATCAATTATTAAACTTAGTAAGAAAGTTTAGCAAAGTGACTGGATAAACAACCAACAAAATCAAGAATAGCAACAATACAATTGCATTTTTAACTATTGGCAATACATTTAAAAAATGAAATAAACACACACATGGCTTGGGTCCAGGTGTCATCCTGGCAATGACACGTATGACAGTATCCCCAAGCAAGTCCACTGCATAAATTAAAGGTTTGTAAAATAAGGTCTGCAGGTGCTTGACTTTCTTCCAGAGAGAAACTCTGACCTTAGAGGAGGAAGTCTTGAGAAGTTAAACAATTCATTTATATTGTATTGTTTCAGCCTCCAAGCTATGCAAATCCTAAAACCTTGCAGAACGTGTCAGTTAAAACTGACAGGAGAAAAAGGGTCTCTCCTTTCTCATGGAGAAAAAGGTGATTGGTCTTGGACAAATAGAAAATGATTTTGCAAGATATATTTTATGGTAATAAGAGACCCCTCAGCTTTACAGTTTGCTGTAACAAGGCTGAATTACTCGCGGCATGGTTCAAAACTCGAAAGCTTAGTTTTTATCTTCAATTACTGTCTGACGAGGCTACATTAGGCTTCAGGTGCTTTGCCTCAAGCCAAGCCATCCGTTGGGGGGAAAAAAAATCATACTGCAGTAATGAAAAGGAGGCTAACCCAAGTCCTTTAGTGAAATGTGGCCACTGTCACAGGGGAGCACAAGCCTGGTTATGGTGGGCGTAAATGTCCTACTGTGCCCTTTTTCTATGTAGAATTTATCGCCGTGTTATTATTATCCATTGAAAATCAATGGGAAAAATGTCGGGAGCCCAAATCGCATTCAGACTAATCATCTCAGGATGTTTAATCACACGACTGTCAGCCTTGGTGTAATCATAGCCCACACAGGTGGTAAATGGCATTTCAAAAATGCTGTCAAGTCCTGCCTTTCCCTGTGGCTTACTTCCTTCTACAGCTGAGATAATTTGACCCACACCAGCAAGTTCAGTCCCACAGTAGCTTCCAGGAAAACAGTTGCAGATATGCTTACCTCTATTTCCTGCTGCCCTTTCTGAGACAGACACCATTAATGGACCATCACGTTTATTGTTGATAAAGCTGCAGCCATAGAATCTTGCCTGACTCAGCGTCCCAGGCAGGATAGACATGTAGGCAGGGATGTATTTGTCTTCCCTCCTCTTGAACCAGTTGGGTGTAGAAGGCTAGAACAGAGCCAACCTAGGACCGTAGCTCCACGTGACATCACTCATGCTGTTTAGCCGTCCTTGACCTTGTGTTTCTATTCTTAAAGCTGGGCTCTGCTTCGTCCATCCATTATCCAACAAACACTGCCTGAGGGCCTCTTATAGTTAGTGTGAGTTGCTCAGTCAGGTCCAGCTGTTTGCAACCCCATGGACTGTAACCTGCCAGGCTCCTCTGTCCATGGAATTCCCCAGGCAAGAATACTGGTCAGTTCAGTTCAGTCGTTCAGTCATGTCCGACTTTTTGCAACCCCATGAATCGCAGCACGCCAGGCCTCCCTATCCACCACCATCTCCCGGAATTCACTCAGACTCACGTCCATCGAGTCCGTGATGCCATCCAGCCATCTCATCCTCGGTCGTCCCCTTCTCCTCCTGCCCCCAATCCCTCCCAGCATCAGAGTCTTTTCCAATGAGTCAACTCTTCGCATGAGGTGGCCAAAGTACTGGAGTTTCAGCTTTAGCATCATTCCTTCCAAAGAAATCCCAGGGTTGATCTCCTTCAGAATGGACTGGTTGGATCTCCTTGCAGTCCAAGGGACTCTCAAGAGTCTTCTCCAACACCACAGTTCAAAAGCATCGATTCTTCGGCGCTCAGCTTTCTTCACAGTCCAACTTTCACATCCATACATGACCACAGGAAAAACCATAGCCTTGACTAGGCGGACCTTAGTCGGCAAAGTAATGTCTCTGCTTTTGAATATACTATCCAGGTTGGTCATAACTTTTCTTCCAAGGAGTAAGCGTCTTTTAATTTCATGGCTGCAGTCACCATCTGCAGTGATTTTGGAGCCCAAAAAAATAAAGTCTGACACTGTTTCCACTGTTTCCCCATCTATTTCCCATGAAGTGATGGGACCGGATGCCATGATCTTCGTTTTCTGAATGTTGAGCTTTAAGCCAACTTTTTCGCTCTCCTCCTTCACTTTCATCAAGAGGCTTTTTAGCTCCTCCTCACTTTCTGCCATAAGGGTGGTGTCATCAGCATATCTGAGGTTATTGATATTTCTCCCGGCAATCTTGATTCCAGCTTGTGTTTCTTCCAGTCCAGCGTTTCTCATGATGTACTCTGCATATAAGTTAAATAAGCAGGGAGACAATATACAGCCTTGACGTACTCCTTTTCCTATTTGGAACCAGTCTGTTGTTCCATGTCCAGTTCTAACTGTTGCTTCCTGACCTGCATACAGATTTCTCAAGAGGCAGGTTAGGTGGTCTGGTATTCCCATCTCTTTCAGAATTTTCCACAGTTTATTGTGATCCACACAGTCAAAGGCTTTGGCATAGTCAATAAAGCAGAAATAGATGTTTTTCTGGAACTCTCTTGCTTTTTCCATGATCCAGCGGATGTTGGCAATTTGATCTCTGGTTCCTCTGCCTGTTCTAAAACCAGCTTGAACATCAGGGAGTTCACGGTTCACATATTGCTGAAGCCTGGCTTGGAGAATTTTGAGCATTACTTTACTAGCGTGTGAGATGAGTGCAATTGTGCGGTAGTTTGAGCATTCTTTGGCATTGCCTTTCTTTGGAATTGGAATGAAAACTGACCTTTTCCAGTCCTGTGGCCACTGCTGAGTTTTCCAAATTTGCTGGCATATTGAGTGCAGCACTTTCACAGCATCATCTTCCAGGATTTGAAACAGCTCAACGGGAATTCCATCACCTCCACTAGCTTTGTTCTTAGTGATGCTTTCTAAGGCCCACTTGACTTCACATTCCAAGATGTCTGGCTCTAGATTAGTGATCACATCCTCATGATTATCTGGGTCGTGAAGATCTTTTCTGTACAGTTCTTCTGTGTATTCTTGCCACCTCTTCTTAATATCTTCTGCTTCTGTTAGGTCCATACCATTTCTATCCTTTATCGAGCCCATCTTTGCATGAAATGTTCCCTTGGTATCTCCAATTCTCTTGAAGAGATCTCTAGTCTTTCCCATTCTGTTGTTTTCCTCTATCTCTTTGCATTGATTGCTGAAGAAGGCTTTCTTATCTCTTCTTGCTATTCTTTGGAACTCTGCATTCAGATGCTTATATCTTTTCTTTTCTCCTTTGCTTTTCGCCTCTCTTCTTTTCAGTGCTATTTGTAAGGCTTCTCCAGACAGCCATTTTGCTTTTTTGCATTTCTTTTCCATGGGGATGGTCTTGATCCCTGTCTCCTGTACAATGTCACGAACCTCATTCCATAGTTCATCAGGAACTCTGTCTATCAGATCTAGGCCCTTAAATCTATTTCTCACTTCCACTGTATAATCATAAGGGATTTGATTTAGGTCATACCTGAATGGTCTAGCGGTTTTCCCTACTTTCTTCAATTTAAGTCTGAATTTGGAAATAAGGAGTTCATGATCTGAGCCACAGTCAGCTCCTGGTCTTGTTTTTGTTGACTGTATAGAGCTTCTCCATCTTTGGCTGCAAAGAATATAATCAATCTGATTTCGGTGTTGACCATCTGGTGATGTCCATGTGTAGAGTCTTCTCTTGTGTTGCTGGAAGAGGGTGTTTGCTATGACCAGTGCATTTTCTTGGCAAAACTCTATTAGTCTTTGCCCTGCTTCATTCCGCATTCCAAGGCCAAATTTGCCTGTTACTCCAGGTGTTTCTTGACTTCCTACTTTAGCATTCCAGTCCCCTAGAATGAGAAGGACATCTTTTTTGGGTGTTAGTTCTAAAAGGTCTTGTAGGTCTTCATAAAACCGTTCAACTTCAGCTTCTTCAGCATTACTGGTTGGGGCATAGACTTGGATAACTGTGATATTGAATGGTTTGCCTTGGAAACGAACATCATTGTTGTTTTTGAGATGGCATCCAAGTACTGCATTTCAGACTCTTTTGTTGACCATGATGGCTACTCCATTTCTTCTGAGGGATTCCTGCCCACAGTAGTAGATATAATGGTCATCTGAGTTAAATTCACCCATTCCAGTCCATTTTAGTTCGCTGATTCCTAGAATGTCGACGTTCACCCTTGCCATCTCTTGTTTGACCACTTCCAATTTGGAGTGGGTTGCTATTTCCTATTTCAGAGGATCTTCTCAACCCAGAGATTGAACCCAGGAGGTCTCCTGCATTGCAGACATATTTTTTACCGTCTGAGCCAGTGGGGAAGGGCTCTTATAGATCAGCTACTATTCTAAAGTAAAAAGATATAGTGTTTATATTGTATTATATTTATTGATAATATATTTATATTATTTACAATAGAACATACTTATCTATGAGCTTCCCAGGTGGTGCTAGTGGTAAAGAACCTGCCTGCCAATGCAGAAAATGTAAGAGATGCAGGTTCGAACCCTGGGTCAGGAAGATCCTCCGGAGGAGGGCCTGGCAACTCACTCCAGTATTCTGGCTGGGAGAATCCCATGCACAGAGGAGCCTGGTGGGCTACAGTCTATAGGGTCACACAGAGTCAGATACAACTGAAGCCACTTAGCATGC
This sequence comes from Oreotragus oreotragus, assembly GCA_006410675.1. Classification (NCBI taxonomy): domain Eukaryota; kingdom Metazoa; phylum Chordata; class Mammalia; order Artiodactyla; family Bovidae; genus Oreotragus; species Oreotragus oreotragus. The sequence continues at coordinate 3,890 of SJYX01021412.1, read as the reverse complement.
ATGCATGCAGTCATCTTAGAGTGCTCCCTCAGTACCAAGGTCACTCCGAGGGTATGGCAGAATGGAGGGTTGGTACGGGAAATGTTAAGGTACCCATCCAGATGGTTTCCGCCCACGGGACATTGGCAAGAAGGCAGTCAGATGGCCACAACTAACCACAAAGGGCGCTGGTGCAGAAGGAAATCAGGTGTGGAACTCGGCAGCAGTCTTTGCCAGTTCAGAGTGGCCAGACCAGGATTGAAACCCAGGGCTGTCTGCCTCCAGAGTCAATCTTTCTTTTTGCTGCCCTCTTCTCTGTGCCTGATGTGAGCTCTCCCTCCACTCCCATCTGAAGGCCTGCCTCTTGCCCCTGCTGACTGCCTTCACTAAGCCCTGCTGCCTGCCTGCTTTGGAGCGTGGCCTGTTCCCAGATGCCTTTCCCCCGTGTTTGGGTCATGTGTCAGCGTGCTGGCTCCCCTGTTGTCTGGGTCTAGTCCTCCACATGCCGAGGGTCTGCCTGCTACACTGGGCCTGCATGCAGGGCTCCCCTGTCCCAGTACCTGGGGCGCGCCAAAGGGCAGCCTTCTCCCAGTACTGTTTGGCTTTGTAGCCATGATGGGGCTAACCTCAGTGTTAACCGCAGGCATTATGTTTGGAAAACCAACGGTTTCAACATACGCTACCAGTTGACCATTATGGTTAAAGGAAAGGTATTTTAGGGACTTTTACAAACTTAAAGGAGACAACCCTAACACTTAAATGAATTAGAAGTCACTGGAACCAGCACACATGGAGACACAAGCTTGGAGTATATGAGTGAATGGAGTCTCAGAACATAATCATTGTACATACACAGGGTCACAAAGAGCCTGAGGCATGAGAGGGATGGTTTTGGGTCGACCCCTGCCATGCCCAGAAAGGAGCTCAGAGCACATGTGTCCCTGAGAACAGGCTAGTGACCTCACCTTTACACATAAAAGAGAAGTCACAGTAACACAAGTTTATAGAGGAGGGCTTAAAAATTCAGTTTCTACTAAATGCACATGTTTTTCTGTTTTATAGAATGATTTTGTCTTCAGAATCCTAGGATAGCACATGCCTGCTTGCTTCGCTTCAGTTGTGTCCGATTCTCTGCGACCCTATGAACTATAGCCCCTCAGTCCATAGAATGTCCCAGGCAAGATTACTGGAAAGGGTCGCCATTTCCTACTCCAGGGAATATTCCCGACCCAGAGATTGGACCCACGTCCCTTGTGTCTCCTGCTTTGGCAGGTGGATTCTTTACCGCTGGGGCCACCTAGATTAGCACAGAAGAGCTTCTTACTACACATTTGATGAATGAAGGGTGACTTATAGATGCATGAACGAATGAAAAGGCAGGATGAAAACTGAAGCTCTCCAACTCTTAACATTTGTGAGGAGATGAATTTTTGAGCAGAAAGTTGTGAAGATGATTGGTTACCATAATTTAATAAACCTTATAATAGAGTTAATCTGATGCATGTTACATATGTATGGAACATACAATTAATCAGGTATGAACCTGAACCAACTCCAAAGGTGGGACCAGTAGGACACCCAGACCACTCCCTGAGGTCCTCCCTGCGTTACAAGCTTGGGGAGCCTGACCCTTCACACTCAGGCCAGTGTCAGGGAAGATACTTCACCCGAAGTCTTTTAGAGAATGTCCCAGAAAGTAATAGACCCAAGGAAAGAAAAGAAAGGAAGAGGCAAACAAAACTGCAAGGAAAAACCAAGAGAAAGGAGCAGCCTTGATTGTCTTAACTCTGGCTCACATGCACGCGTGCACACACACACACACACGCACACACTTGTTTCCAAGGCACTGCCCTCTTTCTTCCTCCCTGGAATTTTCCCGTTCCCTGGCTGATCCCTGTAAAGGTCCAGATTCATTTTCTTATAGTGTGAGGACTCCAGAAAGAGAAGCCAAGGAGACAAACCTCTCGTTCAAGGTGATGCTCAGGTGGTCTCTTGCATTTTGGCCTCCTCGGGGTGTTCTGTCGCTTCAGGCTGCAGGGACCGTAAGAAATGAGCAAGTAGGCCTCGAAGGGGCAGTGGGCCTCCCCTCTTCTCTTATTCCACACACCATATGGGACTCTACTTCTGGTCTGGCCTTTGAGTCTGTCCTCTTCTCTTTATTGTGCTTCCTCCTGCCTTGGGTCGGGCTCTGGCTGCTTCCTCCTGGGTTGACAGCTGTGGTTTGAGCCCATGGACCAAGCATGCATTAGCCTGGCTGAGCTATGAGGCTTCCTTTGCCTCACTGGGTGCCAGTTCCCACAGCTACCAAGTGTATCTGGAAGGTTGTTGAGATTAAAGAAGACACAAGCCTGGGTATCCTCCTGGGAAGGGTCTCGGAGAGTGAGACCCCCCACTTTCCTCTTCTGTCTCACCCACCCTCCACACTGACGCCATCTCTCTGAAATACAAATCCAATCACTTTGTCTTCCTTCTCGCACCTCTCCTGTTCCCCTCCATACTATAAAGACTCCTTATTGTGGTTCACAAGGCTTTCATGACCAGCTCCCTCTACTTTTCTGATCTAATCTGCTGCTGCAAAGTACTCCCTTGCTTCTAACCATGCAAAACCACATACACTTCTCCCTGAACGTATCCTTTCCCCTCAACCCAAGCCTTTTCATGCACCAAGACCCCTGCCTGGACTTTCTTCCCCTCTCTTGTCCATCTGGTGAACATCCAGTCATTCTTAGAGGCAATTCAAGTAGATGGCATTCTGTGGAAGCTCTCATGCCTGTGGGTTCTCTCCTCAGCGGGCAATCACACTGGCCACACGTGCCTGCAGTGGCAAAGCCAGCCTGCAGTGTGTTGTCAGTTCACATGTCTCTCTCCTAGTCTGGGGGCTCAGTAAGAGTAGCGGCCTGACCATTCCCCTCTTCAGATCCCCAGCACGTGCTCGGTGCTAACTGATGCTTATTGAATCACACGTTTTAGCCGGTTAATGCATTGTGAGGAGAGCGTTGCATCCTTTCTGTTGTGGGTTGATTATGTTCCCCAAATAAGATATGTTGAAGTCTTAACTCCTAGTCTCTCACAACATGACCTGATTTGGAAGTAAGGTGGTTGCAGATATAATTAAGATGGAGTCATGTTGGGTTTCCCTTGTAGCTCAATTGGTAAAGAATCTGCCCGCAATGCAGGAGACCTGGGTTTGATTCCTGGGTTGGGAAGATCCCCTGGAGAAGGGAACGGCTACCCACTCCAGTATTCTTGCCTGGAGAATCCCATGGACAGACGAGCCTGGCAGGCTACTGTCCATGGGGTCGCAAGAGTCAGACACAACTTAGTGACTAGACCACCACCACCACGTTGGATTAGGGTGGGCTCCTCGGTCAATACGACTGGTGTTTTTGTGAGAAGAAGAAAAAGCACACAGACACATACACAACATTGCAGGCAGAGTCTGAACTGGTGCATCCTCAAGGCAAGCGTGCCAAGGGTTCTGGGGAGCCACCAGAGGTGGAGGAGGCAAGGAAGAGTCCTTCCCTAGAGCCATCAGAGGGAACACAGCCCTGCTGCCACCTTCAACCCAGACTTCTAGTCTCCAGAACAGCAAGGCCATCAATTCCTGTCATTTTGAGACACTTAGTATGCAGTGCCCTTATGGGAGCCCCACAAAACGAACACACTTCCCATCAGAATATCTGATCAATTCACGCCCTTCACATTTAAAGCTGACTTTACTGATTTTCTCCCTGTCGCTGCATAGAGATGATACAAAGGTTGGCACACAGAAGCACAAGGACCAGGAAATTCATAAAGCTTAAACTTCAAGGGTCCTCACGTATGAGCTCCATTCCAAGGGCATGTGAGATCTCCAGCTTGGTGTTCACATGATTATCAGTTCAGTTCAGTTCAGTTCAGTCGCTCAGTCG
>SJYX01021411.1:9557-23728 GCA_006410675.1 Oreotragus oreotragus | reverse complement strand
TTTAAAAACATACAAATTATACAGAATTTTAAATGAAAAAATCATGTAAGTTGATCAAAATGTCAACCTGACCCTCTCGTGACATAAGGTATTTTTGTATATGGTCAGTATGATTTTTGGAAGGGATCCATTTTACCAAGGCTATAATGAAAGAAGTTCTTATGAAAGCGACATCCATAAACAATGTATTAGAAGCTCAAATTACTCATTCCTGTCTCTATTACCTCACCAACTGACTTTTTTGTCATAAGAGAAATCATTAACTATTTCCTTAAATCTTTATTGTAGTGACAAATCTTCTAGGATGAAGAATTAAAATTACAAGATGTATTCAAATATAAACATAAGCCACGATGGTTTTTAAAAGATGTATATACCAAACTTCATTGAAAACCATACCCAAATACAAAAACATAAGCTTTGTCTAAGGGACTACACATTCATAAACATGCTAATTCAAAACATTCTTATAAAGATAATATAATGATATAGCACATTTATGAACAGTTAGTCAACTCTTTGTGATGTACAAAAAGGACATGGTTTAGAGCACAGAGTATGGGAAGCACAGTTCCTGAAATATTTTTAAAAGTTGAAATATAAGCTAACTTCTGAAAACAGATCTGTGACACAGCATCAAAAGCAACAACACTTAAACTGTTCAAGTCTATGGATCCATAGTCTTTAAATATCCACTGTAGTTTTATTCTAGAAAGAGATGAGCAAAGAATGACTTCTAAAGTTCTTCCAGGATCTCAATAAATTAAAGTGTAAAACCTTTAGGAGTCACTATGTCAAATTTCTAAGGGAGACAAAAATGAAACTATTGTTTTTTAAGAAAACACACTGTAAAGGAAAGTACAAAGGAATAACAACAAAGTAATGAAATGAGTCATTACACTGGAGGGAGATGTGTATTTGTTTCAGGTTTTAAAGAGTTTGGTCTTTAGGTCTCCTAAGGCTCTCCAAAATGTTACATGAAATACTACTAAATGTATTACAATTATATTAATCATATTAACTGGGTTCTACATGACATAAACAATTTGAGGGGCAGGAGGGCAGAATGAAAAGAACAGGTTTGGGATGAAACCATCTGGATATACAACCCAGGTCTACAGTGTACCAGTTACATGACGGCTGAGTTTCAGTCTCTCTATCCCACTGCCCACCTCTGAGGCTTGTTTACCTTTAACACAGTAAAGTTTATGATAACTACGTAAACAGTTTCACGGTTAACCCTTAAACAAAAGAAAGAACATTTAAGATATCTTACTTCTGGAAATCATTATTTGAATACACTACAGAACTTCAAGATGACAGGTTCTGCTGGGCACTCGATTCTTACATTGTATGCTAAAACTTTGCTGTGAAGCACTGATATGATCACAGTTTAATATCCAGGAAGGCATACACAAATAAGAAATCTCCCAAGATTACCGGAAGAGTAAGAAATGACTACTCCTTACCATGAATCAACAGTTCAGAATCCTTGTTTAGCTCATAAAGCCTAAAGGCTTCTTCTAACTCCAACTGAGATGATACTGTACATGGGTCTCCTACAAAATATAAAAAGGAAAAGTAAAGCTCATATTTTAAATCCTCTAAATGTGATTAGTAAATAATTTCTACTATATAAAATCTTGAGTAGAAACAATTACATACACACAGAGAAATATTTAACAAGGACAACTGTTTAGATATTTATTTAGACAATCCTATTCTCTGAAGCAGGTAATGTAACTTCCATTTCTACTTCTACATAATATTAAATGAGGCTCATATATACAAACTTTATATATATATATATAACCATTTAATTCTTAACAATGTTTATATTCAAAATATAGCAAATCAAATCTACCCTGACCACATTTTAGATTGTCACTGCAATATGATTAATGGCCAGGGATAATTTACTTGTTTCTTTAAAAGAGGAAGTGAAAATGATTTTATCGACACATGAGGTCTCTCATCATTTTGTCAAACTTATCGTTCACTTGAGAGCCTTCTCAAGAGGCTTACAGAAAGGAAGAACAACTACTAAAGTAATCTGGACTGAAGAGCATTCCTGCTTGATTGCTTTTAAATGTCAGTTCAGTTCAGTCACTCAGTTGTGTCCAACTCTTTGTGATCCCATGGACTGCAGCACACCAGGCTTCCCTGTCCTTCACCAACGCCCAGAGCTCACTCAAACTCATGTCCATTGAGTTGATGATGCTATCCAACCATCTCATCCTCTGTCATGCCCTTCTCCTCCTGCCTTCAATCTTTTCCAGCATTGGTTTTTCCCAATGAGTCAGTTCTTCACATAAAGTGGCCAAACTATTGGAGTTTCAGCTTCAGCATCAGTCCTTCCAGTGAATATTCAGGACTGATATCCTTCAGAATTGACTGGTTTCATCTCCTTGAGGTCCAAGGGACTCTCAAGAGTCCTCCCCAACATCACAATTCAAAAGCATCAGTTCTTCAGCACTCAACTTTTTTTATAGTCCAACTCTCACATCCATACATGACTACTGGAAAAACCATAGGTTTGACTAGACAGACCTTTGGTCAGCAAAGTAATGTCTCTGCTTTTCAATATACTGTCTAAGTTTGTCATAGCTTTTCTTCAAAGGAGCAAGCGTCTTTTAATTTCATGGCTGCAGTTACCATCTGCAGTAATTTTGGAGACCAAAAAAATAGTATGTCACTGTTTCCATTGTTTCCCCATCTTTTTGCCATGAAGTGATGGGACTGGATGCCATGATCTTTGTTTTTTGAATGTTGGGTTGTAAGCAAGTTTTTAAACTGGTGTTATCAATCACCTGGAGCCAGACATCCTGGAATGTGAAGTCAGGTAGGCCTTAGGGAGCATCACCACAAACAAAGCTAGTGGAGGTGATGGAATTCCAGCTGAGCTATTTCAAATCCTAAAAGATAATGCTGTTAAAAGTGCTGCACTCAATATGCCAGCAAATTTGGAAAACTCAGCAGTGGCCACAGGACTGGAAAAGGTCAGTTTTCATTCCAATCCCAAAGAAAGGCAATACCATTGAATGTTCAAAGTACCACACAATTGTACTCATTTCACACGCTAGCAGAATAATGCTGAAAATTCTGCAAGTGAGGCTTCAACAGTACATGAACCATGAACTTCCAGATGTTCAAGCTGGATTTAGAAAAGGCAGAAGAACCAGAGATCAGATTGCCAACATCTGTTGAATCATCAAAAAAGCAAGAGAGTTCCAGAAAAAATATCTACTTCTCCTTTATTGACTACTCCAAAGCCTTTGACTGTGTGGGTCACAGCAAACTGTGAAAAATTCTTAAAGAGATGGGAATACAAGACCACCTTACCTGCCTCCTGAGGAATCTGTATGCAGGTCAAGAAGCAACAGTTAGAACCAGACATGGAACAGAGGACCGCATACAGATTGGGAAAGGAGTAAGTCAAGGCTGCATATGGTCACTCTGCTTATTTGACTTATATGCAGAGTACAACACGCATAATACTGGATCATCATGCATAATGAATTACAAGATTGGAATCAAGATTGCTCAGAGTAATATCAATAACCTCAGATATGCAAATGAAACCACCCTTATAGCAGAGAGGGAAGAGGAACTAAAGAGCCTCTTAATAAAAGTGAAAGAGGAAAAAGCTGGCTTTTAAATGTAAATGCACAGTTTAGTAAACTTACACACAGAGAGGGGAAGGAAGAAACAGCTCCCTTAGTCAACCAGCCAATGAACTGAATCATCCTTGGAAATTAATGAGATGGCACATTCCCTGCATCATGGCATTCCTCAATGAAAAAGTCATTTTGAATACAGGTGGGGCCTGACCTGGGTCCTGCATGCTGCCATTCTTTTGCTCATTCCTGTGGTTACACCAAGAGATGCCATCAACCCTGTCCAAACCTCAGTCACTCACAGCAGGGACCAGTCTACTACCTGAGAGAGAAAAATGAAGTGATCTCCCTTCCTTCTGACTCAAAGAAACGAGTCCCCCTGTTTTTTTCTCCAACTTGGCCACTGAATCCCTCCTTCCTTTTATCTTTTCTAGCAGTTATTCCACTAGTCCCCCCCAGTTTCACTGTTATTTTTTCTTTCCTTCCACTAGCTCTTCTCAGGCAAAGGCAGGTTTGAGTCTCCTTCTCAAAAATCTCTCTCCTGCCCAGGCTGCCACGCATTCTGTAGCCAGAGTGTAGTCTCAAGAGAAAACTGCAAAGTAAGCTGGAAGTGGTAACTGAGAAGCGGTAGAAAGGGGGCAGGGTCTTTGAATTTTGACTTCATACTTTTATATTTTTTTAATTATAGGTTTATAATATTTTAGAGTTATTGCTAATAACTTTTCTTACTATCAAGAGTGACCCACCCTGCTTTCTCTACGTCCCTATCTTCCAAGCATTTCTCCCAATTTTGCTATCAGGTTTTAGTCCAAACACTAACCTAAGGTCATTATAGCAGCTGCGGAAATCAATGGCATGTTTTGTCTTTACTCTCGTTGACCTCGCTATACCATCTAACGAAGTTACCCACGGATTATTATAGAAACTCTGTCTCTGGGTTTCTAAAACACCATTCTCCTGGCTTACCAAGTCTTTTAACTTTTTAGTTTGGAAATTTTCAAACATATTACAAAATCCTGTTCCACCTGCAATACTCACTCACTTATTCCCCTCCACCATATCATTCTGAGCAAATCCCTATAATTCTAGATAACATTTTCTTAATATATTCATAGTATCATTATAAACCCATAAAAACTGACAAAAACTCACCATAAAATATCCAATCTTAACACTAACCGTAACCCCCCCTCAAAAAAACCCACTTTCAATTAAACAGTAATCACTCCCCATTACCCCCCAACCTCTCCTCCAACTGTCAGACCTAGGCAACCAGTGACTGATTAGTCAGTCTCTGTAGTTGTGCTTCTCTGGACATTTCACATCAGTGGAATCACAAAATATGTGGTCTTTTATGTCGACATATTTTTGCTTAGAATGTTTTCAAGGTTCATCTGTGTTGGGGAGGATGCAGAGAAACTGGAATCCTCACCCACTGCTAGTAGGAATGTAAAATGGTACTGCTGCTTTGGAAAATAGTCTGATAGTTCCTCAAAACTTGAACACAGTTACCATATGACACTGCAATTCCACTCCTAGATATGCATCCGAGAGATATGAAAACATATGTCCACACAAAAAGTGGTAACCAAATATTAATAGCAGTATTACTCATAACAGTCAAAGAATGGAAATAACCCAAATGTCAACCAATTGATGAATGAATAAATAAAATGTGGTATCCATACAATGAACTATTAACCAGTCATTAAAAAAGGATAAAGTATTGATATTTTATATATCATGTCTAGATTAGGCAAATCTGTAGAAACAAGAAGTAGATTAGTGGTTATCTAGGTCTGGGAACTCTAGGGGAAGGAGCTTGGGGAAGACAGTAACTGCTCATGAGCATGGAGTTTCTTATTTGAGTGATGAAAATGTTATAAAATTGATTGTGGTGATGGCTGTACAACTTTCTGCACAAGTACAGGAAAAAACACTGAATTGTACATTTTACATAATTATTTCTCACTAAAGCTGTTAAAAAATTTAGTGTAACATTTTTATAAAAGTGAGTCCAATAACAAGTTAATATTCCAGTCCAAAAGCAAAGTTTGTGTTCACTTGTCTCAAAGAACTAAAGTAATTCTTTTATATAGACTCACTTTCTCAGTTATTCAAATTTCTCCTAATTTGCCAAACACATGAAAGTGAAAGTCATATAATTATATTCCATTTAAAATATAGGTTTAAAAAAATAACTTGCTTCTACAGAAGCATATTTAAGTGCAGGTCAAAGTTTAAAAAATAGAAAAGCAACATAAAAGAGAGTAAGAAAATTTCACATTTCAGTAAGTATGCAAACTATTCTACCAGTTAGACAAGCCATTTTAAAAAAATGAAAAACAAACTAGTTGACTACATTAATTCCAAATAATGAAATAGTCAAAGAATTCTAGGAACAGAATGAATCTGAAACATAACTAATGCTTCATTTCTAATTTTCCAGGTGAGGGGACTGAGATAAATATACAGATGATAAATCATATACAATAAATTACGTTCTTAGGAAATGCCTGAGTTCTTATGGAAGGCCTTTAAAAAGCATCAAAAATCTCCCAAAGAGATGTCTTATCATGCTTCACACACAGATTCTCTCCCAGACTCCAAATCCTGTCACTCTTACGTGATTTCAGCAAAGTTACTTCTTTGAGCTTTCATTTTCTCCTATGTTAAAACAAGGGCTATTACCTGTATTGCAAGGACAATGGGAAAACTAAAGATCTTATATTAAAAGTGACTCATAGAATGCTTAGTTCATTATAGGTATGGCTTTTATTAATGCACCTTGATTAAAAGCCATGAGTGGAATTAATCATTTTTAAAGGTAAAATAACCATATTTTTAAAAGTCAGTCTTTCCCTTCTGCCAGACAATTTTCTTGCCATGCCAGCATCTGCTTGCTGTTGGTTGAAATCTAAGCCAGGTCAAGTACCTATTTTCAGTATGTACCTAGTGATGGATGCTTTTGAATAACCACAAGGAAGTGTGAAAGTAAGAGTTAATCACTGACACTGTGTATACTCAAATCTATTTTGTTTTTATTGGATTGAATGTTTTTGGTTCAGGTATTACCTTTTCAGGCCAGTTGCTTAATGCCTGATAAAGCAGGACATGTAACTCAGAAGTAAAACATTCCATGCATAGTTATCATGAAACAAAGATGACACAGAAAGCTATTTTCCAAGGCCCACTCAGTTACTAAAGTCCAAATTCATATCCTAAAACAGGCAAACACCTAGAGTGAGATCAGCTCAATTTAATGAATTTCAGCGTAATAAAATCTATATATTAGTCAGCAGGCCTGGCCTTTTTTCAGTGCATCTACATTTCCTTTTCACCTACAAAAACAAAGAAATTAGAGTTTGGTAAATATGCAAGATTCAATTATTTATGAGATAGCTTCACGAGGTATAGAACATGACACAGGAATATAACACTAGCTACACTAGATATTTTAGCATATTGCTGAATTCAGTGCCACACATCTGAAAGAACCAGCACAGCCTAAAACCAATGTTGGCAACCTTTAATATTTGCCTGAGATAGCACCCAACCCACTCCAGTACTCTTGCCTGGAAAATCCCATGGGCGGAGGAGCCTGGTGGGCTGCAGTCCATGGAGTCGCACGGAGTCAGACACAACTGAGCGACTTCACTTTCACTTTTCACTTTCATGCACTGGAGAAGGAAATGGCAGCCCACTCCAGTGTTCCTGCCTGGAGAATCCCAGGGATGGCGGAGCCCAATGGGCTGCCATCTATGGGGTCGCACGGAGTCGGACACGACTGAAGCGACTTAGCAGCAGCAGCAGCAGCAGCAGAGATAGCACCACTACACTTTTCTTGATCTTGGAGCCTGCCACAGATTTACAGATTCACTCTCTCTTCCCACCAAGATGTTACCGCTCTCCCCCTCACCCCTCACTTCTGAATACTGGGTTCAAGACACAGTGTATGCACTTATGAAAGTCACGGCACTCCCTACTCTAAATGGTTACACTGCTTAAAAAGTAGACTTGCAAAAATTTTCCAAGAATACTATGGTATTTAGGTGGCCATCCTTTCACTATTAGGCCCAGTCACAGATATTAATAGATTTCTGGTTTCTTGCTTCCTTTTTCTGGGAGGTAGAAATCAGTGGTTTCAGAAGTATGTAGTATCCTATTAAGCTACACACCCTCCACTTCCACTTCTGGAGAAGATAAACTAACAAGAACTGGATTTAACCCTCCACCTAAAACAAAAGAAAAATTAAACAAAATTAATGACAAAAAAGTGGTTCAAGATATTGGAAATCAAGCAATGAAGGAACAGCTATTTCCAAGTAACTTAAAATGCATCCCAGAACAAAGATAAGAAACTTTCATACAAACACAAACATATTCAACATCCAATAAAAAAAAAAAAAAATCCAATAAGGCAAAAGTCACAATGTCCAGAATCTGATAAACTAAAACCATGCATGTGAAGAAGCAGGAAAATATGACCCAAAACAGGAGAAAGATCAATTGAAAGTGACCCCAAAATGACAGCAATAAAAGAACTTGAAGACAAGGACATTAAAAGTTATTATATCTAAAAGGTTCAGAAGCAAAGCCTGATAAGTACACATGGAAGATATTTTTAAAACACCCAAATTGAATGTCTAGAAATAATGCTACAATGTCTGATATGAAATATGCTCTAGAGGGAATAAGTGGCAGATTAGATATCACAGGAGAAAAAGACTGGTGAACTTGAAAACACAGCAATAGAACTATATAAAATGAAATGCAGAAAAAAAGATTGAAAAAGGAAAAAATAACAAGAACAGAGCATCTGCGAGCTTTATGACAAGTTGAAGAAGCCTACTATACATGTAACTGGAGTCCCTGAAAGAGGAATCTGGCCAAAATTTTTCCAAATTTGATGAAAACTATAAATCCATGGATCCAAGTAGATCAACTATACAAAATGTATACAAGACAAGAAACATGAAGAAAACTAAACTAAGGCCTATAATTATCAAATTGCTTCATCCAGCAATAAAGATAAAAATCTTAAAAGTGTCAAAGAGACACATTACATACAGAGAAACACAGGTAAAGATAACAGCAGATACTGCATCAAAAACAATGCAAGCAGTACGAAACAGTGTACTAAGTGGGAAAAAAAAATTATCAACCTACAATTTACCCAGCAAAATTATTTTTCAAAACCAAAGGTGATCTAGAGGCAAATTCATAGGGAAATTTATTGAGACAGAAAGGCAAATTCATAGAGAGAGTAAGTATAAGAGAGGTTATTACCCAGGAACTAGAGGAGGAGAGTTATTGCTTGATGGGTACAGAGGTTTTGTTTGCGATGATAAAAAAGTTCTGGAAGTGAGTAGTGAGAATGGTTGCATGACATTCTGCATGTGCTTAAATGTTACTGAACTGTACACTCTAAAAAGGTCAAAGAGCAAAATTTTATATTATATACAGTTTGGCACAATTTAAAAAAAAGGAATATACTAGAATAGACCTCAAGCCATAAGGCCTAGGAAAAAAGAGGGGGAGGAGAGTTTCAAAATACATGCTGAATAACACCACTGATATGAATTTAAAAACCTATAAAGGGAATTCCCTGGCAGTCCAGTAGTAAGGCTCAGCACTTTCACTGCCAGGGGTGGGGGGTTAGGAGGGTGGGGCCAGGTTCAATGCTTGGTCAGGAAACCAAGATCATTCAAAGTGTGCAACCTGGTCAAGAAAAATAAAATTAAATTAAGTTAAAAAACAAAAGTACATAAAAGTACTATACTTTGTCATATATATAGAGAGAGAGAAAGAATAATGAAAGATTAGTGGTTGCTTGGGGATGGCGGGATGGGAGTAAGAAAACAGTTTAGACTATAAACATATTCTATGATAGTAGCTGCCTCTTACAGAGGGAAGGAAGACAATGCAACTGGAGATGGGGATGCCAACAAGAAGGTCACACACTCCCAGAGACCAGAGTGTGTCAGGGAGCCCTGGTGCCCTACGGGGCTCCTATGTCCTTTCTTGTTCAACTCTCAACACATCTCCACTCCACCACTTCAAGGGGTTTCTCTGAGGTGGGTCCCAGCCTGATCCTTCTGCCTCTCAGCCAGCGAGCACCACAGCCTGGTATATAAACAGTGAAAGTGAAAGTGAAGTTTGCAACCCCATGGACTACAGCCTACCAGCCTCCTCCGTCCATGGGATTCTCCAGGCACGAATACTGAAGTGGGCTGCCATAAACAGTAGCAGCCAGAATTTACTGGACACAATGTCTGGAGCATGGACCTGGGGCAGAGGCCAGAGCTGAGAGAATTGCTCGGGATTTCTTAAAGTTAGCTATCTTCTCATGGGATCCTCTACCCCTGTGAACACAGGAAGACCTTCCAGGGACTACCATGCTAGACAGTTTATTAAAGGCATCCTCTTCCTCAATTTCCATATAAACCCCTTTCCAGAAACCATCTGCCTGAGAACATGCCTGGAACGTAGTACCTCACCTCACCTCCTTTTCAAATTTTTCTTTTCCTATTTTATTTTTACAAAAGCATATATAACTACCATATGATCCAGCCATTCCACTTTTAAGTATTTACCCAAGAGAAAAAGAAACATATATCCATTCAAAGACTTGTATGTGACTGCCACAACACTTTTATTTATAAATAGCTTATTATAAACTATTATTTATAATAGCCCCAAACTAGAGACAACCTCAGTGTCCATCAATAGATGAATAGAAAAACACATTGTGGTACCTCCACATGTTGGAATACCACTCGGCAATAAAAAGAAATGAATTACTGATACATACAACACATGAATCAATAATTATGCTGAGTGAAAGAAGCCAGACACCTGCTCTCAAAAAAAAGGGCACATGTTGTATGATTCTATCCCTATAAAGCCCTAGAAAATGGAAACTAGTCTATAGGAACAGAAAGCAGATCATTAGTATCTTAATTGCCTGGAATGGAGGAGCAGGAGTGAGCAATTGCAGAGCACAGGGAACACTTGCAGACAACAGACATGTTCTCTACCTTGCATCCGATGATGGTTTCCATGGTGACAAAAGTCATCAAACAGGATGCTTAGAATACGTACAGTTTATTACTTTAATTATACCTCAATGAAGAAATTTTTAAAGAAGAAACAAAGGTATGGAAAAGCTGAAAGAATTCATTACCAGTAAACCTCCAATACAGAAATGTTCTCCAATACAGGAAGTCCTCCAAGCAGAGGGAAAAATACCAGTTACAAAACAAGGTCTGCTCAGAGGTACTTGGATATTTTTACTTATTTATATTGATTTTCATTTTTTAATTTTCAGGTTTGGAATTGCAATGCTGCTATCTAAATAACTGAAGTTATACTGAATATACATTCAGTCAAAAAGTTTTCACTCACTGTTTTTTTCTGATATGATTACCATCATCAGTACCTAGTGTTAGGGATAAAGAAAAAGTATGAAGAATGATTTACTATTTTAGTTCTTAACATATCAGCTAAAATTACACCAGACTAGAGATGTTTGGAAAATATCACATAAGAGAAATATGTTTCTTTCCATACTCAGTGTGGCTCTGTTAAACTCTGGCACTCTATTTTCTCTCTGTGAATACATCAGATTTTATAATGCAAGATGTTTAATCTAGAATTCAGAAATACTCCATACTCTTTGTGTCAAAGAACATTTATTCTCATTTTAAGTTTCCGTGAATCTCACCTATTGAAGCCAACAGGATGTGAATTGAAGAACTATATCCAAAAAACACCTTCTCCCACTCTTTGCAAATCAACTACATTTCAGCTTTTTCCCTCACAGTCTTTTACAGGGTGTGAGGAAAAGAAGTTCACAAATGCCACTGGTGAAAGTATAACAAGGGGTACAATATTTACCCCTTTGGAGGTCAATTTATCATCAAGGACACATTTCATTTTAGGGACTTTACAGATAATATAGTACAAGTGTTCCCAAAATACAGGCACAGAGGTATTTACTGCACTAAAATTTTTGACAATTAAACTGCAAACAATCCAAATATTCATCAAAAGGGGATTATTATACAATATTATATAAACAGGCTTTAAGAGGAATAAGATATATCTATTTGCACTTATATGAAAAGAAATGGTATACTTACAAGATGCTAAGTGAAAAGCAAGTTAAGTAACAGCTTGTAGGGAACTCCCCTGGTGGTCCAGTGGCTAAGACTCTGTACTTGCAATGCAAGGGGCCTGGGTTTGATCCCTGCTCAGGGAACTAGATCCCATAAGTCATAATTAAGAGTTCACACACTGCAACTAAAAATCCCACATGCTACCATGAAGATCAAAGATCCTGAGAGCCACAAGTAAGACTTGGCGCAGCCAAATAAATAAATAATTTTTTTAAAAAGAAATAACAGTTTGTATAATATTAGTCTATTTGTAAGATAGAAAAAAATTGTTACCCTATCCATTCGAGTTGTATATTCTCAGATAAAGAGACATGGATTTGTTCATAGCAGCTATTTTTGGAGATTTGAAAATTCTGAGATACTTTTTTCTTCAAATAAGTCAATGTTTTTGTTAAAAAAGCATGCGTGACTCTCAATAAAAACTTTAACAAGAAACAGAATACCCAAAAGCTAGTGACAGACGTTAACTAGTTTCCAGCAAAAGAGAAGTGACACTGTTAAATTTAAATCAGGTAATCAGACCCTGAACAAGTCAGGATTTATAGAACCAGAAATTTAGAAACACTTAATATTGGGTTGTAATATTTTTAAAGTACATCCTTGGGAGTTCCCTGGCAGTCCAGTGATAAAGACCTGGCCTTTCACTGCCATGGATCCGGGTTCAGTTTCTGGGCAGGGAACTGAGATCCGCAAGCTGGGCCGTGCCACCAAAAAAAAACCAAAAAAAAGGCGATAAAGTACATCCTTAAGGAAAAACAGTCACACATATAAGGAACTAAAGCCACATTCATTACTTCCTGTCCCACACTCTCACTGCATATGAGAACCAGGATATGACTATTACAAAACTACTATTCATTCTACAATGTTTAGTTAGATTGAGCAAACCAGCTTTTCTACATGCACATCAAAACAAATCAGTAAAACTGGCTTTGAACACAAAGGAAAAAAGCAGCTGTCATAAGTCTGTTTAAAGAAATGAAGTAAGCGTGTGATCCTTATTTGCTCCGATATAAAATCCCACAATTAAACGTTTAGTTTCTAGAACAATGTCTCTCATAAACCAGAGAAATCAAATTATAGTCTTGTCTTCCACTGATCCTAGAGAAAATTTTTTCTCCATGTAAGAATGCCCCAATACCTACATGATTAAAAATAAAGGAGAAAAATTACAACTGAAAAATAATTGCATGGAACTTATATATAAAATCCCACAATTAAACGTTTAGTTTCTAGAACAATGTCTCTCATAAACCAGAGAAATCAAATTATAGTCTTGTCTTCCACTGATCCTAGAGAAAATTTTTTCTCCATGTAAGAATGCCCCAATACCTACATGCTTAAAAATAAAGGAGAAAAATTACAACTGAAAAATAATTGCATGGAACTTAAGAATAATTACTACTGGCTCTGTAGGCCTAAATTAAGAAAAGACTGGCATCAGAATTAACCAGGGTAAGGATCATAGGGCAATCAACAGACCTTAATGAAAAGTTTAACCTTTTACGTGAATGAGGCGAAGGCTACAGTTTTATAGATTTCCCTGGAAAATTAGGGCACTTAATAACTATTTAGGGAGAAAGAACTATGAGTTATACTATAAAAGGATAAGGCTATTTCATCAAAGAACTAATTTAATTTACTATGTGACTCCTTTAATTAAAATACACTATTAGGTTAAGAGAAAAAGCAGAATACACTGCAACTCCCAATGCTTAAATCTCTAATAAGTGATATAAAACTAACCCTGGAAAGGCTTGCTACCACCCTTTGTACAATTTACAAATAGTTTTTCAGCATGCTATAAACAGTGAGACTTTATTTTGGGGGGCTCCAAAGTCACTGCAGATGGTGACTGCAGCCATGAAATTAAAAGACGCTTGCTCCTTGGAAGGAAAGTTATGACCAACCTAGATAGCATATTAAAAAGCAGAGACATTATTTTGCCAACAAAGGTCTGTCTAGTCAAGGATATGGTTTCTCCAGTGGACTATAAAAAATTGAGCACCAAAGAATTGATGCTTTTGAACTGTGGTATTGGAGAAGACCCTTGAGAATCCCTTGGACTGCAAGGAGATCCAACCAGCCCATCCTAAAGGAAGTCAGTCCTGAATATTTATTGGAAGGACTGATGCTGAAGCTGAAAACTCCAATATTTTGGCCACCTGATGTGCAGAACTGACTCATTTGAAAAGACCCCAATGCTGGGAAAAATTGAAGAGGGGAGAAGAAGGGGACGACAGAGGATAAGATGGTTGGATGGCATCACTGACTCAATGGACATGAGTCTGAGTAAACTCTGGGAGTTGGTGATGGACAGGGAGGCCTGGCGTGCTGCAGTCCATGGGGTCGCAAAGAGTCGGACACGACTGAG
>SJYX01021410.1:259668-292495 GCA_006410675.1 Oreotragus oreotragus | reverse complement strand
AAAAAAAAAAAAAGCTCAGCCAAAAGAACAAATTTACTTAAACAATGTCAATTTCTACCTTTTCAAAATTCAGTTTTGTGCTTAACATTGTAGGAAATAACACCTTATAAATTAAGCTGTTTTATATTTTTCCTACTTTATAACTTCCCACTGACAAGCAATAGAAAAATATCTAGATTACAGAAAGTGGAAGTGAAGGTGTTAGTTGCTCAGTACTGTTCAAGTCTTTGTGACCTCATGGACTATAGCTTGTGAGGTTTCTCTGTCCCTGGATAATCTAGGCCAGAATACTGGAGTGGGTTGCCATTCCGTTCTCCAGGGCATCTTCGCAACTCAAGGATGGAACCCAAGTCTCCTGCATTGCAGGCAGATTCTTTACACCTTCTGAGCCAGCAGGGAAGTTTACATAAAGGCTTTATCTAAATGTTAATTCAGATGCTACTACTTTCATAACATTGGATATAAATTTGATCAATTCTTGTCTTGGAGGTACACTGCTAAAAAAGTAACTTTTCCTAAAATTCAAACCTGACCATGTTAATCTTTTCTTTTAAATCATTAATGACTTCCCTTTCCTACAAAATAAAGTCAGTACTTTTTAGGACAAGTTGATTCTACCTATGTAAAGATTCTTATCTGATTCCACTGTCCACACTCAACCCCTCACTTAATGTAGGTTAGTGTCAAATGGTTTGTAGTTCCTCACACATACTATGTTGCAATTATAAGGCCATGATTTTGCATCTATTATCCATCCTTCTAAGATGTCTTCTCATACGTAGGTCCATACATTTGAAAAATACCCATCCTTTAGCACCCAGCTCAAGGTTCACAATCTGACAGTCATTTTTTTTTGGTCTGGGGATTTAAGGTATCTTAAAATTTTATTTATTTTAAATTAATGTATTCATATTAATTTAGACTAATTGCTTTACAGTATTGTGGTGGTTTCTGTCATACATTGACATGAATCAGCCATGGGTGTATATGTGTCCCCCTATCCTGAACTCCCTTCCCACCTCCCTCATCACCCCGTTCCACTTAAAAAACTAGAAATAGAACAGATATGACCCAGCAATCCCACTGCTGGGCATACACACCAAGGAAACCAGAATTGAAAGAGACAGATGCGTCCCAATGTTCATTGCAGCACTGTTTACAATAGCTAGGACATGGAAGCAATCTAAATGTCCATTGGCAGATGAATGGATAAGAAATTTATGGTACATATACACAATGAAATATTACTCAGCTATAATAAAGAATGCATTTCAGTCAGTTCTAAGTAGGTGGATGAAACTAGAGCTTATTATACAGAGTGAAGTAAGTCAGGAAGAGAAATACCAATACAGTATATTAATGCATATATATGGAATTTAGAAAAGTGGTAATGATGACCCTGTATGCAAGACAGCAAAAGAGACAGAGAGGTAAAGAACAGATTTTTGGACTATGTGGGAGAAGGCGAGGGTGGAGTAACTTGAGAGAATAGCATTGAAATATATATATTACTATATGCAAAATAGATGACCAGTCCAAGTTGGATGTGTGAAGCTGGGCACTCAAAGCCAGTGCTCTGGGACAAGACAGAGCCTTTTCTGATGTCTCCAGACAAGATTAATCTTTTCTCCCTGCCTTGTAATAATGTAAACACATTTTACTCATTGGCTGTATCACATAGTATTATTTTTGTTTGTACATGTGACAATCTCCTCTATGGCATAATAAAGCCTTTGAGAGCAGGGATGTGTGACTGTACTTCCCCCTCAAGAGAACAGAAGCTGTGTGCGTGTATGCTCAGTCGCTCAGCCATGTCTAACTTTTTGTGCTCCTGTGGACTGTAGCCCACCAGGCTCTTCTGTCCATGGAACGAGTTGTTGTTTCCTACTCCAGGGGATCTTCATGACCCAGAGATTGAACCCATGTCACTTGTATCTCTGACATTGACAGGTGGATTCTTTACCACTGAACTACTTAGGAAGTAACTTGACGGCAAAAACATTGTTTTGCTGACAGCTATCTCTGTAGAAAATAACAGTAGCTAGCATAATCACTGCAGATGGTGATTGCAGCCATGAAATTAAAAGACGCTTACTCCTTGGAAGGAAACTTATGACCAACCTAGACAGCATATTCAAAAGCAGAGACATTACCGTGAAGAAAGCTGAGCACCGAACAATTGATGCTTTTGAACTGTGGTGCTGGAGAAGACTGTTGAGTGTCCCTTGGATTGCAAGGAGATCCAAACAGTCCATTCTAAAGGAGATCAGTCCTGGGTGTTCTTTGGAAGGACTGATGCTAAAGCTGAAACTCCAGTACTTTGGCCACCTCATGTGAAGAGCTGACTCTTTGGAAAAGACTCTGATGCTGGGAGGGATTGGGGGCAGGAGGAGAAGGGGACGACAGAGGATGAGATGGCTGGATGGCATCACCGACTCGAAGGATGTGAGTTTGAGTGAACTCCGGGCATTGATGATGGACAGGGAAGCCTGGAGTGCTGCAATCCATGGGGTCGCAAAGAGTCAGACACAACTAAGTGACTAAACTGAACTGAACTGAGCATATCAGTATGTACACAGTTAACAGAATAAGTGCTTCAATGGCAAAGTAAATGAATGAGTTCATTTTATCTCTATTTCCTAGGAAAGTGAAAGTCGCTTAGTCATGCCTGACACTTTACTACCCCATGGACTATATACAGTCCATGGAATTCTTCAAGCCAGAATACTAGAGTGAGTAGCCATTCCCTTCTCCAGGGGATATTCCCAACCCAGGGATCAAACCCAGGGATCAAACCTGGGTCTGCAGGTGGATTCTTTACCAGCTGAGACACCAGGGAAACCCTCCTAGGAGAGTACCTGACCCAAAGCTTTTATTTATTTATTTATTTATTCTTATTTTTTTAGAGCTTCCATTTTACTTTATTTTACTTTACAGTACTCTATTGGTTTTGGCATACATTGACATGAATCTGCCACGGGTGCACACGAACTCCCAAACATGAACCCCCCTCCCACCTCCCACCCCACATCATCCCTCTGGATCATCCCCATGCACCAGCCCCAAGCATCCTGCATCCTGCATCGAACATAGACTGGCGATTCGTTTCTTACACGATAGTATACATATTTCAATGCTATTCTCCCAAGTCATCCCACCCTCTCCCTCTCCCTCAGAGTCCAAAAGTCCGCTCTACACATCTGTGTCTCTTTTGCATGCCAAATGGAAATGACCTAAAATGATATTTGGTTATTATGCTTTTGATTTCCTGATGATTGCACACACAGACCCTAATTGGGCATATATGTATAAATATTTTATGGACGTACTCCCAATTCCTCATTTATTACTTAACATTTCTCTATATTTATATCAACAATAAATTAAAATGCTAAACCTTCATATCAATCACAAATCAGACAAAACTTTAAAAGGACACTATCTACTTCAAGTACATGTTGGAAAGAAAGTTAGCCTACAGCTTCCAATAGTTCCTTTTCAAAGTCTTCTTCTAAACTGTGAGAATGTTTCTAGGAACAATTTGATTAAAAAAAAAAGAAAGAAAGAAAGAAACTACTAAACTCTAGTTCAATCCCTTGACAATTCTAAAGCTATAGTTTTACCTAGTGAGGAAAGAGATTTCACTTTTATTTTTTTTTAACCTTACTTTATTTTGTATCCATATTTTAGCAGACCTTATATAGACAGCATTAAACTAGACCCCATAAGACACCAGGGAAATAGTACAGACCATGGAAAAACATATTTTGTTATGTTATGCTTATGGAACATATACATTTATATCCCTTTAGAAACATGAGCTATTACGTCTTGGTTGTAAGTTTCCATTTTTTAGTCATTGAGTCATGTCTGACTCTTTACAACCTCATGGACTGTGGCCCACCAGGCTCCTTGGTCCATGGGATTTCCCAGGCAAGGATACTGGATATTGGTTGCCATTTCCTTCTCCAGGGGATCTTTCCCAACCAGGGATCGAACCCAAGACTCCTGCTTGGCAGGTGGATTCTTTTCCATTTACCCATCTTTGGAGCCTTGATTGAGGGTTACAATTCTCTAACTGTCTGGGGGTAAGAACTTCCCAGATGGCGCTAGTGGAAAGAACTTGCCTGTCAATGAAAGAGACATAAGAAACAAGGTCCAATCCCTGGTTTGGGGAGATCCCCTGGTGGAGGGCATGGCAACCCTCTCCAGTACTCTTGCGGGGAAATCCCATGGATAGAGGTACCTCGTGGGTCCCTGGGGTCACAAAGAGTTGGACACAACTGAAGCGATTTAACAGTCAAAGGAGAAAGCAATTCCTATTGTGTATCTAAACTACAACGAATTTAAAAAATAAATACTAGGGATAAGAGAGATACAGCTATTTAATAGGTACATAGCAGAAATGATCAAGAGAACTCTGGAGGCTATTTCCGGGAAGAGGGAAGAGGGGCTACAATAGAGAAATTTACTCAGCTATTATGCTTTTCCTTTGCGTTTTAACTCACAATTGTTTCAATCAGCCATCCATCAGTATCAATGATACTGAGACTTTTTTTCTTGTATGTCTTTAGTGTTTGTTTTTTGTTGTTACTGTTTTAAGTTTTATGCTGTTTTTTAAAAAAGGTTATGTTTCAGTTGGGGAAAGATTAGCCAGCCAAATGCAGAAGCAAAGGTTAGCACCAAAATTGGCCTTTTCTGTCTTCAAGTTTCCAAGTCCTATGAAAAACATAGAGCCCTACGATGTCAGGGAATAAACATATCTGAGAGATGGGAATGAATTTATGTGGGAAATTAGATAGGAAAGGAGGCCTGGCCTAAAGAGAGCAGCAAATGGATAAGAGTTAGCAAGAAAAGGTACTTATAGCCTATGAAAAACACCAAAAAAATCTTTTTTTAAATGACTTATGTAAAGTTATTATAAATTTATTCCAAACTATACAAAGATACTTAATTAATTATGCAAAATAACTGAATTAATTCTACTCTTCATTACATTGAGTTTGTATATCTCTTTATGTCCCACTAGAATTAAAAGGGACACATTGGGTTTTTTCTTTGACAAAAGAATACAGAAAAATGTCACAGGTTTAATATCTGAATAAAAATAAGCATTGTCTTCATGACAGTAAGATCTTCATATTTGGACCTAAACTTCTTATATGCAGATTGATTCTATGGAAATTGTAAACCTTTCCATGGAACATGATAAAATTCTCATAGAACGGATATAACCACTTGAAATTCAATACGGATAAAAACATGCAGTCCAAACAACAAAGTTTAGATTGCCATCAGGAAATGAGATCAAATGTTTTCTAAAATACTAGTTCAAAGGTCACCACAACAGGAGAAGAACTCTTACAATATTAGAGATTTTGAAAACTTCAGCTATTGTATTTCTTTGCATTTAATTATTTCACAGAAAAGTAATATTATTTAATCACACATATATTTAAAGTATTCATCATATTCAATATATGTTTTTCAAAATAGCAATGAAAAATACTATTGAGGGATAACTTTTCTTTCATGTATGTAGAAATTTATGATACTTTCTGAAAATGTTGAGATAAATTTTATATTTCCTTTTCTGAACAAAACATACAATTCATTATCCTAGAATATCATCTGCTCCATCTGAATTATTGGTTTGGTGGGAATTATTTTCCTCATAAAATAATAAGATAAAAATTACAAGTAAATCTTATTGATCAGTTTTTCAGTGATTAACTGAAGTAAGTGATAAAAAATAACAATTCTTTGAATTTAGTAAAATATGACCCTGCATTTAGGCCTCTCCTAGGCTTTTCATCGGAGGAGGCGATGGCATCCCACTCCAGTACTCTTGCCTGGAAAATCCCACGGATGGAAAAGCCTGGTAGGCTACAATCTATGGGGTGGCACAGAGTCGGACACGACTGAAGCGACTTAGCAGCAGCAGCAGCAGGCTTTTCATAGCAACTAAAATGTCTAGATTAACCCTAGCTTTACCAGGCTCCCAGGGTTTAGGCCCCAGAGTTATCAGCAAATAACATGACTAAAGCCAAGAGAATAAGGGGTCAAAAAGATGTCTGTCTAAAATACCTCGACCAGAGACTTTTATTTTTCTTCCCGTTCGAGTTTTCTAGTTCTCAGGACTATTATGAGCCCCTCAGGCAGCCCCCACAATATTTTTTTTTAACTCCTCCAGAAATGAAACGAAGCAGGCCCTATGGTCCTTGCCCCAAACAACCTTTACCTGCTTTCTGTCTGTGGAAAAATTTTAGCCAAAGTATAAGTATAAGCTGAAAAATGAAACCAGGCAAAATTAAAGGAAAACAGTCAAAAGAGACTAAATAATAATAGTTTTGACATTAAGCACAGTCAAGGACTTTTAGCTCCTTCTCAAGGGTTATAGGCAATATTTTGAGCTATATCATGTGGATTGTCTTACAGATACTAAAACCCCTAGCAGGGGGAAAAGTTTACATGATACCAGACTATAGCCATGACACAAGCTGTCACAATTCCCTGAACTGGCCTCAAGTAATGGAAACAAACTGACTATGGAACAGAAGATTCACTGTATTTAATCAAGAAAAGACATAAAACAGAGTTAAAACAAAAAAGCAAAGATATCATTTGTTGACAAAAGTCCATATAGTCAAAGCTATGGTCTTTCCAGTAGTCATTTATGGATATAAGAGTTGGACCATAAAGAAGACTGAGAGCCAAAGAATTGATGCTTTCAAATTATGATGCTGGAGAAGACTCTGGAGAGTCCCTTGGACTGCAAGGAGATCAATCAGTCAACCCTAAAAGAAGTGAACCGTAAATTCTCACTGGAAGGACTGATGCTGAACCTGAAGTTCCAATACTTTGACCACCAGATGCAAAGAGCCAACTCATTGGCAAAGACCTTGATACTGGGAAAGATTGAAGGCAAAAGGAGACGAGAGCAGCAGAGAATGAGATGGCAGGATGGCATCACGGACTCAAGGGACATTAACTTGGGCAAACTCCAGGAGACAGTGAGAGACAGGGAGGCCTGGAGTGCTACAGGTCATGGGGTCACAAAGAGCTGGACATGACTTAGGGATTGAACAACAAGAGAACAAATCAAGATGAGGCTGGTCAGACCACTGATGACCAATTTCAAAACGAGTGTCAGAACTGACTATACTCTTTCTGTATGGAGTCTGTGTGGGCTGTCCCCAACCCCCAACCCTTGTTTGGCATCCAGAATAAACTTTCCTTTCCAGGAACCTTGCCTCTTTATTGGGTGACAGCTAGATCCCACTTTTGGTTATATAAGGAAAAGAAGAAATATTCTTCTGGGTATTTTTCTTCCTCTGTAATTAAGAGAATAATTGTATTGTTAAGGTTCCTGCCACTTTCATCTTATCAAGAAACCATAATGTTAAACTTATACAGGAAAAGGTCAATTTTGTTATATTTGTGGATAATACTGCCCAGCTAAGTGTAGATTGAAATTAAAAAAAAATGAGAGCCACAGAAAAATATGTTGCATTCTCAGTTATTTTTGAAAAAAAAAAAAAAAAAAAGACTGAATGTTCTTTTCTCCATTTTTTTTTCCTTCTTTCACTGGTTATGTATATTTCTTCCAGGAAATGGTCAGGGGAAGTGGGGGAAAGCAAAATTAAGTACAATATGTATTTGACTATGTTCATTGTTACCATTGTGATATAAATTTCGTTTAGAGAAACAATGCTTCTGACAAACTGGTAGTTTGTAAACTGTGTGAATTTAAAAGATCAACATCTTGCCTAACATTGACTTATCTCCAAAAATGTGAAAGTTCATGTATCTGCTTATTCAGTAAATATGCGTTAAATACTTAGTATGTTCCAAGTATGCTATACTAGATTTAGCAAGGCATAAAAAAATGAGAGAAATAATGTCTGCTTGCATGGTATTCATAGTTGAGCAAAAGAAACACCTAGCATAGGAAATTAGTAAGTGTTATAGTATATGTGTGTGGGCTAATAAATGAGTAACCACAATGCAATGTGTTCTATAAATCATATTTGTGTTTATTCGTACTGTAAATTTGCCGTGAAGGATACTGACTTAAACTCATTGTACTGGAATTATTACATATAAAACCTGTTTCAAAGAGTTACAACTAGCATTAGTTTCTTCTTAATTAAAATAACCTCTGACAACTGCAGTTTTCCACTCTTCATGAACGGTCTTGAACAGAGGATACTTTCCATGACTACATTTTGCTTTTTTAAAGCTTAGGATTTCTTGCATTACAGATTGAGAACAATCATAATTAATATTTTAAAAGAAAGTCACAACATAATTTCATGGATTTATTTTAAACTTTTCAGAACTTCTTACTAAATAGTGCAAAGCATTGTTCAGTATCTCTCTTGAGCTGAATAGAAATAATCATAGCCAATTTTAACTGAATAATGAACATGTGCCAGCTTCCGTGATAACCATTTTATATGTATTTTTAATTTCTCAACAACCCTGCAAGATAGAAATTATTATTACCTCTCTCATAATATGGAAAGTAAGATTCAGAGAGGCTAATTGAATCCGTTCCTGGGATCATTGACTTTAAGACCTGTGCTTCTTTTACTATAGAGGTACCAACCCACAAAACCCTAAAAGAAAGAATCCGTATCATTCCAAGCATAGCCTCCAGATGGGATTGTGTTTTCAGCTACATGCTGAACAACAAAACATACCCCACCTTACACTTACACCAATCTTACAATCCTGATATGCTGTGGAAACTGTTAGTACACAGTATACCAAATTTAAGTGAACCAATCTGTCTAATTGTCCAGCTTTTTTCCCCTAAATTTTAAGAAGGTAAATAGACCATTAAAATAAGAAAGCAGACAACCTTTAAAATGCATGCAGTTATATAAATATTGACTGTGTGTGATCAATCATGTCCTACTCTTTGTGACCCTGGATGGAATCAACCAGGATCCTCTGTTCATGGGGTTCTCCAGGCAAGAATACTGGAGTGGGCTGCCATTTCCTCTTTCAGGATATCTTCCTGACCAGGATATTGAGCCTATGTCTCCTGCAGCTCCTGAACTGGCAGGTGGATTCTTTACCACTGAACCACCAGGGAAACCCAAGTTCCAATATATGTTAGACGGGAAAAAGCTCCTTCAAGTTTTTTTTTAAATTTTGGCCAACCCAATACATTTTTTAAATTTGAGAGTCCAATGTTTAAATCACTATTTTAAAGTTAGAACTGTCCTAAATAATGAGTACTTTGCTCCAATTCTATTTGCTTTAAAATGTGCATTATACTCCAATTACACCCGTGGCAGATCCATGTTGATGTATGGCAAAACCAATACAATATTGTAAAGTAATTAGCCTCCAATTAAAATAAATAAATTTATATTAAAAAATAAATAAAAATAAAAATGTGCATTGATTTTTAATCACTTCAGTCGCTCAGTAGTGTCCAACTCTTTGTGACCCCATGGACTGCAGCAGGCCAGGCCTCTGTGTCCATCAGCAACTCCCGGAGGTTGCTCAAACTCTTGTCCATTGAGTCGGTGATGCCATCCAACCATTTCATTCTCCGTCATCCCTTCTCCTCTTGCCCTCAATCTTTCCCAGCATCAGGATCTTTTCCAATGAGTCAGTTCTTCACATCAGGTGCCAAAGTATTGGAGTTCCAGCTTTAGTATCAGTCCTTAGTCCTTACAATGAATATTCAGGACAGATTTCCTTTAGATTGACTGGCTGGATCTCTTTGCAATCCAAGGGACTCTCAAGAGTCTTCTCCAACATCACAGTTCAAAAGCATCAATTCTCAAGTGCTCAGCTTTCTTTATGGTCTCATTCACACATCTATGCATGACTACTGGAAAAACTATAGCTTTGTCTAGATGGACCTTTGTTAACAAAGTAGTGTCTCTGCTTTTTAATATGCTATCTAGGTTGGTCATAGCTTTTCTTCCAAGAAATAAGAGTCTTTTAATTTCTTGACTGCAGTCATTACTTGCAGTGATTTTGGAGCACAAGAAAATAAAGTGTGTCTCTGTTTCCATTATTTCCAATTGATTTTTAATAGTTTACATTAATTTTTATTGATGAAAAGTAATACACCATAATTTGGTAAATTGAAACATTATAGCAGCATTTTTTCTTTATTTTTCCCCCTTTTACTGATTTTAATAAGAAATTGCTTGTCTATTTTTCTCAGTCATGTGATATATTTATCCCTTAAGACAATCTGATGTGAACATTCATAAGAACAAAATTAAAAATCACAGCTCTTTATAGAAAATTTATGAAAGTATTAATAATGATGGCTTGGCAGCCTGCTATCTCAAAATAACAAAATGAAGTTTCAGCAGGAATTATGGTCCCAGAAACTTAGCTCTTTTTTTCATTAAGATGAAAACTTAAAGTATTAATGCATCATTATTCCTAAGTTCTCTGCTAATAGTCCTCTATCCACTTCCATACCTAGCATGGTAACATATATGTGTTATCATAAGCATTTGGGAAATCCACATACATTGAGTAGGATAAGTTAAGGAATTTCCCAGGTTGGCCTTCAAGCTGTTTATGATTAAGCTCTAAACTTAGTCTACAGTTTGTCTGTTTGTTTCTTCTAGGGTTCCTCTTCATGACCTTCCACTGGAACCAAACTGATTTCTCTTTGCCATCTTCAACTACTGCATATTTAATTGCTTCCTTCTCCTTTACCTATAAAGATTCTCTTTACCCTTCACCCTCAGCTCTTTAAATCTTGGCTAACCCCCTTGTTCTAATATGAACACAGGAACTTTTCATGAGTCTTCTAACAAGCCCCTGAACTGAGAACTGGGAGTAGTGTAGGGTCTACAGCCCAGTGCCAGCCACTTGGGTTCGAACCCAGTTCTACCACTGAGACAAATGATCTCAGTCAAGTTCGCTAACCTCTGCTCTGGTAGCTATCACTTCTGTAAAATGCATGAATGAAAAAGAAATAAGGTAGATATTGCATTTATATATATATATATAATATTCAGAACAGTGTTTTGCATACAGATGATATTGAGCTTTTATTCAAAGAAAATTAGCAGACAGCTCACAAAATTGTAGCTGCCCAACACTTGTTGTCAGTGCTTACTTGTTGCTCTTATTCTTTATAATCCAATCAAGGGACTTTACAGTAAATGGATATTTCTGAGCTGATGAGTCAAAAAAATAAAATAAAAAACTCAGGTTACCCACTGATATTAAAATACAAGGAAAATCCCCAAACTTCTCAGAAGAAATTGCTCAGGTCTGCTAAAGAATAATTATCACCATCTTTAGTTTATAGAATTGTTCACATATAGTATTTCATTTTGAGCTAGTTTGATTTTTAAAGTTTTTACTTATTTAATGACCTGCAGAATACAAAATGAGACAAAAGTTAAAAAGAAATAGCAGCTACATGAATCATAATACATTAAAAAATTAAACACCAGTAACATTTCACATTCAAATTACTGTGTTCCTTAGCAGCACACATAACTGAAAAATAATAAATTATGGGAAAGAAAATCAGGAAGACACTGTATCAACATAGAATATTCTCCTCTCTGCAAAGGCTTAAAGACATCTCTGGAGTGTCAAAGGCATGTCCTTCAATATCTAACTTTTTCACTGTTTCTCATTTCAAGTTGAACAATACGTTAATTACCGATGAAGCATTATAATTACTCTAACAGCTCCACTCTTACTTATAATTACTGCATCAACACTTTCTTTTTCATATGCTTCAATCTATACCTATTACATTGTCATGATGAAGACACATTAACATTATAATACCGTATAATTAGCTGATGAGCAATTAAATTATTCCACTGCTCTTGTTCCTCTTTGCCAAAAGGTTACTTCCAACCTCTATTATCTCCCCTTTCTCTTCAGTTTGCTTTAGTGGTTCTTTCCACCTCAAAACAAAGAGGCTCATAAGCTGTATTCAAAGCATTTTGATTTCAAATTTAAAATGGATATGTGTTCAAGTTGGTGTTGGTCAAAGAAATAAACTGGCATTATAGACAAGTTTTAAATGATTTTCATTTTCTTTCTATGATAAAGAACTGCAAATCTATGCAGCATAATAAAACATTGTAGGATCATTCTTTCTAGCAATTTTTTTTGTTTCAAAAATTAAAAATTGCCATAATTTACAGTAAAGTCATTTAAACTATGTTAAATTCTATTTGCAATACAGCCCTAATAATTTTACAAATACTTCAAACTAATGTTTCACAGAAATTCTGAACTTTGAGGATTGCGAACATAAAACCAGGCACTGACTATATAACTATGACAGTGTGCAATCTATTCTTCTGACTTGTCCATATTTGTGGTTGTTGCTTAGTTGCAAGTCATGTCCAGCTTGTTTGTGACCTCTTGAGCTGTAGCCCACCAGGCTCCTCTGTCCATTGGAACTTCTAAGTAAAACACTGGAGTGGGTTGGCTGTTTCCTTCTCCAGGGGATCTTCACAACCCAGGAATGGATCCTGCATCCCCTGCATTAGCAGGCAGATTCTTTATCACTGAACCACCAGGGAAGCCTCTCTGATTTATCCAAATGGCATAAAATATGTTTTCCTTCAAGTGACCATTACTGCTCTTTGAGATTTTAGTCTCTTGTCCTAAGAAGTTTCCTGTATGAAAACTGATTTCTCTCCTTGGTTAAAGACTTAGTTTACCCCCAAATAAACCTTAGAACTAATTGGAACACAATTTTAATGACTCTGAAACACTTGGTGCCCACAAGGTTTATCACTACAATCCCTACCTTCATCTATGTGGCAAACTAGCCTCGCTGTGGCTTAGTCCATATTTTATAAGTGAGCTTAATCTTATATAATTACTTTGGAGTAACATTATGAGCTTTGAAAGAAAAGTGGAATTCATTTTACAAACAAAGTCTATTTCAATCAAATGACTTTTGTTGTCTCGGCTTCGTTTCCTTTGCTGTGGGGCAGAGGAAAAGTTATTGAGTATGATGGTCTCATGTGCAGAGACTCACTATTTTAGAAAAGCCCCATGGGCCTTGCCAACTTCCAGAACACAAACAAACAAACAAAAACTTCCAGGGAAGGTTCCCTGAAGAATCAAATAACAACCCACTCCAATATTCTTGCCTGGTGAATCCCATGGACAGAGGAGCCTGGCAAACCACAGTCCACAGAGTCGCAAAGAACTGGACACTGCTTAGTGACTAAAGAAGCAACCAGCAACTTCCAAAAGCCACTTAGGATCATTAGTTAAAATACACTTGGAAGGAAATGACAAATAAGTTACCTCTGACTTGAGATGGACAGGAGAATGATTAAGTCCTTGCTTAAGTGACGTTCCTTAATCTACAGTCCGGTGACTTTCAAAATCCTTAACTATAGTTTGATATTTTTAAATGGAAAAAAGAGGCATGGCTTCACAGGGGTACAATATTTATTTTGTCTTGGGTCAAAGATAATCTCTTTGCCCTGGCAAACTGTATTAGTACTGTCATGTGTTTTTGAACTGAGTTCTGAAAAAGAATAATTTTAACCATTAATGAATGAGAATCTCTATGTAGATTACAGAGGTGGGCTGCACTTTTATCAAATAAAACTTGATCTACGGACAGATATTAAAGGTCAAAAGGTATCAAAATGCAATCAAGATTAACATGTCAGGATTTTAAGTAGCATGTAAGCTGGAATAACTTGAGGCTCTCATTCCAAATTATTAATACATTGTAGATAAGAATCTTATATTGATTTTAATTATTTATATACAGTAAAAATGTCTGCTATTTTCAGCACTTGTAAATAAGGTTCCAAATATGTACGTGAAAAGCAAAAGGGTGTAGAGAGTAAGTGACTGAACCTGAGTCAAGCCCTGCTCCAACACATACCACTATGTGCCCTTGAACAGCTCATTTAATCTTCCTAAGCCTATTTTACAGCTATAAAATAACAGCAGTACCTATCCTGTAAGGTTACTGGAAGGATAAAGGGAGAATTTAATGTAAAGCACTTAGCACAGTTCTTGGCATAATGTGATCATTCAATAAATATTAAATAGTATCATCATTCCCTATTATCACCTTAAAGGTTATTTTTCTTTCTGATGTTTGGAAAACACCTCATATAAAAGTAATATTCCCAGGTGCTATACTTTCTCACACAATATTTGATTTGGAAAAGATTTTAATTTTTTTTTGTTATAGTTAGGAAATAGGTGTTTTCTAGGGATATAAGTTTAATTATAGTCCAAGTTGACACTACATGGTAGTACCTACCCCCAATAGTATGTCTTTCCATTCTATCTTTTTTATTTAAGAGATCTATAAAATATATATAATTGGACTACAGTCTTTTAAAATATATGAAATTTTAATCATATATACAAATTGCAACATGAGAATAAAATATAAATTGTATAATCACCCATAGTCCATTTTGACTCTTGGCATTATTCAAGGTATAAAACCAACACATTCATTTTATTCTCTACATATAATATGTAGAAAAAATCCAATTCTTAATCTCATGCTTATTTTTCTGTTGAATTATCATTTTTTTCTATTCTACTTAACATTTTCTCTTTTAAACAGACAATGCCAGAATCATTATTAATATATTTCTTGCTTAATGAATTATTATATATATATAGCTTCTGAAAAACGTTCTTCCATTTCTTCCAGAAGTGCTGCTTATCACAATGAATTTTAGCATCAGCTGGCTTCTGGACATTCACGTATTCTTGAAGACTATATAAATTTTGAACCTTTAATCATATAACTTTTGAGGATAGTATTCAGTACTTCAAAGGAATGTAATATTTGTGGTTCGTTAATGTCATTAGGAGTATTTTATTCCCACATTCCCCCTAATTGATACCCTTGTGGTTGAAAGGAAGCCATATCCCCAGATCCTGAAAATAGAAAGGAATTAGAAAAAAAAATAGATAACCCAACTGAACCTGGAAAGACTTTTCCTTTTTTTTTCCGCCTTTCTTCTCAACACCAGCTGTTACCTGTTCTTTTGGTGGGAAGCTCACAAAGCACTCGAAAATAGATAAGAATTCAGAATGATCAGCATCTGGCAATAATGGGAGTCAAATATCTTATAATAAGCCTTCCCCATTTCCTTAAATGATTCCTTCCAATAATTTAATAATAGTAACATAACAGTTATTAAAGGGTTTCCTAGGTGATGCTACTGGTAAAGAACCTGCCTGCCAGTACAGAAGGCATAAGAGATGTGGGTTTGATCCCTGGGTCGGGAAGATCCCATGGAGGAGGGCATGGCAACCCACTCCAGTATTCTTGCCTAGAGAATCCCACAGACAGAGAAGCTTGGCAGTTTACAGTCCATAGTGTTGCAAAGATTCACACATGACCGAAGTGACTAAACATGCAATAGTCATCAAAAGCTTAAAGGGCTTTATTCTTACTATAATCTGTTTCTTTAATTGACTGTTATATGAACCTCACATAAAATTATTTATAATTAATTATGTTTTCTCAGTTTAACCCTGAGACTTGGCTTTCTATTTGATGGTTAAAAATACTATATATACCAATGAAATTGATACTTTATTTTAATATAACATGTTAATATGACTCTCATATAGTTTCAAATCCCATTCTCCATAAATGATCTTCAGAAGATCCAAGCTATGACTGAAACATCCTCAGATTTAAGTAAGAATGGCTAGTATCTGGAAATGTGACTTAACAGTGTCAACATGAAAGGTCAGTAAGAATTAGTGCTGACAGATAAACACAAAAAGGCTTCTTTCACTAGTTCTTAGAGATGAGCCACTACTGTGTCCAAGGATAGCTTTTACAATCAAAGTTGTCTGCTGCAATAACCAAGAGTGACAATCAGTTCTTAGCTTCTAAAAGGAGCTTCACATTCCCTGATGTCATTTACAAATGAGGATTACTGTATCTCTGGAAGAGAGGAATGTTTACAGCTACGTTACTAACCACAAAAACAGATACCAAGCTCTTCTATTCTGTTCACCAGTATATTCTATGGAATGAATAATTGTGGATTCAGTGGTATTCTGAGGTTCTCTGATTCCAACAATTATAATTCTCATCACCTAGTGTTTCTCTGAAGAAGATAGGATACATGAATAAAGATAGGACCATCAATCCACATTAACATATTTCAGACATGAAATAGAGAGAATCGGAAATGAGTGGTTTTGAATAGAGATATAGAAAATCTAAAAACGAAGAGACCTACTTTTAACGAGACATAATGAAAAAGAAAAGGAAACAGAATCAGAGTAGATCAATTCTGAAGGAGACTTAAGAATACAGACTAATCCTTTTCATTACAGATGAGGGAACTGAGGCCCAGAGACGTAAATCCCATTAACCAGTTTTGCTACCTAGTAAATAGGAGGACACGACTGAGCGACTGAACTGAACTGAACTGAAATAGGAGGACACTATAAGTTTAGGTTTCTAACTCTAAAGCCTCCACATAACAAAACTGGTGAAGAAGTATTTTGCTATTTATAGTTTAAATGTATGCAGTTTTGAAAACCGTTAAAAAAAAAAAGGTGAAAGTTGGTCTAGATCTGATTCTTCCCAATCCTATATAAATTTCCTTTCATGCACTTAGTAATATCTGGCAATAATACCAATTTATTTCTTATTTACCTTCATATCCTTCAATTAATATGAAATTCTACTATAAAAATAATTTTGTATTAAAGACCAATTATGTCTGTATTTTTCTACCAAATTGTCTATTTGCTACTGCAAAGGAGGGGAATTCCACAGTCAGGGAGGTGTGGATCATAACACAAATCAGTCAGGTTAATGGAGAAATTTCTTCAAAGAGTGACATTTTATCTTAAAAGAGTCATGTATAACAACATTTCTATTTGCCTGTTTTCATGAGAAAATAATGTTTTTCCCACAGAAGTTTGAGGTAAATTAATGTCCCAAGGATGTATAAGGTTGCTTTGTCTAACTTTACAAAATATAGTATATTCTCAGGACTTCATACAATTTAGTATATATCAATTATAAATTATTTACCTTTCCAATTTGGAAGCCTACTATAGAAATAAGCACAAAAAATGGAGTGCAAAAAAAATCATACAAAATATTTTGTCTGCTCCTCTGATTCATATAACAGCAATTCTTCTCCAAAGTAACATGATTTTAAGAAAAATTTACATTGAATTATAACTACATATTTTATAGCAATGGCCTAAAATAAAATTTTAAAATAGTTTTTAATTCCCTACCTCTAATCAAAATCTACCTATATTTTCCAAATTACTCAGCAGTAACTCAAATATGTATTTACTTTGAATAATATATCAGTATCGATTGATTAATCAAATGGAAAGTTCCAAATTATCTCTTTAGCCACACTGACTTATCTAAAGTGGATTTAGACAGGACTGAAGTACAGGACATATTTTCATAAAAATAATAGGATTTTTCAAGAATGGAAAAAGCATTAATCTTTTTCTCATCTTGCCATCTGCCCATGCTTAAAGATTTTCCGTAACAGTAATTCTTTAAATAAACATTGATAGAGTGCTTTATATGTGATGATTCTAAGATAGATACTCTCCCTGTTTTCACAGAGTTTAGAGTGATCAGATAGTAAACAAACATAAAGAAATAAAAAGCAAATTGTGACAGGTTCTCCACAGAGAATCAAAGCTAAGTGATATGACGGGACTGATGTGTGGAGAGAATTGCATTTGACTGGATGCTCATGAGGACTCTTTGAGAGATGATACTTAAGGTGAGCCTTAAATTGACTAGAGAAACCATGCGTGTAAATTTGAAGAAACATTTTAGAAAGACTATATAGCTATTACAAAGTCCCTAGGGCAGGAATAGAAAGAGTGCCACGTAGCTGGAACAACATGGTTAAGGATGGTGAGAGAGATGGTGTCAGAAAAGATGAGCAGAATGAAATCCTTTAGGGTTTAATTATTTTACAAAGGGTTCCAAATTTGATTTTACTTGAAGTCAGTGGGAACATTGGAGTATTAAGTAATGTAGTGATGAACCATGTAACTTATTTCAACTGTTTAAACCATATGGATGGTTATATAAAGTAAGGACTGTAAAGATTGCAGTTAGAAACAGTAAGGGAGCTAAGATGGTAGCTCCTGTTGTTTGGACTGTGGTGCTCATAAGAGAGCTGGATAAGAGCACATGCAATTAAAGGTATATTTCATGAGAAAAATCAGTGTTGCTGACCGATAGTTTGTAGAGTGACAGGTAAGGAAAAGACAGAAATAAAGGATACTCCTTTGATATTTGGCTTAGATAACTACCCAAGAGGGCATAAGTGCCATAATTTGAAGTGAAGGAGTTTGAAAACTAATTATTTGGCACTGGCAAAGAGGTGTTAAGGATTCTGTCTTGATTATATAAATTATGAGATTTATATTCTATACCAAATGAAATGTGACATAAGCAGGTGCATGTTTAAATCTGAAGTTACAGACAGTTGACAGAGCAGAAGTGTGTTTGGGAATCATAACATATACATAGTATTTAAAACCATGGGACTGGAAGAGAGTTTCTAGGATGATATTTTGTACTGATAGGGGAAAAATACCTCTAAAATAGTTCGATATGAAGATCATGGCATCAAATCCCATCACTTCATGGCAAATATAAGGGAAAAAGTGAGACCAGTGACAGATGTTATTTTGTTGGGCTCCAAAATTGTTGCAGATGGTGACTGCAGCCATAAAACTGAAAGATGCTTGCTTTTTGGAAGGAAAGCTATGACAAACGTATATAGCACATTTAAAAAGCAGAGACATCACTTTAGCAACAAAAGGGCCCTGTAGTCAAAGCTACGGTTTTACAAGTAGACATGTGCAGATATGAGAGCTGGACCATAAAGAAGGATGAGCATTGCAAGAACTGATGCTTTCAAATGGTGGTGCTGGAGAAGACTGTTAAGAGTCTCTTGGACAGCAAGGAGATCAAACCAGTCAATCCTAGAGGAAACCAGCCCTAAATATTCACTGGAAGAGCTGATGCTGAAACTGAAGTTCTGCTACTTTGGCTCCCTGATGTAGAGAGCCAAATCATTGGAAAAGATCCTAATGCTGGGAAAGATTGAAGACAAAACGAGAAAGAAGTGGCAAAGGATGAGATGGTTAGATATCATCACTAACTCAATGGACAGAATTTGAGCAAACTCCAGGAGACAGTGGAGGACAGAGGAGCCTGGTGTACTGCAGTCCATGTGGTCCCAGAGTGGGACATGACTTAATGACCAAACAAGAAAATACTTCAACATGTAGAAAATAAGAGAGAGGGGCCATAAAGAAGACGGAAACTATTTAGTCAGTATGCATATGTCCAGTCTCATTCTGTGACCCCATGGACTGTAGCCTGCCAGGCTCCTCTGTCCATGGAATTTTCCAGGAAAGAATACTGGAGTGGGTTGCCATTTCCTTCTCCAGAGGATCCTCCTTACCCAGGGATCGTACTGGTACCTCTTGCATTTCCTGCATTGGCAGGCAGATTCCTTGCCACTGTGTGACCTGTGAAGCCCTATTTAGTAAGCATATTTAGCTGAAAATATATGTATTTTATTTTTCTCTGCTATTGCTGTTGTGTTTTTATTTTTATTTTTTTGTCTTGGGGGGCTGGGATTTTGGTCTAGGTGTTGCGAGAGAGCATTAGAGGGCAGACACACTGAAACCATACTCACAGAAAACTAGTCAATCTAACCACACTAGGACCAGGGCCTTGTCTAACTCAATGAAACCAAGCCATGCCTGCAGGGCAACCCAAGGTGGGCGGGTCATGGTGGAGAAGTCTGACAGAATGTGGTCCACTGGAGAAGGGAATGGCAAGCCACTTCAGTATTCTTGCCTTGAGAACCCCATGAACAGTATGAAAAGGCAAAATGATAGGATATCAAAAGAGAATCTCCCCAGGCCGTTAGGCGCCCAATATGCTACTGGAAATCAGTGGAGAAATAAATCCAGAAAGAATGAAGGGATGGAGCCAAAGCAAAAACAATACCCAGTTGTGCATGTGACTGGTGATAGAAGCAAGATCCGATGCTGTAAAGAACAATATTGCATAGGAACCTGGAATGTCAGGTCCATGAATCAAGGCAAATTGGAAGTGGTCAAACAAGAGATGGCAAGGGTGAATGTCGACATTCTAGGAATCAGCAAACTAAAATGGACTGGAATGGGTGAATTTAACTCAGATGACCATTATATCTACTACTGTGGGCAGNGAACAGATTGAGATTTGAACAGGTAGAGAAAGGAGGAGAAGATACTCAGTGGTTAGTGAATAGAACATGTATAGACAGAACATAGATGAAAGAAGTCGTATGCATGGAAAAGTCAGATCCTACTGTAGCAAAACCATTCATGTAGATAAATAATATATGAATGATAGAAATATTGAATGTTTAATTCAATTGACATAAATATATTTTGCCTTTTAATATTCTAGTGCTTTCACAGATATTTTAAAATATCATTTTATTTAACTCTTTAAACAGCCCTTTTAGTCTGTTTCATATTACTCTTTCTCTTCAAATGATGAAAGAAGTGTTCAGTGTGGTAAAAATAACTAGCCCAAGTAAAACAGCTAGTGAGTGACAAAATCAGAATTTGAATTCCATTATTTTGACTCATTCAGTGAACAATGGCATTTGTCCAACATCAAAAAACTGCTTTTCTTCTCTGGCTTAGATTTATTCATCAAATATGCCTAAATGTTCTACAAAATCTAACGAATTTAGAACATATTACATTTCAAAAGAGTTCCCCATAGGACATCTTGGTTATATGAGTTGTGAAAAGATATTTCATGACAATATTTGACAAAATCTCCA
Organism: Oreotragus oreotragus; assembly: GCA_006410675.1. Classification (NCBI taxonomy): domain Eukaryota; kingdom Metazoa; phylum Chordata; class Mammalia; order Artiodactyla; family Bovidae; genus Oreotragus; species Oreotragus oreotragus. The sequence goes on along the minus strand of SJYX01021410.1, from coordinate 271,646 downwards.
AAGAAGAAATCATCATTATGTTCACTACTGTATACATATTTATGGAAATCACTGGCTTTCAAATGAAACAGTTTTCTATTTTTAATTGTTTATTGTTTTCAATTTTCTATAATATTATCTAGCTTCTTTTGGTAAGAAATTATTTAGATAAGGATATATCTCATCATTTTAAGACTCCACACACTCCAATATAGAAATATTAATAATAATAATAACAAAAATATTTTAAAAGCCTATAAAATTTAAATGTTCACCAAAGTTTAGAAAGAAGGCATTATGTAACCAGACTTAGCATTTTAAAAACAGTATACTTATTTAATATGTCTACTCATATGTTTGTTTTTTTTCATATTGAAAAGATAATAGTATCTGAAAGTTAAAATGTTCTTAAAAATTAAAGGGACAATCCATATTTATAAGAGCATTAAATGAACTGCTCCTTGTACTTTGCTTTTAATGGTTTATTAATAAACACTTCAGAGAGAAGATACAACAAAGCATGAGTTACTCTTATTCAGTGCTTACTATTTTTATTCTTTAGCATATATTAGGCATGCCCAAGTGTGCAGAGTGCTATATAGAATGAATACAAATAGAGTGATTATTAGGCTATATTCGGTGGAGGAATTTCCAATAGGTGGTTGATAAATGTGACTTGGCCTCCAATTTTTATGCTAATATTAAAGGGAGGTCAATAATATCTGAGCAGGAATATGGAAGAAAACTCCAGCTTCATTGTGGAAAAAGGAATTTTATATTATGATTCACAGATAACATGACATAATCCTCTTCATTTTCAAAGCAGTAAAAAAAAAAGTCTAACAGAGTCTAAGTCTACATCCCAAATTCCTTCATAAAACTTTTGATTCTGGTTCCTTTCCTCATATAAGCAAGACCCAGCTAGTTCATATGAAAGATAGAGAGCTCCTTCAAAGGCTCACAATGGAAGATGCATTTTCTTGCAACATCAGCTTAAACAAGGGGTAGGAGGTGGTAGAATCATCTCTGTAGTTAACCACCTCCCAACTTTGAACTCCAGTACTCTTGCCTGGAAAATCCCATGGGTGGAGGAGCCTGGTGGGCTACAGTCCATGGGGTCTCTAAGAGTCGGACACGATTGAGCGACTTCACTTTCACTTTTCACTTTCATGAATTGGAGAAGGAAATGGCAACCCACTCCAGTGTTCTTGCCTGGAGAATCCCAGGGACGGGGGAGCCTGCTGGGCTGCCGTCTATGGGGTCGCACAGAGTCGGACACAACTGAGGTGACTTAGCAGCAGCAGCACCAACTTTGAACTATGTATCTTTGGGCCTCTTATTTAAACTCTGAAGTCAATGTCTCCACTTGCATTAAAAAGTGATAATAATTAATTCTTAGAAAGAATGAAAGAATTAAATGAGACAATGTATGGGGTAGTATCTCCTAGAATGGTCATTTAGTAAGTGCTTGCTCAGTATTGAAAATAAAATGAAGAATTTGGTCTTCAGAGATAGAAAGTTCTTGAATGACTGACTTTATGTGATCTCCCTCACTCCTGATGTAAAAAAACCATTCTTCTTTACTCTCATTCAGTTTCTCTCCACATGTTTTTATTCAAGGTGTTATATTACTGAACAATATATCATCTGTTTTTCAGTGTACAAGGTAATGACTTTTGATAGAGTTTAAACCCGTAAAACCATGCTAAGAACTTCACTCATATGCATTGCAATTACCCACATACCCATATTTCATGTAAGATTTGACTTCTGTCACTACATTTGGCAATTTTTGTTTGAACAGTTTTGTATTAATGAATCATATATACTTGGCTTATTTCTCTCTCATTTAGACTTCTTTGGCCCAATATAATTTTGAAAATTCATCAATTTTGCATGTATCAATAATTTCTTTCTTTTACTTGCTAAATACTTTCCATTTTAAGAATAGTCATGATTTATCATTTTACCTAGAGATGAACATTTGAATCATTTTCAGAGTTTAATTTTTATGAATAAAGTTGCTCTGAACACTTATGTAAAAGTCTTCGAAGGGGTATCTGTTTTCTTTTCTTCTGAGTAAATATCTAAGAATGAAGTTTCTGGATCCGATAGTATATATTTAAATTTTAAGAAGCTGCAAATGCTTTTCTGGAGTAGTACTGATATTACACAATGGTAATGGTAGCAAACGAAGATCATGGCATCCGGTCCCATCACTTCATGGGAAATAGATGGGGAAACAGCAGAAACAGTGTCAGACTTTATTTTTGGGGGCTCCAAAATCACTGCAGATGGTGAGTGCAGCCATGAAATTAGAAGACGCTTACTCCTTGGAAGAAAAGTTATGACCAGCCTGGATAGTATATTCAAGGAGAGGAAAAAGTTGGCTTAAAGCTCAACATTCAGAAAATGAAGATCATGGCATCCGGTCTGATCACTTCATGGGAAATAGATGGGGAAACAGTGGAAACAGTGTCAGACTTTATTTTTTGGGGCTCCGAAATCACTGCAGATGGTGAAATCACTGCAGCCATGAAATTAAAAGACGCTTACTCCTTGGAAGAAAAGTTATGACCAGCCTGGATAGTATATTCAAAAGCAGAGACATTACTTTGCCGACTAAGGTCCGCCTAGTCAAGGCTATGGTCTTTCCTGTGGTCATGTATGGATGTGAAAGTTGGACTGTGAAGAAAGCTGAGCGCCGAAGAATCGATGCTTTTGAACTGTGGTGTTGGAGAAGACTCTTGAGAGTCCCTTGGACTGCAAGGAGATCCAACCAGTCCATTCTGAAGGAGGTCAGACCTGGGATTTCTTTGGAAGGAATGATGCTAAAGCTGAAACTCCAGTACTTTGGCCACCTCATGAGAAGAGTTGACTCATTGGAAAAGACTCTGATGCCGGGAGGGATTGGGGGCAGGAGGAGAAGGGGACGACCGAGGATGAGATGGCTGGATGGCATCACGGACTCGATGGACGTGAGTCTGTGTGAACTCCGGGAGATGGTGATGGACAGGGAGGCCTGGCATGCTGCGATTCATGGGGTCGCAAAGAGTCGGACACGACTGAGCGACTGAACTGAACTGAACTAGGCAGCTTGCACGATCATAGTTTCTCAACCAGGGATTGAATCTGAGCCCTCGCAGTGAAAGCCAGGGTCCTAACCACTGGATTACCAGGGAATTCCCTAAAAATAAATGTTTTATATGATACAGTTAAAAATAGAACAAGCAATATACACATATCCTATGCATAATTAAATACATCTTTATACATATATATACACTTATGCATATAACAAGTGCTCAGTGAATATTTGTAAAAATGAGAGTGTATACAAATGTACTGGAAGTATTCACATAAAAAAACTGGGGCAAAATAAACCCACATATATGTAAAACACTTGTAGACAAGGACACATCATTTGATACAGCAAATTATCATGTTCTTTGAGGTAGTCTGCCAACCTCTCCACCAGCGATTATTTCTCCCTGCCCACTTGGTACTGAGTCGATCTCCAGTCTCCTCACCAGTTCCTCTATCTCCACACCCACGATCTCTTTCTGGTTTATCCTTTCCACCCAACCCTCATCTCTCCATTTCTTGAAAATTATATTTCCCATTCAGCTCTCTAAACAGCACTTAAATTCAGTCGCATGCACATCTGTGGGTGACCAAATGCATCAACGTGCTGAAAGGGATGAAGGCCCTTTATTTTATTTGGACCCCTTGTCTAGGTATTAAAGGACGAAAATAATGGCTGTTCATTATAGGTTTACCTAGTACAGTTGGGTCAGAGACTTCTATTGTGTATTCAGAGGAGCTTTCAGGTAGTCCAGCAGAAAAGTAATTATCTAGAGAATTATGCTTTTCCATCAGCTAGAATTTCAGTCAACCTGTTAACATGATAACTAGTCAGGCATTCCATTCTGATTATTTAAATGTGAACACTTATAGCACCAAAGATTTTGTTTCCTCTTTTAAGATTTGGAAAAGTTTAAAACTTTCCTTTTCCAATTACAGTGAATTAAATATGTTTTTGTTAGACTATATCATTGTTATATTGTGTTCAATTAAATTTTTGATGATAAAATATGTGTTATTTCCTCAACTTGGTAAGATTCAAGTGTGAGAGGAAAATTGAAAATTGTTTTAAGAAAAATATATTATTAACCATAACTCTTAGATAACTTTGTTAAAATGTATATTGATAAATTCCTCTTAACTTCCTAAATCCTCTGAATAAAAAGTAAACAGCATAATAATACAGGATTCTCAACAGACCTGCATTTTCCCAAGTCAGGCAGAAACAAATGTAAACCTCATACTGTACATCACATCAGTCTCCCATTTGTTGTGCTGCATATATAATTTTTTGTGTTGGTACTTTTGATGGAATATTTCTACATGTTTTGCTAGATACAGATTAAGTAAACCCCATGTGAGATGATGAGACAATACAACAAAATTAACTAATTAAATGGAATAAAGGCGATAGACTATAAAGATAAGACCTGCAGGAGTTAACATAATGTAGGAGAGAACTTCACCATTCCACAGAAGTTAAGAATAATCATGAATGATTAAAGAATAAAGAATCCAAACATTGTAAAGCAACAATACTCCAATTAAAAATTAATTAAAAATAAAGAACATTCTAAGCTGTAAATAAAAAGAATCCTTTGGCAAGAAATTTTTTAAAAATATATTTCTTAGATAATTAGGGAGATTTCATATCAAATAAATACCCTATACAAATGCAAAATAAAACCAGTATCAGATTTTTATCAAACTGGAAGCCAATTAAAAAGTGAGCAATAAAATAGACACTACCACCGTTCTAGCAGAAATATCAGCAACATCCTGGAAAACAAATTAACTTTAGGTCTCAAGAACTTTAAAAAATTTCCTGTCTTTTGCTTTCATAATTACACTTTGTCAAATCTCTCCTTGGAAATACTAAGCATGGATACAATTTCATACTAAGGATATTCTCTCAACATGATTGGTAATTGTGGAATTTTGAAATACTCTTAATCTAAAACAAGTAAAATGCTGAATGAGGCTACACCCATAGACTAGACTAGAATATTATATAGCCATTGCAGATGTTCTTCTTGAGTAATTTTTAATGGTGTGGGAAAATGTTTATAAAATAAAGCTTAATTTGGAATATCAGTAAGTTGCTTTGAATATATATTTTGACTCAAGTGTGTGTGTGAAGCAGAACTACAATTAATTTTTCTAGGTATTAAAATTGCATAATACATGTTATAAGTTTCTTTATTGATTTCTGTGTATTTCAGAATTTTAATTGGACAAGCCTATATGTTGAGAAAAACAAAAGTCTAAGCAGAAAATTAAAAACAAAAATCAAAAAACGATGTGAATTTCATTAGGGGAGGTCAAGGTAAGATAATACCCAAAGCAGTGTCCAATAGTTTTGCAACAGGGAAGGAAATGGTCACAAGAAAAAAAGACATTTTATCAATGTGATAAAAGTAGAAATTAGCGTTTACAGAGTTGAAGAGTAAGTGCAGAGTTATGAAAGGTAGAGGCAACCAGTGGGGATAGCCCTTTTATGAAGCAAAATATACATATATGTATACATAGAAAATAAAATATTAGAAAAATGCCTCCATGACACAAAGCACTTACACTAAATATGGCCACTGTAAAAAAAATGAAGATGACCCAAGACTCCATATCAAACATTTAACATACTATCACACAGTTGTTTGGGTAGATAATTTTCAGAATTTATTGAACAGACAGCTCCTATAAGCAATCTATATTTGAGGAATTTTACTACATCCTAAGATCCTTGACTCCAAGTTGGCCTTGCTGATATTCAAGGTACTCTATCATCTGTCCTGGGGATTCCCAGGCACCTCAGTGGTAAAGAATCCACCTGCCAACCAGGAGATGTAGGAGATGCTGATTTGACCCCTGGGTTGGGAAGATTCCCTTGAGGAGGAAATATCACCCACTCCAGTTTTCTGGCCTGGGAAACCCCATGAACAGCAGAGCGTGGCTGTTCAGCAGAGTTCATCAGTTCACTATATGCTGAACTATTTAGCTACTAAACAACAGCCATGGCATAATCTACCCTAGCCACAAAACATTTGCAAATAAATGACATTATTCTTACTTTCCTCTGACCCAAACACACTAGTCCTTGCTATTAATTTAAAAATGAAGGAAATTTAAACAAAAGTGCATGCTTATAATCATGTTTTTATTTTAATACAAAAAAAAGCTTTTTATCTTACTTGCTTCCAAAATGTGGGTGAGGGTTGAGTGTCATAGGAAGCAAGAGATCTCAGACTGTAACTTCTCATAGAGAAACAGATTAAATTAATTTAAATTATTGGAGAAAAATATTACCTTCTTGGTATAGAGTGACAAGCTTGTGAACCCTTGGATAAATTTATTGTAAATGTCATTATATTAAATATAAATTATTTTCATCCTTAGAGGACCTCATTGATCTCATGCAGAATGGTTATGTGGTATATTCTTTATTAAATAAGGAAAATAGTAGGCTAATAATTTATGATATCTTTATCCTGATTTTTAAAGATGATGTAAGAAATAAGTAAAATATTAGATATTTTGATTATCAGTCGTATTTCCTCACTTTGTACATGTATGTGGATAGAGTATATTCCAATATATAAAAGTTTGTGTCAAATTTAAAATAATTAGTTGGCAATTAGTCTATTTAAAACACAGATATGAATCAACTTGTCTGTCAATATACTTGCCAAAAAGTCACAGTAAAAGCAATGCCTGCGTGCTCAGTCATGTCCCATTCTTTGCAACCCCACAGACTGTAGCCTGCTAGGCTCCTTTGTCCATGGAATTTCCCAGGCAAAAATCATGGAGTGGGTTGCCATGCCCTCCTTCAGGGAATTTTCCCAATCCAGGGATCAAACCTGCATCTCTGATGTCTCCTGCTCTGGCAGGCAGGTTCTTTACCACTGTGCCATCTGGGAAGACTCATAAAAGCAAACAAGAAAGTAAATTATTCCAATTTTGTGTTATATGAAACTGAATATCACAACTAGGTAAATGGGGTAGAGATAGAAAAAATCCAGTTGAGAAGAGGATTTAGACAAGAACAAGGTGTATCCTGAAGAGGAAAAGATCTGACTCTTCTATCACAGTCAAACTTTCGAGTCACTATCTTCCCATGGAAACAAGCAGAAGTGGGTTTAGCATAAAGCAAAAATAAAGGATGAACCTCAGAGCCCCTCACTTGCACAGACCTGTTGAAGACCTAAGGCTAATTTTATGTTATAATTTCATATTCTTATTAATTAAATATCCCCCTATAGACACTCATATTGTACAAAGATCAAGCCTCTCAAAACCTAGATCGCTCTCTGGAAACCAGTGGGTGAAAGAACTGGCATATTTGCATTTAAGTTTAGTTGTCATAGTTTAGGTTAATGTAGCTATATGATGGACTTTACCTTTTCAAGATATCAACATGTATTAGGGAAATAACTCAATATATAATTGATGTGTACCAAGAGAGACACTAGAAAACATAATCTGTATTGAAGTTTCAATAGAGCACATACTTCCAGGTCAGCTGGCAAAATATGACCAGAATTAGACCCTCAAATGTAAAATTACTGGATATCATTTTAAAAAAGAACTGTTGAGCAACTCAAAATTGAGTTAAACTCTCATTAGATGAGTAAAAATGGTGAAAAAGATCATGGTATCTTTAAATGTCTGGGAGATTCTCCCTAAAATCTTGGAGATTTAAGTTTTCTTTTTCCAAATAATATGCATGCCCCTTTAATAAAAATTGTGTTTTATAAAATTTCAGTTTCATTAAATGCATTTTATATTGAATGTGAACTTCAGCACGAATTTCTTAGAAAGAACTGTAAAAAGTTACACTGGCTATCTAGCAGGCATTGAGCATCTTTTGCAGTTTACCTGAATTAAAGATGCAAAGTTTAGACACAAGTTTCAAGGGAGGACATTTACATTCAAAAGCACAAGACTTTACTGAGCAATCACTATGTGCCAAGACAGAGAAAGATGCAAAAATAAATTAAACTTGTTCCTTGCTTTAGTTTCCACCATACCAGTGTTTAAATATCAATCATTGATTCTTTAGTGCAATGGATTCCTTGAATAAAAATAATTGTTATACATGCTGTAGATGATAGTAAAACAAACTTTTATAAGGAAAACAGATGATAAATATGAATTCATTAACTATACATTCTGCAGTCACATTCCAGTTCCTCCATGAATATATAACCTACAGCATAAGGCAGTGACTCCTAGACAACAGTAGTGCAAGATGCCTTATATCAGTTTCAACATTCTTCAAAAACTATAAAATACATTTTTTCAATTTAGCATTGGAAAATCGCTAAATTTAATGCTTTTACATACTCACTTTAACTTTCTTTGAAAACATCCACTTTTTGTTTGCATAACTCCTCTGGCCAGCAACTGTCTTGTACAACACTATTTCTTTTAGCAAGTTTGTTGTGCTCATTCTTTTCTCTGCTGCTGCTGCTGCTAAGTCACTTCAGTCGTGTCCGACTCTGTGTGACCCCATAGACGGCAGCCCACCAGGCTCCCCCATCCCTGGGATTCTCCACAAACTATTTTAAGAACTAAGTCGTGAACCATAGTCTTTATAATGCCCTCCTTGATGCCATTGCCCGCGATACACTTCTTTTATTGCTTTGTATATATGTATGTGTGTTTGGCAGATAATGCAGAACAAAAAAAGAGAGAACTGCTACACTTCTCTGAACTTTCTAGACAATGAAGCTGCTGTTGCTTCTTTTTTTTTTTCAATTGTGCTAAAATACATATAACACCAAATTTACCATCTAACCATTTGCAAGCATACATGTCAGTAGTGTCAAGTACATTCACATTGTTATACAGTCTACAAACTCATCATTTTATAAAACTTGAACTCTATACTCATTAAGACAACTTCCCATCCCGCCTTCTCTTCGTCCCCTTAAAACCATCACTGTACTTTCTGTCTCTGTGAATTGGACTCTTGTAGTTATATCATAAATGGAATGATACAATATTTGTCTTTTTGTGCCTATTACATTTAGCATAATATATTCATGTTTATCCATGTTGTTGTATGAGTCAGAATTTCCTTCCTTTTTAAAGTTAAGCAATATTTCATTGAATTCATATACATTTTGTTCATCCAATCATCTGTTAATGGTTATACAGTTAGTTTCCACATTTTGGTTATTGTGAGTAATGCTGCTATGTGAAACTTATTCTTTTAAGATCTAAAACTAGTATGGTAGGAAAATTCTAAGATGGATCCAAGATGTTTGCTTCTTTTTGCACACACTCTGCATAACTTCCTATCCTTGAATATGAATAGGACTTGAATATAAAGATATCACTCTATATTTATGTTTCTCCATATAGCAGCAGAAATTTTGCAAATGTAAGTAAAGACCCTAATCAGGTGATTCTGAATTAATCAAAACAGCAGTGATGCTGCATGGACCCAACCTAATCAGATGAGACATTAAGGAAGATAGAGAAATATAGAGTAAAGATAAATGTTCTATATTCCTTGAGAAGAAAATGATCATGTTGTGAACTGCCCATGAAGGGGGCTCTATGACAAGAGCCTACAGGTGACCTTTAAGAACTGAGCACAGTTCATGGGCAACAGCATGCAAGAAAATGAGAACTTCAGTCCTACAACCACAAGGAGTTGAATTCTGTCAATCATCAATGAGGTTGTAAGATACCTCAGAGCTTAATGAGACTGAAATCTAATCATACACCCTGAGACCCTGAGGAGAAGACCAAGCTAAACTGTACCCAGACTCATGTCCAAAATAATAAGAAGAAGATTTAAAAATGTGTTTTCAGTTGCTATATTTGTGATAATTTGTTATGGAACAATTAAAAACCACAGTTTGTTTTTTTTTAATTAAAAATAATATCCCTGGTTTTGAATTTTGGTTAGAAACTTTTATTTATTGTCATTTTTCTTAAGTACAGGCTACAAACCATAATTATGGCCTCCCTATTAAATTCATCTTTGGGAATATCAAATACCCAATATGCAATGCATTTAAGAGCTATTGACATATTCTAAACTTTTTACTCCTACAAAAATGATTGGACCTCTACCAAATTACTTTTTATTTTTTTAACTGATTTTTTTGTAGATTTTTTCCCTTATTATTTGTTGTTATTGTCACTATTTGTATGCATGTCTGATTTTGGTAGTCAACTGTAGTCTGTCATAAGATGGAAGACCAGAGGATCTTGCTTGTTTGTATTGTTTCTACAGTGAGAAAAACCAAGCTTTAAACAAGGATATGACAACATCTGAACTTAAAATAATTATTATGTTTTCAGTCTACCTCTTCATATTTAAAGTCACCAGAAAGAAACTGATACATGTTTACATGATGAGGTAATATTATGAAAACATCAACTGGTTGTTGATATTTTTGCTTATTTTTAAAAATTGTCGGACTTTCCTAGAGGTCTAGTGTTTAAGATTAGGCCTTCCAATACAGGGGATGTGGGTTTAATTCCTGGTTGGGGAGCTAAGATCCCACTTGTCTCACGGTCAAAAAAACAAAACACAATGAAGCAATGTTGCAACAAATTCAATAAAGACTTTGAAAAAAAAAAAAAAGCCCTCATCAAAATAACCTTAAAAAAATTGTAATTGTTATCGTCATTGGAAGCTCTTTAGAAGGCAAAATGGCCAGATGGAGGGTATCATCTGTTTTCAAATGGTTTTGCTCTCAGGTGTCTCTAGTTCCTCAGAGAAACATGTGGGTTTCATATAGAACTATGCCATCAATTTCCAAAGTAGAACAACAGGAAATGTTATCTACTACTTTCTGAATCTAGATATATGACTTACTGACTCATGTGGCAACTTAGGTAAAAGGTTTAGAAAACTTATAGATAAGGTCAGTGAAAAATATAATACCAGGAGGAAAGAGGGAAGAGAAATAAGCTAGGGTTTGTGGCTAAAATGGTAAAGAACCTACCTTCAATGCAAGAGACCCAGGTTCAATTCCTGTTTTGGGAAGATTCCTTAGAGGAGGAAATGGCAATCCACTCCAGTACTCTTGCCTACAGAATTCCATAGACAGAGGAGCCTAGCAGGCTCCCGTCAATGGAATCCCAAAGAGTTGGAAACACCTGAGTGAGTAACTTTCACTTTTCACCTTTTGAGAAAAATAGGAAGGCTATGAAAATAGATGACTGTAAATTATCAAATTTCAAGTAGTGAAATCTTAAAAATGTATATCTAGTGTTTTTATATGCTATATTTTCCCTCCATTTTGTAACGTGTGCTCTATTTACTTTCTGAACCAAAGTAAATATAAAAAGTGTCTTTATCTGAGTAACTCTCGCTCTCACATTTCAAAAGTTCCTGGTACAAAGTTTATATCGAAGGCATTTAGGGTTTTTCCAGTAGTCATGTATGGATGTGAGAGTTGGACTATAAAGAAAGCTGCTGCTGCTGCTGCTGCTAAGTCACTTCAGTCGTGTCCGACACTGTGTGACCCCATAGACGGCAGCCCACCAGGCTCCCCCATCCCTGGGATTCTCCAGGCAAGAACACTGGAGTGGGTTGCCATTTCCTTCTCCAATGCATGAAAGACAAAAGTGAAAGTGAAGTTGCTCAGTCTGTCCGACTGGGCTGCAGTCCATGGGGTCTCAACAGTCGAGCACCGAAGAATTGATGCTTTTGAACTGAGGTGTTGGAGAAGACTCTTGAGAGTTCCTTGGATAGCAAGGATATACAACCAGTCCATTCTAAAGGAAATCAGTCCTGAGTATTCATTGGAAGGACTGCTGCTGTAGCTGAATCTCCAACATTTTGGCCACTTGATAAGAAAAACTGACTCATTCGAAAAGACCCTGATGCTGGGAAAGACTGAAGGCGGGAGGAGAAGGAAATGACAGAGGATAAGATGCTTGGATGGCATCAC
>SJYX01021410.1:244456-258724 GCA_006410675.1 Oreotragus oreotragus | reverse complement strand
GGAGGAGAAGGGGATGACAGAGGATAAGATGCTTGGATGGCATCACTGACTCAATGGACATGAGTTTGAGTAAACTCCGGGAGTTGGTGATGGACAGGGAGGCCTGGTGTGCTGCAGTCCATGGGGTCGCAAAGAGTCGGACATGACTGAGGGACTGAACTGAACTGAATATAAGTAAGTAAGTGTTAGTCGCTCAGTCGTGCCTGACTCTTTGCGACCCCATGGACTGCAGTTCACCAGGCTCCTCTATCCATGAGATCTTCCAGGCAAGATTACTGGAGTGGGTTGCCATTTCCTTCTTCAGGGGACCTTCCCAACCCAGGAATTGAACCCAGGTCTCCTGCATAAACGGGCAGATTCTTTATAAGGAGCTACAAGGGAAGCCCCTATATATGACCACTATCTGCAATGTATGGTCTTAATGCATATGTCTAATATAATCTTAATGTACATGTCTTAATGCACATGTCTAATATCTTTATTATCTTAGCTTTCTTTGTGAATAAGAAAAGAAATCATTCCCTGATGTTTGCACACACACAGTGACAAAAGTGACGGAATGCTTTAACAGCACTGCCCACACACAATAGTCCTCCTGATTTGACTTTTTTCCCCCTCTTTAGGACTTATATGTTCTTTTTGGCCCAGCAGTTGATATAATGGCACTTTAAAATAAAATAAAGACAGTATATTTAAAAGGGCATTAATATTGCTCTGTTGATATTCTGGAGTAAACACCTGAGTGGGAACTAATTTTACTGGGTTTCACTATAAAATTAAGTATGATTGTCTTAATTATCTGAGCTAGTATGGAAAACAGATGTGCTGCAATTATGATAAGGGTGATTAGTGATGCTGTATCTTCCTCATTCACTTTTGGCCTATTTTTTTCAGTCTGATACCTAAGAACTGCATAATTGTTCTCTGTTGCTTTAAACATGAGAACCTTAAATAATTCAGGCAAAAATAACCTCTACTACCATTACCAATCCACCTCCAAATAATGGGTATTTTTGCCTTAATAACAGCAAGAGAAGGTACATCTGAAAGCTTCCATAATAGAAAACCAGGAAATGTAAAAAGCAGTCTTTCTATAGCAAAACAATAGTGTAACTGGAATAGCAACCTGTCTCCCAGAGAACAAAGGCACTGCTGTAAGAAGTCTTAAGTGTTTGCTCTCTGCCAACATGCNGTCTTTTTGGCCCAGCAGTTGATATAATGGCACTTTAAAATAAAATAAAGACAGTATATTTAAAAGGGCATTAATATTGCTCTGTTGATATTCTGGAGTAAACACCTGAGTGGGAACTAATTTTACTGGGTTTCACTATAAAATTAAGTATGATTGTCTTAATTATCTGAGCTAGTATGGAAAACAGATGTGCTGCAATTATGATAAGGGTGATTAGTGATGCTGTATCTTCCTCATTCACTTTTGGCCTATTTTTTTCAGTCTGATACCTAAGAACTGCATAATTGTTCTCTGTTGCTTTAAACATGAGAACCTTAAATAATTCAGGCAAAAATAACCTCTACTACCATTACCAATCCACCTCCAAATAATGGGTATTTTTGCCTTAATAACAGCAAGAGAAGGTACATCTGAAAGCTTCCATAATAGAAAACCAGGAAATGTAAAAAGCAGTCTTTCTATAGCAAAACAATAGTGTAACTGGAATAGCAACCTGTCTCCCAGAGAACAAAGGCACTGCTGTAAGAAGTCTTAAGTGTTTGCTCTCTGCCAACATGCTCCCAAATTCACAGACATGTTTAGAAAGAATGCCTATACCTCCTATACAGAATTGAAAGGGAGGTCTTCTAAGCTTTGAAAGGCAATATTTGGGTTGTGTCGGAGCCTAATACTGTATTTCTTTGTTCTTCTTCTGATTTGATATGGACATACAAATCATTAATTCTTTAAGTATTTTAAGGTAATTTATTTAAATTGCTCTTTAAGGGATTTCTTTGAGTGTTCTAAGTATTCAATGTACAAAATAGCTTTGGATGTAAGGGTTAAAAGTGGGGTATGTGAGCAAACTGTTATCAACCTAGTGACTTTATTTAAACAGCATGAAGTAACATAGTATTCACTAAAACTTTTATTTTTTAAGGCTCCTAAATGTACATTTAAATAATATTTTCAACAATTTTTATAAAATACTTAAGACTGATGTTGCTTTTACTTTCTACATGATACCATTTCTTACAGGAGCTCAAATGAGAAAGCTACCAGAGACCTCCAATGGCAACAACAATTCTTTCCTTTAGTAATCATGGAAGCAGAGGGATTTTTTAAGATATTATACTCAAAGAAAATCTGAACACAAACAATCTTTTCTTAAACTCCAATGTGGTCAGCGCACCCTACATCTTCTCTACTCCTTCTCCCATGGACTTTTATTTTCTTTCACTCACAATTTCTTTTTTACATGCAAGGTTAAGTTTAAGAATGATTTAAATTTTATTAGTGTTTTAAATATTTTTATCCATTATTATAATCATGATGCCCTTCTTGTAGTATATGTTTAATAATTACTCAAATATCATGATGCTTGAGTACTAAGACTGTATTAATAATAATCATAAATTTTAATTTTCATATAACATCATATTATTAAGAAAGTCAGATTTAGGTTAAGATGCTGATCTAAACACAAAATCTATGGCCTCAGTTTTCTTATACGTAAAATAAGGATAATAACTAAGAATTGTGGTGAAATCTAAAAGTTACTTCAAACTTAGCTTTTCTAAAATCTGGACCACATAATCTAGATAGCTTTCCCACTAAGAATCCAGAAACCATGATTAATTCCTCTCATCAGTCCCATTTAAACATCCAGTTACCCAGGTCTAGTGATATTGCTCCTCAGTGTTGAAAAGTGCTAGTCACTCAGTCATGTCTGACTCTTTGTGATCCCATGGACTGTAGCCGACCAGGTTCCTCTGTCCATGGAATTCTCTAGGCAAGAATATAAGAGTGGGTTGCTATTCCCTTCTCCAGGGAATCGTTCCGACTGAAGGATCAAATCTAGGTCTCCTGTATTGCAAACAGACTCTTAACCCTCTGAGCCGATAGGGAAACTCTTGATACATTTTAAAAGCTTCACTCTTTCCCATTCCCGCTGCCACATCCCCAGTCCAGGTCACAATTATTTCACACAACTGCTCTCCCCTCTTTGAATTTGTCTTTCTGCCTCTAGTCTTGATTCTTTCATATTCATCCTCCACTCTGAAGTCATAATAACTTACAAAATATCTTTGTTAATATGTCACTTTCCAGCATAAAATATTTCATAGATTTCCCTTTGCTCGTGGAATAGGATAAGAGCTCCTTACAATGGCTTGCAGGCACATTAGGACTGACCCTCCTTCCCCCTTCACCTTCCTTCTTGCATTTTCTTGTCTCACAGTTAGCTCCTTGGACTTGCCAGATGATCTCTCAGGTCTGTTCCTCTGCCTGGAAGACTTGCTTCTTCTCTGTCTGTCTCAATCTTACTCATATTCAGCTTCCAAATATTACTTCTTGAAAACACGCTTCTATAATGCTGTTTAGTTTAAATAATTCTGCATTCTCAACAAAAGTTACTGAAATTACTTTCAAAAAGTCATTCATTCACAATAGAGTATCAGGGTGATTGGGAGTGAAATTGGGTGAGAACAGGAGAGAGGGGATAAAACTGGGGATTTTTGAAATATGATATCTATTGGGAAAGCTAGTAACCTCTCCTCCTTTTCTCACCTCCAGTAAAAGAGGCTTACACTGTACTATGTAGAGAGTTTACTACATGACCCATGCATAGGAGAAGGGGGAAAAATAGTATAACTCCTACCTACAAAATTTAGAGGATAAAACAGGCTAATCACTTTTGTGACAGGAATACCCTGCCTTTCCTTTGGCAAAGGATGGAAGGTTGTTCTTTTCCTCATTCACTCAACAATGTTATTTTTTATCTTCTTACTTTGAGATAGGGCTTCCCTTGTGGCTCAGGTGGTAAAGAATCCGCCTGCAATGCGGGAGACCTAGGTTCGATCCCTGGATTGGAAAGATTCCCTGGAGAAGGGAAAGGCTACCCACTCCAGTATTCTGGCCTGGAAAATTCCATGGACTCTATCAGTTCAGTTCAGTTCAGTCACTAAGTTGTGTCTGACTCTTTGCAACCTCATGAATCGCAGCACGCCAGGCCTCCCTGTCCATCACCAACTCCTAGAGTTCACTCAGACTCATGTCCATGGAGTCCGTGATGCCATCCAGCCATCTCATCCTCTGTCGTCCTCTTCTCCTCCTGCCTCCAATCCCTCCCAGCATCAGAGTCTTTTCCAATGAGTCAACTCTTCGTATGAGGTGGCCAAAGTACTGGAGTTTCAGCTTCAGCATCATTCCCTCCAAAGAAATCCCAGGGCTGATCTCCTTCAGAACGGACTGGCTGGATCTCCTTATGGGGTTGCAAAGAGTCAGAAACGACTGAATGATTTTCACTCACTTCCTCTTCACTTTGAGATAATATAGACTCACATGCCACTGTAGGAAAACAGAGATCCCAGATCCCGTGCACACTTTTTACTTCCAGCTTTGCTGAAGTCTAATTGACAGTTAGAAATTATATACATATTTAAGGTCTACAACTTGATGATCTAATATACTTTGTGAAAGAATCACCACAATCAAGCTAATTAATGTATCCATCCCTTCATACAGTTTCCTTGTGTGTGGGGGTGTGGGGAGGTGGTGGGCTGTGCTGAAAATACTTAAGATCTACTCCTAGCAGATTTAAAATACATAATACAGTACTGTTAACTATAGTCAGGTTGTTGGACATTACGTCTCCAGAACAGGTTTGTCTGGCATAACTGAAACTTATATCCCTTGACTAACGTCTCTACATTCCTCCCTCTCCCAGCCCCTGGCAGAAAGGCATTCTGCTCTCTGCTTCTATGGGAGTGCTTTCCCTGGACCAGGCACTGGTCATAGAGGACAGGAAGAAGAGGTCTGAAGCCATTCCAAGTCCTGTTCCAGAGGAGAACTTGGATGGAGTGGGCCACCCAAATGATGGAAGGACCAGATAGATCAGCAATTGAGAAGCATTGCTGGAATCAAGAGAATTCCTACTGGAGGGGAACCTAGTGCTAAGAATATTGAAGAGCACAGCATAGAGATGCATCTGCTAGCAGGCCTTCCCCAAGGAAGAAACTTTCACGTTTCCACCTTCCCTTCCTCCCTCTTAAGTGCCAGTCCTGGAGGATCAAACACCATAGTAAGCAAGCCATGGAGGCAGAGCGAGTAGAAAGAGAAAGAAGCCACCACATTCCCATTCTGGAAGACAGTAGCTTCCAGACAGTCGGAGGGGAAGATTTACTTTTGCATAAGTATCAGAGTATTGATGAACATCTTGAAATAGATACTCTTAAGTAAGACTTTAAGTCTTAAAGACTTAAAGTCACTTAAAGGTGACTGTAGAATTGCTCAGTATCTCAGAGTGAACAGGAAAGTCATGGGCACTCTGCCCAAGTTCCCATTCAGGGCCAAGAGACAAGACTGCCAAATAAATTTTCAACAGACAGTGGGACACAAAAATTGTGTTTATCCTTAGGCCATGATTAGTGGTTTTCAATATTCACTACATTTCAACAGTCATTTCAATATCCATCACAATAGTTTATAAAATTAGTCATTGTGGAGGTGATTTTATAAGCATCTGGAGTAGGTATAGGTAGAAACTATTGAATGAACCTGAAAAATGGGCCCTAAACATTAAGTTCCCTTGGTGCTGTTAAAAGGAACCCATCTGTCAAAGTTATGAATTAGTATTCTTCATTTTCGATAGGCTCATTATGAGAAACAATCAGAATCCTTTCGAAATGTGTGCATATTACACGTTTTGATTCTGTTCTTACATGAATGGTGTAAAAGCATAAAGTCTTCTCTAAAAAGCCTATATCTACATTCATTGAATTCACTGGATAAGATGTAAAAATGACTGTTTTTCTACAAATCTATATTTACATGTTAACAAATTCAAAAGTGAGACTAGTGTAAATGAAGTCAATTCTGCTGACCATAGTCTCCTTTCAGATTTCCCTTCCTTCCCATGGCTCTTTTCAATTCTTCAAGGAAGGAATTTCAATGTTTCTGGCTAGAATCAAATGTCCAGTATAACTGCAAGCATCAGAGCTTAGGTTGATAAAAAAGATATAATGGAAATGTTTTAGTTGGACATTGGCTTTGGAACCAAACTGGCCTATGTATGATGTGGTTTCCACTGTTTACTAGCTGCATAGTCAAATTAATTAACTATCATAAGTTTCAGTGTACTTGTGTGTAAAACAAACAAATTTAGTGCACACCTGAAGAACTATTGTGAATGTTAAATGAGATAAAAGTATACAAACTGCTTAGCAAATTGTCTAATACAATGCAGGTACCCACATGCACACACAGGAGACCTATTCGATAGCAGAAGATGAACAATATACCCTTGATACACAATTCTAGACAAAAATGGAATTCTCTTTATTTTTTCCATCTAAATAGGAAGCTTGGTATCAAGCATAGTAATTTATTCCCATTTAACTTGCAAAAAGTAAAAAAAAAAAATACTGTAAGAATGTTGTTTTCTGTCAGAATCAAAACATGATCTAGAATAACAGTAAAATTTTAAAGGGATTACAACTAACAATAAAAATAAATAGACCCATAAAATATGCTATTTTAAATATTTAAGGAACAAATGTGATATCTGATAAATGACTTTGGGATAACTGGCTAGCCATTTGGGGAAAAGTCATGATTCTTACTTCACTGCTGCTGCTGCTGCTAAGTCGCTTCAGTCGTGTTCAACTCTGTGCGACCCCATAGACGGCAGCCCACCAGGCTGCCTCGTCCCTGGGATTCTCCAGGCAAGAACACTGGAGTGGGTTGCCATTTCCTTACTTCACTAGTTGAACATAAATATATTTCAGAAGTTATAATGTAGTATATAAAAAAGAAAGCATTTCAATACCAGAAAAAGATTAAAATTCATATTGTTACAATCAAGATTTTATCACCACCTAAAGCACAATATTAACCTCAGTAACCACAGGGGAATAAATTATAGAATTGAGAATATCATAATTAAAATTTCTTAGATAGCAAAACAAACAAAATTTAAGCAAAACCTAGGAAGGTCAAGTAACAAAATAAGAAACAAAAACATAAATAGGTTAAAGGTAGAAACCAACTTGGAGAATTTATATACTTTACCCTTGCATAATCATAGGAGCTAAGGATTAATTCATAGATTACTGTCAATTTTGGCTCGATTATAATTTGCCAGTGAATCCCATCTGTTGGGTAACACTGCTCTGAATGTCACTTGAATGGCCTTTCTCAGGAACAGTGGCTATTAAAGCTGGAGGTCACTTTAGAGATTATTTTGGTTTACTCTGTATTTTATAGACAAGATAGCTAAGACTTGGAAAAGTTAAATCACTAACTATAATAGAAATATGTACAAGATGCAGTAAGAACAGAAGAAAAAAGAAAAAGAAAAACTTCCATGTCTGAAGAACAAGAGGTTAAAGAAATCTTGACTTAGGAGAAGGCCATGGCAGACAGTGTCCCTAAATACTGAGGAGGTGGGGGAAGTTATCACATCTGTGCTGAGCTATTTTTGATAAAAGCTAAATAAATAAAAGTTTTAAAAAAACAGAAAGATGCATAATAATTCCCCTGAAGGACAGGGGATTTGAGACTAAACAAAACAACACAAAACATACAATACTCTAAGGCATAACACAGAAAGAAGTCTAGCACATTACAAACCATTAGATATAACTGAAGTATATTGGGTATTAGTGGTGTTAACTGAAGTTTAAAATACGGGTTGTGTGCTAAATATGTGTGTGCCATGCTAAATAATTTTATTCCTGTCCTACAGTTGATGGAAGATCAGCTATAGTATAAGGGACTAACTGCACAATAAGGGACTAACATGAGATTGGTGTCATAAAGAAGAAATTTGGTAGATGCTTGAAGCATGGATAAGAATAACTTGGAAGATTAAAAAAAAAAAAATCCTACCTCTCCTTCAAAATCCTGCTGAAATATTTGACCTGACCTGGGTTCTACATGGGCAGAATGAGACTTCCTTCTCCTTTTCCTCTTTGCACTTTGTGTAGGTTCTATTCTTTATGCATTGATTGTACCAATATATATGCATTTCTAGCTCCCTAACTAAAATGAGATTCTCCAGCAACTTTTCAAGTACAACTAAATAAAATGAAACAAACAAACAAAAAACTTCCACATATCCAGTGTTAAAATGTTGATTAAAATAATGCATGAGTCTAAGTTCTTTGTGGATTTCAAAAAGGAATAATGCCTACATCCCAGCCTATGTCATTAAGCTTCTGTGTATACAATACAGCATATACAGTAAGTAACTATACTCTAAGACAGTATAAAAGTAAGAAAATGTGTGTGTGTGTGTGTGTGTGTGTGTGTGTACTTCCACAGTGTGGAAAATGAAAGAACAATCCATAGAGAAGCTGTCATTTGAAATAGGCCTTGACAAATAGCTAGGATTTAGGCACAAAGTGATTTGGTAGAGAAAGGCCAGAAAGAAGTAATAGAATAAACAAAGCTGTTGAAATTTAAGAAAAAAAAAAATCTTAATAACAAATAACCTGTTAGTACTGAAATTTCCCTGATTCTTTTTTGCTTTTATGATTGCTATTAATAGTTTGTTTGTTTTAAATCAGATCCAAATAAGTTACATAAACATTTTGATTGTGTTAATATGTCTAATCAAGTCTTTTTTAAAAACTATAGATTCCCTACATAGGTATCTATTATTTTCTTTTAATTTGTTCTATTTTTTTTTAATTAGATAGGAGAGAAGACAGTTCACTCAGTCACCTTGATAGTTTTACTAATCTCTCCTTTTAGACAATAATACTAGAAGTTAGTTCCTTACCAAGACTTCAGATAAAAGTATTTATTTGCTGAATATACTTAAAGATGTGCTAATACAGACCCTCTTTGAAAAGTACTCTGCCACTAATGACTAGAATGGATAGAAAATTATGTAAATTAGGTGAATTAATATTTTAAATACCTAGTGTCTGAGCATTTATGGTTAAGTTCATTAACATTTTCCATTGTAATCTAAGGAATTTCAGTTTGTATGTCTAAATCTTTGATTATATTAGTGAATCTTATAAAACTGCCCATAAAAAGAGCAATTCCATTGGTTAAACCTAGTAGAAATGGAAATGATTTTATTTCTTTATAGTGTAATCAGTATTATTTAAATTGGTCTAATATATTTGTTATGGCATACTTCCATAAATTAATCAAGCAGGTTTGTAAACATCTAAATTAACATCCAGAATACTTTACTTTTCAAAGACAGATTAATGTTTTAGTTTCTACATAGTTCTCTAACTCAGTGTCAAATTTGTGCTTAAAAGGCAACTGGAAATATTTGGCAAGATGTGAGAGAGTGGAAACTGTATGAAAATGTCTATAATGACTTAAACACATTAGGTATCATTAAGATCCCTCTGGGATGTCAAGGTCAAAAGGAGTGAAAGCATTCACTGCTCATCAGTGAAAGTCAGGGAGCAGAGTGTAGCCACTTTCTAAGAACTATTACTCAACCCTATAGAACCAGGATTAATTTAGACAATTTAATGCTTAGTTGAAATAAAAATGTGCTTGTTCTCAGTGAATTGAGTATGAAGGTACATGTAACAATCATAGGTCTGAACTGGAATTATTTAATAACCAGTCTGGTTGGAAGCAATTGGTCTCCAAGGAATGTTAGGCAATTTTCCCTCAATTTGAGTTAAACATTATGCCAGAAAAAGAACTCTAATGACTAGCCACTTTGTGACTGCTGAACAGATTTCTCTCTACTTTAGCAAAAGCCAGAAAAAATATATTTGAGATGAAAGTAGTCACTATTAGTCATTTGATTAGGTCTTAAAAGACTCTTACTCTGGATGTGGAACAAAAAGAATTTATTTGAATACCTTTAGTTGACTCTGACTTGGGCCCTACATTTCTCCAAAAGAATGTATAGGTAATGAGGATTTTCTAGGAAATAGAGTGACTCAGTGGCTTTTCATAGACACTCAACAAACTTCAGCCTCAACAGACTTATCTATGAAAAAACAAAAACAGTTTTGGCTTAATAAGTAGAACAACTGGTGTATAAGGGGGAAGAGTATCCATGTGTCATTTTCTAGGAGATTAAGCATGAATGTATGGATTTGAAATATCACATACATGGACCTCAGGTTTCCAGCTAAAAATATCATAACCCCAGAATGTGATATACCCTTAACATATAGTCTGGCAATTTAAATGCATAAGCTAGGAAGATACTAGTGCCTGAAGAGTTATCCAGGAAGAAAGTTATTCCAATAAAGAAAAAGTACCTTTAATATTTTCAGATTCTGATCACAAAACCTCTCTGTGGTTATAGTGACCACTGAGCAAAAATCTGAACAAGTGAATACACAGAAGGATCAAAAAAAAATTTTTTTTTAGAAACATTTGATCTAGGTTCTGGCATTATTGGATTCCACTATATTTAGCTTCATTTCCAAGAGGACATCCAGGTGAAATACAGCAGTATCCATTTGCCTTAGGCATTTTGTTTCAATAGAAAAAGTCTAGTATCCAGAAACTTATGTCATAATTTCATTTCTGTGACTTTTTTCTGTGATCACTGAGACAGTTATTGAAACTTTCTATGACACAGTTTTAAGAATTAGGATATATCAGTAATATCATGCTACAAAAGTGCCACGGAAATATAAAGCCCAAGGAACCATCTTTTTTTTTTCTTTTTTTTGCACTGTGAATTCACATTGGAGAAATTAGCAGTAAAAAGGTAACTAGGAATGAAGTCCAAGTTCAACTGTGTGAACTGAAGGATATAGAAAGTTAAAAAAAAAAAAAAAGTAGAACTGTATTCTTACAATCAATGCAGAACCAAAGGAGCTTCAGGATCATTTATTTGAGGTACTGAATTTTAGCGAAAAAAAGAAACCACCCAAGGTCAAAAGCTTATGAGAGGCAGAACTGGGATCAATCTCAGGTCCTCTAATTCAAATCATGTATTCTTACTACTCCATTGCTTGCTTCTTGGAAGGAAAGCTATGACAAATCTAGACAGTGTATTCAAAAGCAGAGACATCACTTTGCCAACAAAGGTCCATATAGTCAAAGCTATGGTCTTTTTAGTAGTTAAGTACGGATGTGCGAGTTGGACCATAAAGAAGGCAGAGCATCAAATAATTGATGCTTCTGAACTGTGGTGCTATGGAATACTCTTGAGAGTCCCATGGACAGCAAGGAGATCAAATGAGTCAATCTTAAAGGAAATCAACCCTGAATATTCATTGGAAGGACTGAAGCTGAAGCTCCAACACTTTGGCCACCTGATATGGACAGCTGACTCACTGGAAAAGACCCTGATTGTGGGAAAGACTGGAAGCAAAAGGAGAAGAGGGCAACAGAGGATAAGATGGTTGAATGGCATCACTGATTCAATGGACATGAACTTGGGCAAACTCCATGAGATTGTGAGGGACAGGGAGGCCTGGTGTGCTGCAGTCTATGGGGTCTCAAAGAGTTGGACACAACTTGGTAACTGAACGACAACCACCACCACTGCATCATAATGGGTAATTAGAAATGGGAAAAAAAAATGAGTAATCACAGCAAAGTTAAAGTTTCCTTAATTACATTATTTTCTAGCTTTTGCAAACAATAAGATTTAGAGTTCTGAGATACTTAATATTTAATATCTGTCCACTATAAACTATCAATAAGTATATAATTGTTCCCTAAAATTAGTAAATTATGTTGCAGTTACATGTTAAGACAAATGTTCTTCATGGAATAGTGTATGCATTGGTAAACAAAATCAATTTTTGAGTGAAAAACAAATGCTAAAAAATTATTCTAGAATCCTCTGGGGGTGGGGAGACTTCAAGAATGATGGAGAAAAAAACTCTGCCAACTGATTCCCCCAGCAAAACAACAATATAACTGGTGAAAATCATTAAAACATACACACACACAATATTTAAAACATCTGGATACTGTCCTAAGAGCACAGAGGAAATGGAGAAAAATTCATTCAAGAAAATCTTCCAAAATTCTACCAAAATAGAGAAGATCTACAGAATTTAAGGGACTTTGCTGCCTGTATACCAGCTCTTTGCTGTGGAACTCTGTTGGAAGCATGTTCAGGTCCCTCTCCCCAGCTCCTGGTCTGAGGCTACAGTTGTATCCTTGGAGGGGCAGCCTGCTAGCATTCTCATCCTCCAACCCTACCTTGTCCCAAGTTCCAGAGGTTCTGCTTCAGGCAGCCATGGCCAAAATGACCCACCCGGGCCCCAGTGATAGGGTACAAATTATTCCTAGGTGCATGAGGCTATGAGTATTGGGGTCCAGACCACCCTCACCATTAGGGCAGAGGTTTCATGCTAGGAAGGGCAAGTTGAGACTAGGATCTGGCAGCCTACCCTCATTGCCCACTCAAAGGACAGAGTTGGTTCCTGGAAAAGAGGATCTCTGCCACCAGCACCTGTGCAGTACACATGGCTTGTGGAGAAAAGGCAGCCTTGCAGGAGAAAGAGCTCTGCAGCTCTGTCCTTTATTCCATGGCTAAGGCTACTGTTGAAAACAATGGAAATCTTTGTAGGGAGCAATGAAAAGAAGGCTGGAAGCTCTGATGCAAGCAAAACAGCAGAACATCCAGAAGTCTAGAAGACTGAAAGAGGGTAAAATACAGCCAAGAAGAGCCCTCCTAAGGTCAGAGAGAGAAACATAATTCAACAATGATAGTTGGAAACACTCATACCCCACTTTCAATGATAGGTAAAAAAAAACAGCTAGCAGAAGATCAACAAGGAAACAGAAAACAATAAAAATGGCAGGGGGCGGGGCGGATCCCACTAGATTTAGACATCTACAAAACATTCCACACAAGCAGAATACAGCTTCCTTTCAAGTGCAAGTTAAACATTTTTACGGGATAGACCACACACAAGCCTCACTAAATTTAACAGGGTTGAAATCATATGAAGGATGTTTTCTGACCACAGTAGAATGAAATTCCAGATCAAAAATAAAGGGAAATTTGGGAAATTCACAAATATGTATGTATATTAATAACACACTTAAATAATCAGTTGGTCAAAGAAAAAGGAATTGAAAAGAAAATTAGAAAATAAGTTGAGGTAATAAAAACAAAAGCACTAAATACTGAAACTTGAGGTCCAATTGAAGCAGTGCTCAGAGAAATTTACAGCTGTGAACAGTTATAGTAAAAAAGAAAGATCAAACTAAGGACCTAACTTTCCACCTTAAGAAACTGGAAAAATAAAATTCAACACATACCAAGAAGAAGAAAGGAAACAATAAATAATGGGAACAAATTGAATAGAGAATATAAAAATAATAGATAAAATCAACAAAATCAAAAGCTTGTTCTTTTATAAGATCAACAAAATTGACAAACGTTTAGCTAGACTGACCAAGATATACAGAGAGAAAACTCAAATTACTAAAATTTAGAAGAAAAGAGAGGCTATTATTACCAATCTTATAGAAACAAAACTAAACATAAGGGAATTCAATCAGCAATTAACTATATGCTCACAGTTATATACTTAGATGGAAATAACAAAGTCCTAGAAAAACTCTCATTACTGCAACTGAGCTAGTGGAGGTGATGGAATTCCAGTTGAGCTATTTCAAATCCTGAAAGATGATGCGGTGAAAGTGCTGCACTCAATATGCCAGCAAATTTGGAAAACTCAGAAGTGGCCATGGGCCCCGAAAAGGTCAGTTTTCATTCTAAATCCAAAGAAAGGCAATGTCAAAGAATGCTCAAACTACCACACAATTGCATTCATTTCACATGCTAGTAAAGTAATGCTCAAAATTCTCCAAGACAGACTTCAACAATTCGTGAACCGTGAACTTCCAGATGTTCAAGCTGGTTTTAGAAAAGGCAGAGGAACCAGAGATCAAATTGCCAACATCCACTGGATCATGGAAAAAGCAAGAGAGTTCCAGAAAAACATCTATTTCTGCTTTATTGACTATGCCAAAGCCTTTGACTGTGTGGATCACAATAAACTGTGGAAAATTCTGAAAGAGATGGGAATACCAGACCACCTGACCTGCCTCTTGAGAAACCTATATGCAGGTCAGGAAGCAACAGTTAGAACTGGACATGGAACAACAGACTGGTTCCAAATAGG
>SJYX01021410.1:137411-241698 GCA_006410675.1 Oreotragus oreotragus | reverse complement strand
AAAAAAAACCTACAGCCCACTATCCCTTGAATATAGATACAAATATACTTAACAAAATATCAAGCCAAGTCCAGCAATCTATAAATTGGATGATAAATCATAGCCAAGTGTGATCAATTCCAGAAATACAAGGTTGATTTAACATCCAAAACCAATTAATATAATACATCATTTTAATAGAAAACAGGACAAAAACCATAAGATCAACTCAACTGATGCATAAAAAGTATCTGAGAAAATCCAACATCCTATTATGATAAAAATGTTAAATAAACTAGGATTACAATGGAACTAACTCAACCTGTAAAACCCATAGCAAACAGCATACTTATTGATAAAAACCTGAATGTTTTCACTTTACAATTAGGAATAAGTCAAATATGTCCAACCTTGCCATTTCTATTAAATACTGCACAAGAGGTTCTAGTCAGACAAATCAGGTTTTCTAAAAAAAAACATTCAGACTGGAAATGAAGAAGAAAACTATCTCTTTTTGCAGATGACATGATCTTGCATACAGAGAATTCTAAGCAATATGCCACATACACACACCCAAAACTACTGAAACTCATACAAAGTTCAGCAAGATTGAAGAGTATAGGAAAATATATAAAAATAAACTGCATTTCCCTCATAAGCAATGAAAAATCAAAAAATGTAATTAAGAAGACAATTCCATTTACAATATCATCAAGAAGAATTACTTAGGAGTAAATTTTTTTTAGAGGAAGTTTAAAACTACACTGAAAATTAAACTAAAATATATTGTTGAAAAAATCTGAAGATCTATGTAAGTAAATAAAATATCTTGTGTTCTTAAATTGGAATACTTTATACTATTAAGATGACAATATTTCTCAAACTGATGTATACACTCTATTCAATCCCTATAAGAATCCTTAATGGCTTTCTTGCAGAAATTGACAAGGTGATGTTAAAATTCATATAGAAATTCAAGGGACCCAGAATAGTCACAGCAATCTTTAAAAAAAGAACAAAGTTGGAAGACATGCTTCTAGGTTTTACAATTAGATAAAAGCTATAGTGTGATATTGGCATAAAATAATAGACATATGTTGTTATTGTTGTTTAGTTGCTAAGTCATGTCTGACTCTTTCGGACCCCATGGACTGTAGCCCACCAGTGAGTTGCTGTTTCCATCCCCAGGTGAGCTTCCTGATCGTGGGAACAAACCCACATCTCTTGCTTGGCAGGCAAATTCTTTACCACTGGGGCCATCTGAGAAGTCCAATAGACATATACATTAATGAAACAGAGTTGAGTCCAAAAATAAGCCTATATATTATGTTTATGGTTAATTGATTCTTGACCAGGGTGCCAAGACAGTTCAATGAGCCAAAAACAGTCTTTCTAACAAACAGCTTAGGGATAACTATATATCTACATTTGAAAGAATGAAGCTAGACCCCTACCTCACAATATACAGTGAAAAAGTAACTCAAAATGGATCAAAGACATAATGTACGAACTCAAGCTATAAAACATTTAGAAAAAAACATAGGGGTAAATCATGACCTTTGATTTGGCTGTGGCTTCTTTCTTTAAATATCCTTAGTTTTTAAACTGAATTTGAGGATTTCGTTTGTTTTCTTAATTCAGTCATGTCAACTGTCTTGTATTTGGTATTCTTCCTCTATAATGAAGTATAATTCTCATTTCAGATCTAAGAATAAGATTACCATTTCAGGACTTCCCTGGTTGTAGAGTTGATAAGAATCAGCTTGCTAATGCAAGTGACATGGGTTCCATCCCTGATCCATGAAGATCCAATATGCAATGGAGCAAACTAAAGCCTGTGGGCCACAGCTACTGAGCCCATGTGCTCCGACTAACGAAGCCCTCATGCCCTAAAGCCTATGCTCTGCAACATGAGAAACCACCACAGTAAGAAGCAACTGCACACAACAGCTAGATAAAGCCCAAGCACAGCAAGGAAGACCCAGAGCACCCCAAAATCAATAAAAGATTGCTATTTCATACTTATTTTTCATAACATGAGCATAACTAAAATTTCCATTTCTCTCTAATATGAACTATGTTATATTCAAATTATCTTCATTATTTTTTAAATATCCTCACAAAATTGCATTTATTTCTGGTTTTGATAATGTTAGACAAAGTAACAGTGACCAGAATTCAGTATGATGATTTAACATTCATAAACTGTGCATCTGGGGCATGTCACTTACCTCAACTTATCTGTATACCACTGAAAAGATGTGAAACAAGAGTCCAACTAAATATAGTTTCCTTGGGAATCTGTAACTTTGTCTATCATATTGATCACTTTTTGGCCTATAATAAAAGCACTTGATATAGAAAATATGTGTTCAATGCAAATATCTATGAATTAATCCACATCTTTGTTTCTAGGGATTCCCTGGTGGCCAGATGGTAAAGAGTCTGCCTGCAATGTGGGAGACCCAGGTTCAATCCCTGGGTTGGGATGATCCACTGGAGAAGGAAATGGCAACCCACTCCAGAATTCTTGCCTGGAAAATTCCATGGATGAAGGGACTGGCAGGCTACAGTCCATGGGGTCACAAAGAGTTGGGCATGACTGAGCGAATTCACTTTTGCTTAAGTTTCTAAGATACAAGTGACCTTTGCATGGAGGGGAAACAGCTCAGATCAAAGCAAACAGAAGAGCTAAAAAATAAAAATTAAAAAAAAGTCTGAAACAGTTTAAATCAGTACTCATTGATTTCTGGGATACTATATGCAAAGAGCAATAAACAGAGGCAGATTCTAAAAGAAGTGCCCATAGACACTAATCAAAGAGATAATACATTTACGATTATGCAAAAATCGTAATATGCAATCTCAAGTTTTTCAGCAACATTTCATAATCAGGTGGTAGCAGCTTCATGAATGTAGTTTTTGAGTACAAAAGACAATAATCTTCCATCATTGTTGAATTCATTAAAAGCTATAAACTACTCCATTAAAATGTATAGTTTTAGATAATGCTCAATCAAAATATTTATTCATAAGAAAGAATACTTTAACAATAGATGCACAAAGTACATCATTTGTCTTTTTGTTTTTTATCATGAAAGCAATTTGCTGTTGTTCTAAGTTTATTATGATGAAACAAATCACAGTTGAAGTAATTGTGACATTGGCTAAATTATCCATTTGCCAAAAGATTCAGAGATGGAAAGTCACATTTTTCCTAGTCTGGGTGAGTCATTTCACCTGGTTAAAGTGTGATGATGCAGACAATAAGCACTTATTGGATGCTGACTATGTGCCCTCCATGACAGTTGTTCTTTGTTGATTGTATATCAAATCCTCCCCAAAACATTATGCAGTCAATATTGTTATTGCAATTTTACAGAATATGGAACTGAGTTATAAGGAAATTAAATATCAGGCCTAGTCACACAGCTAACAGAATACTAAGCTGTCGCTGTTGATAAGTCATTCAGTTCTGTCCTACTCTTTGTGACCCCATGAACTGCAGCATGTCAGGCTTCCATGTGCTTTACCAGCTCCCAAAGTTTGCACAAACTCATGTCCATTGAGTTGATGATGCCATCCAAAGATCTCATCCTCCATTGCCTCCTTCTCCTTCTGCCCTCAATCTTTCCCAGCATTAGGATTTTTCTACTGAGTCGGCTTTTTGCATCAAGTGGTCAAAGTATTATAGTTTCAGATTCAGCATTAGTTCTTCCAAAGAATAGGCAGGACTGACTTTAGGATTGACTGGGTTGACCTACTTGCTGTCCAGGGATTCTTAAGAATCTTCTCCAGCATCACAGTCCAAAAGTATCAGTTCGTTGGCATTCAGCCTTCTTTATGGTCTAACTCTCACATCTGTACATGACTACTGGAAAAACCATACCTTTGACCAGACAGATCTTTGTCAACAAAGTGATGTCTCTGCTTTTTAATAAACTGTCTAGTTTTCTCATAGCTTTACCTCCAAGGAGCAAGGAGCCTTTTAATTTCAAGGCTGCAGTCTCCCTCCACAGTAATTTTGTAGTTCAAGAAAATAAAATCTGATACTGTTTCTGCTTTTTCCCTATGTATTTGGCATGAAGTGATGGGACCGGATGCCATGACCTTAGTTTCTTGAATGTTGAGTTTTAAAGCCAGCTTTTTCACTCTCCTCTTTCACTTTCATCAAGTAGCTCTTTACTTCCTCTTCACTTTCTGCCTTTAGAGCGATATTATCTGTATATCTGAGGTACTTGATATTTCTTCCAGAAATCTTGACTCCAGTTTTTATTTCATCCAGTCTGGCATTTTGCATGCTGTACTCTGCATAACTGGTAAATAACCAGGGTGACAATAGACAGCCTTGATGTACTCCTTTCCCAAACTGGAACCAGTCCATTGTTTCATGTCCAGTTCTGTTTCTTCTTGACCTGCATTTCATATTTAGACCCAAATTTGTTCTGCCTTAAAACTTTGCTCTGTCCATAGTATTTTTCTACATAGTAATTTCTAAATGGTTGTACTTAGGCCTAAATTAGATGGATAACATATCCTCACCTGGGATTAAGAGGATATTGCTATTTCTATTTGTCTTAGGTGAATTTTGCATTAATATTGGAATAGTCCAAGTCATCCTGCTCTAGATATCATGATACCAAGCCAAATTTGCTCGTTAGAATGATGATAATCCTTCCTACCCAAATGTGTAAATTTACAAATTCTCAAAATTTATTATTTCTGAATCTAAAATGTACTACTCTCTTGCTGACAGCTCCATCTGTTATGGCAAATAGTAGAACTCTGAGCATAGAAGGGACAGTTTTTTTCTGGAATGAGTTCCCTGGAGAAGGATGTATGCTTGCCAGAGCAAGCAAAAGGGGTTGGCAGTAAGAATTTGTTCACATTATTAGAATATTGCAGAATTGTTTTAGATCTGCTAGTCAAAAGTCATTACAATAAACTGCAGAGCTTTTCATAAACTTCCACTGCTATTTAGTTTTAGGTCTCATTCCTAGCTTTTGATGCCCTGCCTGATTTAGTCATTCAGCCACTTAATTGAAGAGATATTTAATAAGGGGTTACTAAGGGCCAATCTTGGGCTAGGCACAAGAGATCCAGGATCCAAAGATGAAAAAGAAAGCTCTTATTCTCATGGAACATGAGTTTATTAGGGGATATAGAGTTTAATCATATAAGTAAGTTAATGAGTATATATTTAGAAGTTGACTTAGTGCTAAAAAAAAAAAAAAGTGTATATCTATATCTACATAGCAGTTAATGAGCTACCAGATACTTTGTCAAAATAGCAACAACCCATGGAGATAAAACTAATCTCCATTTTACAAGGTGCTTAATATTCATGGAATCCAAGGGCATTTTGAAGGGATATTTTAGGATCCATTGGTATTATATTTTACAAGTTCATGTTCTCTTACAGACACTGATTTAGTGGTTCTATGGAAGAATTTGTATTTTTTAAGCAGCTCATTGGTGATTCCCAAGGATCATCAGATTTGGGGATTCTAGACCTAGCCTGACCATTTGCCTAATGCTTCAGCTTCCTTTTCTTTCACTACATAAACTTCTAAGCCCTTTTTTTTTTTTTTTTAATTTGCTGGCAAATTTCTAGAGGTATCTCATCACATCTTTAGGACCATGCTAACTTGTTCAAGTACATGGTTAAACTGCAGAACTAAGATTCAAATCCAAACCTTAGTTTTAATTGAAGTGGGTCTTTTCACCATAATACTTTTATCACTCTCTTTATGTATACTAAAAAGAACATTAAAATTTAAGATTTTTGATTAAAATTAAGGCACTTAAAACATTAAAGTCTATGCTGTAGAAAATTCTCTGAAAGGAAGCAGAACTAAGATTCAAATCCAAACCTTAGTTTTAATTGAAGTGGGTCTTTTCACCATAATACTTTTATCACTCTCTTTATTTATACTAAAAAGAACATTAAAATTTAAGATTTTTGATTAAAATTAAGGCACTTAAAACATTAAAGTCTATGCTGTAGAAAATTCTCTGAAAGGATTTTTTAAAAAGAGTACTAAATAGTGATTTGTGTTAGTCCAGTTCTAATTCACAAAACAAGACTTATTTATTTTGTAAGAATCTTTTAATTGTTATAGGCTCTTAAGGACTTTATACAGAAGATATCTTGGGACATTGGAATATAATATTGAATGCATGTATTCTAATGGCACAGTATAACTGGGATGAAAAATGCTATGCTGCTTCAGTAGTGTCCGACTCTGTGCAACCCCAGAGACGGCAGCCCACCAGGCTCCCCCATCCCTGGGATTCTCCAGGCAAGAACACTGGGGTGGGTTGCCATTTCCTTCTCCAATGCATGAAAGTGAAAAGTGAAAGTGAAGTCGCTCAGTCGTGTCCGATTCTTTGCGACCCCATGGACTGCAGCCTACCAGGCTCCTCCGTCCATGGGATTTTACAGGCGAGAGTACTGGAGTGGGTTGCCATTGCCTTCTCCGTGGATGAAAAATAGAATAAAATTAAACAAACACTGAATTAATTATATGTTAGGCATTTGTATTAAATAGTCTTAAGCATTTCTCAGAACTGGCAAGGTCACTGGAAGTGAACTGTATATTGGACTTCATTTCTGTAGGTAGTATACCTCAACTTGGATAGTATATCTCAGAGACAATAAATTCATAAAAAATCACACATAATCACAAATCTTTACATAATTTTAGGTATTAAAAATAACAGAAGATATTGAGTTCTCTATTCTTTAAACAATTATATATTCATAAATTTCTGTATATAGAGAGATACACCATTTGGGTTGGTTTTATATATTGCTCATCAGAATTACAGAGAAGGCAATGGCACCCAACTCCAGTACTCTTGCCTGGAAAAGGACTGCAGCCTACCAGGCTCCTCCATCCATGGGATTTTACAGGCGAGAGTACTGGAGTGGGTTGCCATTGCCTTCTCCGTGGATGAAAAATAGAATAAAATTAAACAAACACTGAATTAATTATATGTTAGGCATTTGTATTAAATAGTCTTAAGCATTTCTCAGAACTGGCAAGGTCACTGGAAGTGAACTGTATATTGGACTTCATTTCTGTAGGTAGTATACCTCAACTTGGATAGTATATCTCAGAGACAATAAATTCATAAAAAATCACACATAATCACAAATCTTTACATAATTTTAGGTATTAAAAATAACAGAAGATATTGAGTTCTCTATTCTTTAAACAATTATATATTCATAAATTTCTGTATATAGAGAGATACACCATTTGGGTTGGTTTTATATATTGCTCATCAGAATTACAGAGAAGGCAATGGCACCCAACTCCAGTACTCTTGCCTGGAAAGTCCCATGGATGGAGGAGCCTGGTGGGCTGCAGTCCATGGGGTCACTAAGAGTCGGACACGACTGAGCGACTTCACTTTCACTTTTCACTTTCATGCATTGGAGACGGAAATGGCAACTCACTCCAGTATTCTTGCCTGGAGAATCCCAGGGACAGGGGAGCCTGGCGGGCTGCGGTCTATGGGGTCGCACAGAGTCGGACACGACTGAAGCGACTTAGCAGCAGCAGGTGCAGCATCAGAATTAACTGAATAAGGGCAAAATAATAATGAGGCCATCATGGGGCTTAGAAAAAATAACATTTTTAATGGGATCTCATCTGTTTTTGAAGTTTATTACAGAGATTACAGATTAAAACTTCACTTCAAAATGGAAAACAGCACAAAAAAGTCTCTTATGGCTAAAAACCCAAAATTTCAGACATTTTTATTTCTTCTCTTGTCATACTTATGATAATATCAAGTTAGAATTTGGTAGCTAGGCATCTGTCAATGCACTCATAATTTTAACTACAGAGTTTTTAAAACTTAATCTATTAATATATTAAGGAAAAATCACAATTTAGAATGACTAAACAAATAAGAAAACAAATACTGAAAG
The DNA here is from genome assembly GCA_006410675.1 of Oreotragus oreotragus. Taxonomy (NCBI): domain Eukaryota; kingdom Metazoa; phylum Chordata; class Mammalia; order Artiodactyla; family Bovidae; genus Oreotragus; species Oreotragus oreotragus. The sequence continues at coordinate 233,777 of SJYX01021410.1, read as the reverse complement.
AATGGAAATCATATATATATAGGTTTATTAATCATGAATCTATGATCTACTAAAACATTTAAAACTATTTCTGAAGGTTATATCTAATTAATCCATATTTATCTAACTCAAATTATAGTTTGCATTTGGAGTTAACAAAAATTTAATTATTTTAAAATATTCTCTATTTCAGACTTTTAATTATTTCAAAATTTTAGATAATTTATTAATTATTTGACAACTCTCTTACATGTAAAATGTAATTATGTTAAATATTTTGCCTCTTAAAAGCACCACAGCTTCAGAGTTCACCTAACTGAATATCTTCTAGGAACCTTCCACATCTCCAAACTTAGCAAATGAGTCCTCAGTAGAATTTTACCTCATCTTATGACATACGGTAAATAGTAAAAAGTCATTCTTGACATTCAAAAGTTATCTGAAGGTTTACACTGCAAGTTCTTAGGATTTTTTAACATTTCTATTTAGTTTGTGCAATTATGCATAGTCTTTCCATTGGTTCCCTTACATTACCTTTAAAATGACAAAATGATGAAATACACTGTTTGGGAAACATCTCATCCAACAAACTTTGAAGCATCTTCTTAAACTGGTTATTATTTCTAAATGTTCTGTTATCATTTGATAGGTCACTTAAAGGTGTTCCTAAAAATAGTCCTTGAAATATGATTTGTAGCCTATCTTTCCTAGGACTTCCCTGGTGGCTCAGACGGTAAAGCGTCTGTCTACAACGCGGGAGACCCGGATTTGATCCCTGGGTTGGGAAGATCCCCTGGAAAAGGAAATGGCAATCCACTCCAGGACTATTTTCCTGGAAAATCTCATGGACAGAAGAGACTGGTAGGCTACAGCCCAAGGGGTCGCAAAGAGTCGGACACAACTGAGTGACTTCACTGCACTTCATTAACCAGCAGTCCTGTATTTGTGCATTATATGTATACTCTAACTTCATTTTCTCTGTGAATAGAACAGAAGCCCTCATACAAAACTGTAAAATGTTTCCGACATTCATGGCTCATAGAGCAAGGGTTTCACAGAACTGCAGGAGGTTATGTTGATTAAGCAGAGACATCTTCTATAAATTGATTGCTGAAGCAAATAAAAAATGGGGGTTGTGAGAAAGGCAGAGTCTGTTTGTCTGAATGGTCAACCAAATTGCATTCAACATGCTGGATATGGGAGATGGAATACCACTGAGCATCCTGAAATGTAATGCTTTTCTAGAATATTCTAGAAACATTCTGCATGCTGTACAAAAAGGAGAGAATATAAAGTGCTGGATATTAATTTAAAAATGAAACAAAAACAATTTAAAATTTTAAAAGCTTTTTCTGGATGACAATTATGGGTCTGATCATATAACAGCATCACACTATCGCAAGGGCACGAATCATAGTATGTCCAACAAAATCACTGTATTCCTTTCACCTTCGACTGGCGTCAGGGTAAGCATGTCAATGAGAGCTCCTCCTGTGAATGCCTGAACAAATTTCCTGATTTAAATAATGCATTTCCTTATGGGGAAGCTCTTCCAAAAGCCACACACTTTCCCTGCTTCTTGCGCTTCTAACGTGCAACAGGATGTGCAGTTTTGATCACTCTTTTCAAATGATCATTGACTGCAGCTGAAATCTATACATATTTACATTCCTTGTATACTTGACACTGAATGCAACATTACCAGTGAAAAATTAAGAATATCTATATGTATTTAAGGAGCTGTCAGTTCTGAGTTTCCATATGTGACATTGATTTCTACAGGCACCACCATCAGAGAATCAAGAAGCAGTTCACCTGGCAAACTTCAGCCCTCATTAGGACTAAAAAGATATTTTGTCATTGACATATGAGACTAACTATAGCCAAGAATTGACTGTATAACTGTATTGCAAAAGTTCCAAAGGACAATTATAATATTAAAGAAGGTAAAAAGAAAAGTGATTTTCCTATTTATGAAATAATTTTTCAGTAAGTGACATTCTACTGATAAACCTCCATAAATCTAACGATCTCCTGAAAAAGAGAATTCTATCATGCAATAAGACCATATTCACATTTATATAGGAAACAGATGTTTACAACTTTGGGCTTTACACTTAGTTTATATATGTAGCAGTTAATTCACTTATTTATAAATCGCTAAATATTTACATTCTCACATTTGTATAAAATATCTACTTCTCTTAAAATATCTTGCATGTTTAATTTTTAAGAAACAAGGAGAATATTCAAGGAGATTTTTATTTGCTTGTTAAATGTGGCAATATTGTTCAAATGATGTTAAAATTAAAGTAATAAATATAGATTCTGAGAAAAGAAATTGAGAAATAAAAATGACTATTAAATTATACTTTATGAGCGCACTTGCATATTTTGGCATAGTAAAATGGCATATGTGGGTATTAGAGCAGGTGTTTTTTTTTTTTTTTTAAGAATCATGAAAGAAAATAGCTGTGGCTTTTCAAAGTATTTCTGACTTTCTGTAAGAATAACTATTTCTCATAAAGTTATTCATACTTATTCAGTCTTAAAAACCTGAAAGGGACAACTTGACAACGTGTCTTGGAAGACTGAAGAGTGCTGGTGTCCCCAAAGATTCAGGAAACTATGAAGCAGTGTCCCAGAGAAAAGTAATAATGTAACAGAAGAGTGAAAAAATAAGATTAAATTATACATATGTGCATGTGGTTATAAATACGCACTATAATTGGTGTCATACAATAGAAAATGGAGAAGACTTCTCTCTTTTTGACCAACTAAGTATTTGTCAGTCAGCTTTAGCATCATTTGACATATCAAGATTTATATTAGGAAAACATACATGTGCTCAGCACCTACTGACAAAGAAATGAATGAGTCCAACAATTCTATGATCCATCATACAAGAAGTAACCTAGTATCATTTGTTTTCACTAATGGAAACCATTAGGATAAAACATCTATACACAGAAAAAGATAAGGGAAGGCCCATGAGTAATAAATGAGCAGTTTGGATACATAGAGAACAGTTCATGACAGACAAAGCTGATTGCGTTTTCTAACAGAATTATAAAATTAATGGGTAAAGGGAACACAGTACAAGTAATATATTTGGGTTTTCAAAAAGTATTTAATTCAGTGTTTCATAAGCCCTGATTTGTAATATTAATTCAAATTGGCTTCGAGATGATTATTCTCAGATGGTCTGAAAACCATTTAAAGAGCTGTAAACAAGGGGTAATGATAAATGGCCCCAGACAGATACATGGGGAGGATTGAGCTGCCACTAAGGTTGATTTAGGTTTTGAGTTCTCATTACTTTAGGTTTTGGGTATCTTCATTACTGGCATGCAAAGCTGAACAAACAGCACACAAATGAAATTTGAAAATGACCCTAAAATGGAAGGCATCATAAACACAGAAACAGTAAAATAGTCAAGAAGATACAAGCTAGAATGTAAAAGGGACTACACAATAGACTGCCCATACTAAAAGGCACTTCGGATTTATTACAAGCATACAAAGCCAGACAAACTGGCAATACAGACTGACAAAATAAATTAGCACAATCCCATAAGTAATGTATTATAGAAACTCCTTTAAACAAGCACATACAGATTTTCAGTCTCAAGTACTGATAGATCTTTACTTAGAAAGGAGTCAAGAGATTACATTTTAACCCAAATTCTGATTTTCAAAATGGTACTTCAAATAGGATAACATGTATCTTTATAGAGTGACTTTATATTTTGAATTCTCTGTTTTTCTCTATATGGATCATATGCAGGAAAAAAAATAATCACAATAACTTGACTATCCTTTGACCCTGAACATACTTATAGATCTTCATTTCCCTCTTGAGTGCAGTTGGAGTGTATATAGGGAATATCTCCTACACAAAAGATAATCATGAAGGTAAATCTTCTGTAAATGACTTTTGGATTATCCATGGCACGGTGCTCCCTCTTCATCCGTGCAAATAATTGAGAGTCGATTGTACACACATATAAGAAAAGATAAATAGGAAGACAAATGACTTCCATGGGAAGATTATTACTTTACTCCACTTTATCCCCTTCTATCAGACAACTCGACAAATTAGAGGGAACTCAGAGCACTGAAACAAAAATTATAAGGATAATAAAGTTTTCTACTTATACAAATGAATTAAATGCGCTAACCCACAGAGTGTATCTGAGAGCCACAAGTAAGCTATAATGGGTAACACCTAGCTATAGGCTGAAAAACTGCAAGAGGAAAATAAATATTTTCATAACATAGGGTAATTTCCCTTTTATTAAGGTTCTCAAATAAAGAAATTTATGATCTAGAAAAAACACTATTGCCTATATTATGTGAACAAATTTGATTTAGATTTTTACTGCAGAAATACTTTTGCATAAGTGAAGAATCAATTCATGATTGTCCATGAGCAAGTATATTAAAAGTTAGATGTTAGTGAAAATCACTGTGATTTTGAAATTAAATATATAATACTGAGGTTTAAATCTTGGCTCTACTCGTTACAAAATATATATGCCGCTACTGCTAAGTCGCTTCAGTCGTGTCCGACTCTGTGTGACCCCATGGACTGCAGCCCACCAGGCTCCTCCGTCCATGGGATTTTCCAGGCAAGAGCAGTGGAGTGGGGTGCCATTGCCTTCTCCAACAAAATATATATAGATGTGGTCAAATATCCACATTTGAGAAATGGAGATAATACATCTAACAATCCACAAATGTGTTAAATGAGAAAATAGGCATGAACAGAAATGTAAAAATAATAAATAATGAAGTCACATTTGGTTTTGAAATTATTCAAAAATGTAGTGACCCCATGGACTGCAGCCCACCAGGCTCCTCCGTCCATGGGATTTTCCAGGCAAGAGCAGTGGAGTGGGGTGCCATTGCCTTCTCCAACAAAATATATATAGATGTGGTCAAATATCCACATTTGAGAAATGGAGATAATACATCTAACAATCCACAAATGTGTTAAATGAGAAAATAGGCATGAACAGAAATGTAAAAATAATAAATAATGAAGTCACATTTGGTTTTGAAATTATTCAAAAATGTTTATATATTCCATATCACAAGAATAAATGTTTTTTTTATATATTATCCTCTCTAATTGGGAAGAAAGATGGTAGAAAGAGCACAATATGAAATCTTAAATGTGAGTATTGCCTCCCCATCTATAAATGATATTATTTGGGTAATTATTTAAAATTGGAGTCTCATGTTCCTCATTTTTAAAACTGAAGTGCTGTGCAAGACATAGGTTAAAAGGTACAGGGATGAACATGTACCTTTATTTATCTTCCTTGACCACATCTTTATCTTTTTGTACCTATAATATCTAACTTTTCTACCTGTTTGATTTGTTTTATTTAGTAAAATCCACCTCTTGGTGCATATATGATACCATTTTCTCAAGAGCCAAACTAAATTTCAGGTAAGGAGTACATCCTGCCTATGTTATCTTTTCTACCTTCTAGAAGTTTAAAAAAAGTATTAAATAAGATAATACATTTGCAATTACATAAGGTCAGGATATTACATTAATGAGAGATTGAATATTCTTAGCTTAAGTATTCTGACATGTGCATTGTCTTTGTTTCATGAAATCACAGAGATAAAAGGCTTTATTTATACAGCTCGTTCTATTCAGCACTGAATATAAATGGGTGATAAAATAAAAGCTTTTTGATAATAGATGACAATCGTACATTTACTCAACCTCCTTCTGCTCACTCCTGACCCTTTCATGTTGGCAGTAGTATCTAGAGTCTGACATCTGACTGAAGAGCGGAGAAATAGACAACTGGGCTTAGGTCATCTTTTTTAACATGTTTATTTTTGACAGCTGTAGGTCATCCCCAGAGGAAAAACTATAAAGAATATAAATATATTAAAATAAAGTGGGAACTTTAAGAGATGACCCCTTTTCTCAGGAAATTTATTTTATTAATGTCCTTTAAAAATACTATATGCCTTCACCATTTCTTCCTCAAGTTCTTCCTTCATAATAGGAGGCTGCATCTCTCTCCCTCCCCTGAAACCCAATCTTTTCTTCACTATTCTGTTTCTTAACTAGAAAACATTTCAATTCTCTGGAGAGACAATGTTTCCAATAAATACAGGTAGGTAGTCACAGAGTGGATTCTGTCTCAGAGCAGCGGTTTTCAATGACAGGAGTATGCAAGCCATATTATTGAAAGGACTGAATGAATGCTAAGGAAGGAAGTCTCTTCTAGGTGACAGTGGATCAATTTCAAAGAGTTTTCCACCCACTAGGAATTTCAGAAGGAAAAAGAGAGACTTCTGTATTTCTTGAACATTTCTGAATTGAAAACAATTATTCAACACTAGATCACTGTGGATGGTGACTGCAGCCGTGAACTTAAAAGACACTTGCTCCTTGGAACGAAAGCTATGCCAAACCTAGACAGAGTATTAAAAAGCAAAGGCATCACTTTGCCAGTAAAAGTCCATATAGTCAAAGCTATGGTTTTTCTAGTCGTCCTGTATAGATGTGAGAGTTGGACCATAAAGAAGGCTGAGCACTGAAGAATTGATACCTTCGAACTGTGGTGTTGGAGAAGACTCCTGAGAGTCCCTTGGACTGCAAGGAGATCAAATCAAGCCATCCCAAAGAAAATCATTTCTGAATAATCATTATCTTTTAGTTTGTACCTTGCCATTTCAATGGTTACTAAGATAGTTCAAAAAGGCTAAACCAAATGATGCTATTGCTCTTTAAACAATACAAAGGTTTTTTATTCCCTAGTAATAAAATCATACATATTTATTGCACAAAATCTAGCAAATAAAGAAAAAAAATGAAAAAGAAAAAACGTATAGCCACTATTAATAATTTGTTCTTTTTTTGTTCCACTCTTGTTCCTTTCTCTCTCTGCAAATAGATAAGTAGATAATTGTAATGAGTGTATATTGATATATGTACTGGCTTCACAGGTGGCACTAAATTGGCCTGGCAATGCAGGAGACATAAGAGACCAGGGCTCGATTCTTGGGTCGGGAAGATCCCCTGGAGGAGGGTATGGCAACTCACTCAAGTATTCATGCCTGGAGAATACCATGGACAGAGGAGCCTGGCAGGCTATGGTCCATAGGGTTGTAAAGAGTTGAACAAATATATATACAATCTATGATTTACATGTATATCCATGGGCATATTTTATAACTATAGCAATAAAAATGATTTAAAATTTAAAAAAATCATTATCTAATACTTACTAAGCACTTATTATGTGAAAAATGATAGTTGTACCTTCCTTATAAACTTGTGATAACCAAAAGAGCTTATACATGTAAAATACTTATAAAAATGTCTGAGTTATAATATGATACCAATTGATATGTTTTTAGCATTCTTGCATTGCCTTCAAACAGGTGGGAAAATAAAGAGGTACATGTGTCCTCAGTCGTGTCTGACTCTTTGTGACCCCAACAGACTATGGCCCTCCAGGGTCCTCTGTCCATAGGATTTTCCAGCAAGAATATTGGAATGGGTTGTCATTTCCTACTTCAGGGTATCTTCCTGACCCAGGAATCAAACCCATGTCTCCCTGCAGCTCCTGAATTGGAAGGTGGATTCCTTACCATTATACCACCTGGGATGCCCCAGAGAAAGAGGGGGCAATGCTCAAAAATCAAAGCAATCAATTGCCCTTCATTTCCAAAGTTAAAAATGTTGAGAAGAGATGTCATGACTAGATGACACATAGAGATCATAGGAGGAGATTTTTTAAACCCAAGGCAAAGTATTGATACATGGATAGAATAATAAGTTTTCCACAGATATGACTCCTGGACACCAAGAGTCAAACAAACTGTTCAACTGTAGATAAGGCTACTAGAAGGCTTTCAACTGTCTCAAATATAACCTACCAGAGACATTACCCCTAAACCTTGGTATCTGCCTCAACTAATAGCATCAATTTATATCCTCCAGGGATGGCATGTCTCACCAGGAAATGTCCATCAATGATACTGAGCAATGGTACTTAAAAAGCTCATCTGGCAATTGCTATGACCACAGTTTTCTACACAGGAAACATATCTACAAGCAAGAATACTGGTTATTTATAGTTTTAATGTATACACAAACACCTCCTCTAAAAGTAATCAACTGAAATATACTTCATGAAATAATGTCTGCAATACATTTTCCTATATTGCTTAGAGACTAAAGAATATCACTACAAAGAAAGCAAGTAAACCCAGAAAAACAAATACATCTACCACCATGAGTAGACTGTATATATAAATTTATGCAAGCTAACAAATGCAATTCGTAATCACATTTCTGAAACCATCAATTTCTAAACTACATTTTAGAGCTATAATTTTGTCATCAGTCTTTGTTTACATATCACACTATCATGGTTCCTGGCACGTAGTAAGTGCTTAACAAATGTTTGGTAAATTAATAAAATCTATTAACAGTCCTCACCCTGCTGGATTTCTCTGTGGTGCTTCCAGCAGCTCAGCACTCTACAAAGTCCAAGCAGCTTAAAAGGTGAAAATTTGCACTCTACTGAAAACAGTTCTAACAGGAGGCCAGGAGGCAAGGTTCCTAGTCTTAGATCTGTCTAGACACTTGCATTAACTTTCCTCATCTATAAAACACGCTAGGTGCATTCAATATATCTAAGAGCTAAATTCTAGTAAAGGTCTACATTTTTTAAGGAAGATGCTATAGATGCATTTTTAAAGTAGAAAAGATTTAGAATCCTAGCTGTACCATTTGCTGGTGACCTTGGGCAATTTATTTAACCCCTCTAAAGTTCAGTTTCTTCTTCTGTTAAGTAGGAAGAGTAAACAACACTTGCTTCACAAAACTGCCATGAGGGTCAGATGAAATAATGTATGTAAAGTGCTGGGTACAATGCTTGGCACTTACAGCTCAAAAATTATTTTGGATTATTTGTTTGGGATTATTATTTGGGATTCTTTTTCTTACTAATTTTCTTTATATTTGTTCTTGTTTTGCTACATATCTGCTCTCTCTTCTCTGAGCCAGGAACAAGTGAATATTTTTTCATCCAGTTAGAGTCTATTGAGAAAGGCCAAAAGGAGAGTAAATCTTGCAGCTTTAATGTATAAAGGACAAATAAAGTAACATCAAAGAGTCATTGAACTGGACAGTTTTTGAACATTTTATTAAGCAGATTCTTTCTATAATAGGTATCCTCATACAGTAGGACACAAATTAAACAAGGACTGGGGTGATTATGTTTATCAAAGAAAGACATGGATTTTAAAGATTTAATAGTAGTACCAAACAAACTATTATGGAAGGAGCATCAAATTGTGCAAAGGATATATCATATTCATCCATATTCCATCCTAGGTACTATCACAAGAATACTGACTTCTTGTTGTTTAGTTGCTAAATCATGTCTGATACTTTTTTGACCCCATGGACTGTAACCACTAGGTTCCTTTGTCCATGGTATTTCCCAGGCAAGAATACTGGAGTGGGCTGCCATTCCCTTCTCCAAGAGATCTTCCTGATCCAGGGATCAAACTTGTGTCCCTAGCATTGCAAGTGAATTCTTTATCACTAAGCCGCCAGGGAAGCCAAAAATCACACAAGATCACCACATGAAGGAACTGGGACTTGGATATGCAGCAAACTTGCAAATGTCACAGAACAGGTGAATGGCAGAAATGAAATGCAAACTCTAGCTGGCAATTTCCTGAGGGATGGCTAAAAGTCTCGGGATACAATTACCTGCTTCTCTCTGGCTAGCACCGTTCCACTTCAGGAAACAAACAGCCAGCAAGGAAGCAAAACATGGTGGTTATGATCAGGAACGCTGACCTCTAAAGTATGAAAGACACACAGTTTAAAGGAATCACCTAAATACTTAGCAGAAATATCTTTAAATATCTGAATTATTACCAGATTGATTACAAAATTTCTCATCAAGATCTTTTTTTTAATTTGTTTTAACTGGAGGATGATTGCTTAACAATATTGTGTAGGTTTCTGCTGTACAATAATGCAAATCAGTCATAATTATATATGCTATTATTGCTGTTCAATCGCTCAGTCCTGTCTGACTCTTTGCAATCCCATGGACTACAGCAGGCCAGGTTTTCCTGTCCTTCACTATCTCCTGGAGTTTGCTTAGACTCATGTTTATTGAGTCAATGATGTCCTCCAACCATCTAATCTTCTGTATACATACATACTTACATACACACACACATATATATATATATATCACTTCTTTCTTGAAATAATCCTTTATTTTTAAGCAAGCATATTTGTTTGAAAATATACGGACTTTTCATTTCTCATAGTCATAGAACAGCTTCTAGAAAAGAACTAAAATTGTTGTAGAGCCCCTATCTTTCTTATGTAATCACCTTTCAGGAAAACACATCAATCTAAGAATATTTAAACATGATTTTTAAAACAAAAAGTTCTTGAAATTGCTAAAAATAATTTTTAAATATTTTCCCACTGAAATTAGTGAATTTGTACTACATACTTCAAATATCGTTCAAATATGTCTATTTTGTGTGATATTTGCCATATAAGAACAAAGACTAAAATAAAATTTCCAATTTAAATTTATTACTGAAAGAATAACAGGTATGTCTTTGCTATTAAGTTCAACACAGTATAGAAAACAAAATATTCAATTTCTACAAAGTACAAGCTTCACTGAAGTGTATACTGTGAATAAAGTAATGCAAGGAAGGCAAGTCATTGCTAGTGCATATCGATTAAGAACTAATGATGAGAAATTAGTTTGGTGATTGCAGACCCAACAAAAATGTCTACGTCCTAGAAAATATGGTGTGCTAAAGAAAAAAAAAAAAACTTTGAATTTTTGGAATTCTAAGTCTGAAAATAATGCAATTGATGATGCAAATGTAAAATTATTTGACTGTTAGAACTTTGTAGATTATCTTTTAAGAAGATGGTATTTTGTGGGCTCTCTAATGGATTTGGGGTGATGCAGATTTGGGATCTGGCATTCAAACAACTTTTTAGTGCAGCTGAGTAATACCTTCTAAGAAATTTCTGAATGAGCAAACCGCTCTACACTTCAATATTAGATTCCTTAGCTGTCATCCTCACCAGAATGTGGATTTGGTTTTAAAAGATTTTTCTCTATTGTAGCAATCTTGTGTTATACAGTGCGTTAATTTCAAATGAGGCTTTCATTTTCCTAAGATTAAGTGCATCCTTTCTCTGCTGCTGCTGCTGCTGCTGCTGCTGTTGCTGCTAAGTCACTTTAGTCATGTCCGACTCTGTGCAACCCCATAGATGGCAGCCCACCAGGCTCTGCCATCCCTGGGATTCTCCAAGCAAGAATACTGGAGTGGGTTGCCATTTCTTTCTCCAATGCATGAAAGTGAAAAGTGAAAGTAAAGTTGCTCAGTTGTGTCCTACTCTTAGTGACCCCATGGACTGCAGCCTACCAGGCTCCTGTGTCCATGGGATTTTCCAGGCAAGAGTACTGGAGTGGGGTACCATTGCCTTCTCCTTTCTCTAGATAAAATAAATAACTCAAGTCTAAATGACTTTAATAACCAATCTAATAAAAAATATTCATCATATCAGAAGGTCAAGATAATAGAACTTTTCTCTATTTCCTGATGGAGTTCATTGGAAAGGGGTAACCGGGAGGGTGGATGGAAGGACTTACTTTCTCTATGTTATTTCATAAACAAAAATATTTCTGGTCTTTACATTTCAAAGTTCAAATAATCTCGCTCTTTTGGAAAATATTCTTCAATTTCTCCATGTTGCATATATGTTTCTCTTTCCTGTTTTAAGCTTTTATTGCAGTTGTTAGTATATAGACTAGAAGATAGTCTTGGAGGTCATTCAATAATGTAAGACCCTCATTTTACATATGACAAAAGTGAAAGGATTATTTTTTTAAACATGCTTAAATTTCTCAAAATATTCTTCAATTTCTCCATGTTGCATATATGTTTCTCTTTCCTGTTTTAAGCTTTTATTGCAGTTGTTAGTATATAGACCAGAAGATAGTCTTGGAGGTCATTCAATAATGTAAGACCCTCATTTTACATATGACAAAAGTGAAAGGATTATTTTTTTAAACATGCTTAAATTTCTCAAGGCTTTCTCAAGGCTATATATATATTTATTAAGTTGTTCATCTGACCCAAAGCTCTAGGTATGTAAGACAGAAAATAATAAATACAGTCAGTGTCAACCAATTAATAGAGGAGGATTTCATAGAACATGCTACAAATGTGTTTCTGTTGTTTCACACATGTTTGAACAGATTTCTTTCGTAATTATAATTTCATGCCTCTGAGTCACCACCATCTCTCCCAACTATTGCAATTGTCTCTTTGCTCCCATCCTGTCCCTCTTTGGTCCACTCATAGTAGTCAGAATTATCTTTTTTCATCAAAACTCCAAGTATTTTTCTTTCCTGCTACAATATCCTAAGGTTTCTGTCATTTGTGTTATAAATTCCACACACAAATCAATTTTGTCCTTGTTCACCTCTATAGCTCTATGCCAAGCTTCACCTGGTTTAAGGCTTTCATAAGAGCTGTTATGTTAACATCCCTCTGGGTGAAATTTCTTCTGATCTTCAAAAAGCTGGCTTCTTCTAATTATTTAGGTTGAATCTTAAATGTCACCTTCTCCCAGAGTCCTTTCCTGACCCCACAATATAATTTGCTAGACACATTAAACCCCTATCCCTTATATTTTAATTCTTTGCATAGAAATTCTGGCTATAAGCTTTTTCCTGTTTACATATCGATATCTGTTTCTGTATTTTCTGATTTCCTTCCCCATATTCTAGAATTTGAGCTTCCTTTGAACAGAGACTTGGCCCATCTATGGTCACTGTTGTAACCCAGTGTCTAACAGCATACCTCATACCTTGTATAAAGTAAGTGTGTGTGTGTGTGTGTGTGTGTGTGTGTGTTCAGTCACTCAGTCGTGTCGGACTCTCTATGATCCCATGCATGTAGCCCACCAGTCTCTTCTGTCCATGGAATTTTCATTGAAGTGGGTTGCCATTTCCTCCTCCAGGGGATCTTACCAATCCAGGGATTGAAAACATGTCTCTCGTGTCTCCTACATTGGCAGACAGATACTTTATACTGAGACACCTGGGAAGAACCTAACAAAGATCTGGTGCTTAGACAAGTGAATAAACCATATTTATTTTTTATATGTTGTACATACCTTGGTTTAAAATAGAAAATAGCTATTACTATAACTCATTATTATGTTAAGTAACAAGAGGCCAACAGGATTTGTGATACCAAGTTAATGATTTTTATGGAAAGCATAAAATAATAATAATAATACTGGTTACCACTTGCCACTACCAGTCCACATGAGTATTAATTTTGCCAACTGTCAGAAAAGAAAAATGAATAGAAAAATAAATTAGAAACTAATAGAAGAACATACAAATGATTTGTCAATTATATCTCAATAAAGCTGAAATAATTTGGTTCAATAAATATTTACTAAAGCAATATTTTGGCTACCTGACGATAAGAGACAATTCACTGGAAAAGACCCTGATGCTAGAAAAGATTGAAGGCAAAAGGAGAAGGGGGCAGTGGAGGATGAGATTATTAGGGAGCACCACCAACTCAATGGACATGAGTTTGACCAAACTCCAGGAGATGGTGAAGGACAGGGAAGCTTGGTGTGCTGCAGTCCATGGGGTCACAAAGAGTCAGACACAACTTAGCAACTGAACAACAACATAGGTGAAAAAGGGGGTAACAAATGTCAACCTAATTTCACATTTTATATATTAAAACAGCCCTACTTTTCTGAGTGACCTCATAAAATGTAAGTTATATGAATCTGAAATTATGAAGTTGAACTATACTAATGAAATAGATGTCTGGGGATTTCATTTTACACTTTAGGGAAGAAAAGTTCCAACAAATATTTTAGTCTTCCTGGATGAACTAAACGTTTTAAAGTTTGGGGAATATCATCTTTAGCTTTTTGTTAGTTTGTTTCACCCACATGATGTAAGAGATGAATCTTGCGTAGTTTGTGTCTACTGAGTATTTTAACTGTTTTGAAATCTGTTTCCTTGAGAAGAACAAGTCACTTGGAGCAACCCAGTGGGAGTTCTGTGTTTAAAACTTCTATAAAGCTTTAACTATCCCCACAAAAGTGTGATCCCTGAGTTTCTGCCTTTCCTGGTCAGATGTGTTAGCTCTATTTGCACCTGTCTGTATCTTGGAAAGTCACATCAGATGATGACATCATTAGAACACATGGCAGGTCAAAACATGCTCAGTCCAGAAGTGGTGGCCCCTTAATTTGCTCTTCTGAAAATAAGCCATGAAATCTTCTCTAACAGTATTAAAGACAGTACCCTGTAAAAAGCTTACATAAAATGTGATGTTATTTAAAAGGATAATCATAAAATATTAAACCCATTATTTGAAATTCCTGTCATTACATCAGTTTTTTACTTATACTATATTTCTGGAAATCTCTTTCACTTGTAACAATTTTAATAATATATGTGTTCCTTACTCCTAAGTTAGAAACTTCCACTACTCTAATGTTTCTTAGGTTTCCAATGTCAAAACGTCAAACAAAACGTTAACTCTGTAGTTAACCTGGAGCTTTCTTGGCAGTGAGTTCAGTTAGGTTAGGATATAGAAGTACCCAATCTTAATGTACATTGTAATCATATTTGGAGCTTAGCCACAAAATAAAATATTGATGCACAGGCCATTCTGCCCCAGAGATTCTGATTTAAATCTTTTGGTATCTGTCTACCCCACATGTTTTGCAGAGATGTCCCCATGAAGGCACAATGCCTTTGCCAGTATCTCAAATGACTGAAAATAAAACGGTTTATTAAAGGTAACACACCCTCTTGAGATTCTGGTTTTTTCCTCTGTTCCTTTTCTCCACAGTATTTGATGATTCTCTCCAGCTGTTAATGTAAACTACTACGATTGTATATGCAATGCTTCTTTCCTCTGACCACATCCCTCAATCAATTATATTCTATCTGATATAGTCTTGGTCACACCTACCCTTTTTGATATGATTATTTAAGCCTACTTTAAAAGTAGTTACTCAGCTGCCCTGCAGATATCAGACTATCTGGCACCAGAGGTGTGGCAGACCTGCTGCCCCCAGGACATTGGGGCAGAGAGGAACCGAGCACTAGGCTCAGTGCTCAGAATAGTGGGCACCAAGAATGGTTTGTAGCTGGACATCACCAGGAAAAAAGAAAAGCTGCCTCTCAGTTCCCAGTATGCGTTCATAACTAACACTTTCCCCCAAATTAACACAGACATTTGTGTCCAAAATATTGAGTGTCTGAAAGAAGGAAAAACAAAATGCAAAGTATAATTGCATTTCTTTTTAGGGTGAGAGAGAGGGAGGAGGAAGCAGAAGAGCTGGAAAGAGGTAACAATGTAGAGAGAGAGAGATTAAGGTTGATTGATGTGACAGGTACAAATCTCTTCCCAAAACTCACATATAGAAGACATATAATTTCTTTTTTTTTTTTTTGCAACAAACTGAAGCTATCTTAACCTAAAGTTAAGTTTCATTTTGAGCCCTTATTCTACAAGAAAGAACATTAAAATCTCAGATGATTAGACCATTACTCACATCCCCACTTCACTGATTTCTTTCTTAGAGATTCATATAATGGAACTTGAAGGAATTATCAGAAATTGATATGGAGTCAATTTACTTCAGTGTTGTAATAACTGTCCTTCCATCACCACCACTAAATGCTTCTACACATTTTTACACACTCCTTAGTAGGATGAGATACTCTTCCAGGTTAAGAAAAATTAGGTTGGCTGAAAGGTGAAATGGGCAAGGAGTTTAGAAAAATATTGCACCAAAAATTGTTTAAAATTGTAAAATAATATCATGTCTATTTGTATATACATAGAAAAATGAAGAAAGTTAACATTAGCTAATTTTATATTGGGAGATTATATGATTTTTAAATGATTTTTATCTTTTTGTTCATTTTTTTAAAAAATGATTTATTTTATAATAAGAAAAAAATTAAAGCATCTTTTAAGAGTCAATGAAGTGAAGTAAAACTTACTAACTGATTAACTCAGCATTCAGGACAGTGGTCTCACACTTTTTAATAAAACACATTGGCAAGAAAAGGCTCATTCTTCCCAGTGAACTACATGAAGGTCTCACATGTGATGTTCTTTTCAGTTTCCTTTCATTTAAGGAACCTCTGTAACCTTGGAAAAATGATTACAAGTCTAGATCACAAGCAGAGGGCTATTAGTGATATTTAAGGGGAAACAAATTGCTTTCCCTAAACACGTCTGATTATGATCATTGTATGTACGTAATATTTATACATTTTGTGAAAAACATGTCAAATTTAAATGTTAAACACTTTGAGAATTCTACATAGTTATTTGAGCTGTAGAACAGGGACAGAGAGACATTTCACATGAATTTAAAGTCTTATTTATGTTAGCTATTGCATTGATAAATTTAATACTGCTCTGGCTCAGTATTCAGAAATTAAAATTTAAAGACTTAAAAAGGTAAGACTTTGTCCCCTGAAGATGGGAATTATATGAGTGTATAACTGCTGTGTTAACAATCAAGTTCACATTAGCAAAAGCACGTGAGGCATGGGATTGAAGAGGTAAGACCCATTCCAATTTTTCTCACCTATGTGCCTCTTAATAGATCAGGAAGTAATGATTCATGATGCAGTGAGGCTAAGAGAAACTGTATTTTTTTAAAGGAAGATAATTTTAAAATACATTTAAATACATAGAGTTTTATCTAATACCAATCCGATTTGCTTACTATTGTATCCCTCCATGAGTAGCACTATAAGTTATAAATGTTGACTGAGTCATTGACTAGATTATATGTGTTGAATGATGTTTTCTTTTCAGTGGATATGATTTTTAGGATATTAGTGTAAAATAAAATTAGTCATCTGAGAAACAAAGGTAAACTCTATTAAGACAAATTCGAGCTTAATTAACATGCTTGTTCAGGTCAGTTTGAGGAAATATGGAGTTAAGTAGTTTTTCTCTTAACTTCTCCCATATGAAAAATGCCTCCATACTTCATTTCATTCCAGAAAGGAGGCACCATAACGTTAGAACAGATACTCTCAAAAGAGGGCACAACCCAATAGAAAACTAGGTTCAAGAAAGATCTCAAGTAATACAAAATAAAGACATAACATTTTGGCTTTCACTTATTAAGTTCTTGAGAAACCTGTATGCAGGTCAGGAAGAAACAGTTAGAATTTGACATGGAACAACAGACTGCTTCCAAATAGAAAAAGGAGTATACAAAAGCTGTATACTGTCACCCTGCTTATTTAACTTATACGCAGAGTACATTATGAGAAATGCTGGGCTGGAGGAAGAACAAGCTGGAATCAAGATTGCTGGGAGGAATATCAATAACCTCAGATATGCAGATGACACCACCCTTATGGCAGAAAGTGAAGAGGAACTAAAGAGCCTCTTGATGAAAGTGAAAGAGGAAAGTGAAAAACTTGGCTTAAACTTCAACATTCAGAAAACTAAGAGCATGGCATCTGGCCCCATCACTTCATGGCAAATAGATGTGGAAACAGTAGCTGACTTTATTTTTTGTGCGTTCCCAAATCACTGCAGATGGTGACTGCAGCCATGAAATTAAAAGATGCCTACTCCTTGGAAGGAAAGTTATGGCCAACCTGCTACTGCTGCTGCTGCTGCTGCTAAGTTGCTTCAGTTGTGTCCGACTCTGTGTGACCCCATAAACGGCAGCCCACCAGGCTCCCCCATCCCTGGGATTCTTCAGGCAAGAACATTGGAGTGGGTTGCCATTTCCTTCTCCAATGCATGAAAGTGAAAAGTGAAAGTGAAGTCACCCAATCGTGTCCGACTCTTTGCAACCCTATGGACTGCAGCCCACCAGGCTCCTCCGTCCGTGGGATTTTTCAGGCAAGAGTACTGGAGTCGGGTACCATCGCCTTCTCCAATGACCAGCCTAGACAGCATATTAAAAAGCAGAGATATTACTTTGCCAACAAAGGTCCATCTAGTCAAGGCTATGGTTTTTCCAGTTGTCATGTATAGATGTGAATGTTGGACCATAAAGAAGGCTGAGTGCCAAACCTCTTGATGAAAGTGAAAGAGGAAAGTGAAAAACTTGGCTTAAACTTCAACATTCAGAAAACTAAGAGCATGGCATCTGGCCCCATCACTTCATGGCAAATAGATGTGGAAACAGTAGCTGACTTTATTTTTTGTGCGTTCCCAAATCACTGCAGATGGTGACTGCAGCCATGAAATTAAAAGATGCCTACTCCTTGGAAGGAAAGTTATGGCCAACCTGCTACTGCTGCTGCTGCTGCTGCTAAGTTGCTTCAGTTGTGTCCGACTCTGTGTGACCCCATAAACGGCAGCCCACCAGGCTCCCCCATCCCTGGGATTCTTCAGGCAAGAACATTTGAGTGGGTTGCCATTTCCTTCTCCAATGCATGAAAGTGAAAAGTGAAAGTGAAGTCACCCAATCGTGTCCGACTCTTTGCAACCCTATGGACTGCAGCCCACCAGGCTCCTCCGTCCGTGGGATTTTTCAGGCAAGAGTACTGGAGTCGGGTACCATCGCCTTCTCCAATGACCAGCCTAGACAGCATATTAAAAAGCAGAGATATTACTTTGCCAACAAAGGTCCATCTAGTCAAGGCTATGGTTTTTCCAGTTGTCATGTATAGATGTGAATGTTGGACCATAAAGAAGGCTGAGTGCCAAAGAATTGATGCTTTTGAACTGGGGTATTGGAGAAGACTCTTGAGAGTCCCTTGGACTGCAAGAAAATCCAACCAGTCCATCCTAAAGCCCTGGGAGTTCATTAAAAGGATTGATATTGAAGCTGAAACTCCAATACTTTGGCCATCTGATGCACTCATTTGAAAAGACCTTGATGCTTAGAAAGATTGAGGGCAGAAGGAGAAGGGGACAACAGAGGATAAGATAGTTGGATGGCATCACCAACTCAATGGACATGGGTTTGGGTAGACTCCAGCAGTTGGTGATGGACAGAGAGGCCTGGCGTCCTGTGGTTCAAGGGGTCGCAAAGAGTCAGACAAGACTGAGTAACTGAACTGAATTTAACTATTAAGAACTTGAAGAAGTGAAGTCGCTCAGTCGTGTCCGACTCTTTGCGACCTCATGGACTGTAGCCTGCTAGGCTCTTCTGTCCATGGGATTTTCCAGGCAATAGTCCTGGAGTGGATTGCCATTTCCTTCTCCAGGGGATCTTCCCAACCCAGGGATTGAACCCAGGTCTCCTGCATTGTAGACAGACGCTTTACCATCTGAGCCACCAGGAAAGTCCAACTTAGCACTGTGCTAAGTACTGTTGTATATAGTAAGTCATTGATACTTCACAAAAACCTTATGAATTGAATATTACTACTAATCTTTGATTTTATATGAGAAAGCTGAGAGAATAAGTGTTCATCATGTGTAGGGGAAAAGAAACTAGAAACGGAACTCACAATAGCCTGACCAAATCCATGGGCATCTTGAATCTGTAACCCAGTTGTGTAAGAAAAGTATAATTCCCAAAGTATTTATATTAGACAGGATAACAACAACAAATTTAAAAGTAAATATAACGAAGCTACTCTGCCTGAGTTTGAATCTTGGCTCTGCCATTAATAAACTGAAATCTTACTCAAGTCACAAAATCTTTTCAGTCTCTGCTCTGTAAAATGGAGGTGCTAATTCTTACCAGGTAGTGCTGTGATTATGTGAATTAATATATACAAAGTGCATATAACTGTATCATATATTTATCAGTTAGCATAGGTTTAGAAAAGATATAAGTATTGCCTCTTATTATCATACCATTTGATTCTATTATATAAGAAATGAGTGGCTATAATTGATCACTGGAGAAAAAATAGATATCTTAACTATTTTAATTATCTGAAAAATCAGAAAAAAATGTAGTAAAATGCATCTCCAGAGAAAGAAACTATGTAAGTTACTGCCTTGTTACTTAAGAGTGAGATTAACCTGGTCCAATTACAAATTAATATTTCAAAAAGAAGACACCTTAGTCCATAAATAAAACTCTATATTAGTGAGTTTATAGTCATATATATCATAAAACCAATATTCAAATTTAAATGGTTATAAATTATGTGTATTTTACTTTCATTAAACAAATCATACAGTAGGGCTTAAAGGTATATGTGAAATTCTCCAGCAAAATTTCTAAAATGCTGAAAAGCATCTTGTTTCTTTTGCACATAAACATCAAAAGTCATGTTATTGGGGAAGAAAGACTAACTTTGCCCAGAAGCACTCCGAACACCTCACTGCATATGTTGCCTTAAATGCTGCATTGTAAGAATTGGTCTTAGGGAAAAAAAAAGTTGTGAGACATTTTCCGAGTTCTAATTTGAGACTTTTTCTTTGTCAGGCACTGAAAGCAATTGGCATTTGGCTTTGTGTTACTCTATGCACCAGAGGCATGCAGTTATCAAAAAAACTCTTGTGTGTTATTCCCTTACTTATTAAATTGATTTTATTAAATTTGTTCCTGGCTGATTTGCTATATGCCAAACTTTCTCTTGGGATTCATTTCTAAAGAATTCATAATGGAGGTGAAAACTTTTGATGGGTATGTTTCAGAANGTTATCAAAAAAACTCTTGTGTGTTATTCCCTTACTTATTAAATTGATTTTATTAAATTTGTTCCTGGCTGATTTGCTATATGCCAAACTTTCTCTTGGGATTCATTTCTAAAGAATTCATAATGGAGGTGAAAACTTTTGATGGGTATGTTTCAGAAAGTTCTCAGATTCTAATAAAATCCCCAAAGTTTGCATAAAACCCTAGAGAAAATATGCAAGTTATATAAATGTTTTTGAATTAAGTGCTAGAGAGATATAAAAAGCAATAGAATATTAATTGTCTTGTGATACAAATCAAAGAAAAGAGAAAAAGGCTTGTGACTCAATTATTAATGCAGTTTTAATTTGAATCAATGTGCCAGAATGCAGAGAATTTATAACTAAATTTCTCAAAAGGAAGTAAGCTTGACATACAATGGGCAGAATTTCACGAGAACCCAGTGCTATTTTCTACATGTCCTAATATTTTGACAGAATTGGAAATATGCAAGGAGAAAGAAAAGAGATGACTCCAACTGCAAATGATGTTGTGATTTGGGAAAATAAAATTTAAAAAGGAAAATAAGAATTGTGTCTCAGAAATGAACCTCAGGTTTAGATATAAATTCAAGAAAAGAGATTTAAGAGGTCAGTTATCAAATTAGTATAGAAGAGACAAAATCTGAAACACTGGTGATACGAAAAGTCTTTTAAAACTTTAGTAAGCTGATAAGCTTTTATGCAAGTTACAAGTTCAAAGTTGAAATAGGAAAGAAAAAAAAGAAAGAAAAGAAAATGTCATAGTAACTACAGGACATCCTCAGAGAATTTGGTGAAAATGTTAACTATTTTTCTCTGCTACTTATTAGGAAGATCTGTTATTCTCATTTCAGTGATGAAAACAAAGCTTAAAGGACTATTTTGTTCTTCAAAGAAAACCAAAGTGGTTGATTACATTAGGTTTCAGATTATTTACAGTTTATTTCAATGAGTAAGCCGTTGAAACATACCTAGTACACATTTCATTTGTTCTCTAAAATACAGTGACCTTTTCACTTTAATATTTTATTATTGCTTTGTTGCCTGCTCATAATTTCAGCATTATGCAAAATAAATCTCTGGCTTGAATTATCTGCTTAGCCCTTGGAAAACTAGGGCAACAAACAGGCCAAAGAATGATGAGAAAATGTGGAATGAAGATGCTTAGGTAAATTGGAGAGTCAAACAATGGCTATTTGCAAGATTATATTCAGCTAGAATCTTGAATATTTTGCTATTCGAAACAATCTACCATTTTGCCTACCTCTCTCCAACACTGATCCTATTCCCCAATTCTCCATTATTATTATGTCTCATATCTACTTGCTCCTCTATCTATTAAGTTAATGTTTAAGGGGAAAATATAAACCGATATACAAGAAGTTATTATGGTTGATCTTTGTATCCCATTTAGACACAGCTTGCTGAAGTAATAATTTAGAATGTATATTTAATATCTACTAGTACTTTGGCCACCTCATGCGAAGAGCTGACTCATTGGAAAAGACTTTGATGCTGGGAGGGATTGGGGGCAGGAGGAGAAGGGGACGACCAAGGATGAGATGGCTGGATGACATCACTGACTCGATGGACGCGAGTCTGAGTGAACTCCGGGAGTTGGTGATGGACAGGGAGGCCTGGCGTGCTGCGATTCATGGGGTCGCAAAGAGTCGGACACGACTGAGCGACTGAACTGAACTGATTAAGAAAATTTAGACACTGGAATTGGGATATAAAGACAAGGAGAAAAACCCATAGTCATAATTTAATTACTCTTTTAAGAGCATACACAGCATGCTGCACAAGGAGAACAGGAAAACAATGCCACTTAAATTTAACAAGGCATGCGCTATCTCTATGAGAAAGTGACCCTTAAATTTAATCACTGAGGTCAGATCCATCACACTGACTTTTGTGCTTGTTAAAAAAGAAAGACTTTGGATATGGACAGTTGTATGGGGAAAGGCAGCGAGGCCAGGTTTCCCAGGTGTAGCTAGTGGTAGAGAACCTGCCTGCCTGTCAATGTAGGAGACAGAAGAGCTGAGGACTGGATGCATGGGTCAAGAAGGTCCCCTGGAGGATCTTGCTTGGAATATCCCACGGACGGAGGAGTCTCTCAGACTACAATCCTTAGGGTCTTACAGAGTCGTACACAATTTAAGCAACTTAGCATGCTGCTGCTGCTGCTGCTAAGTCACTTCAGTCGTGTCCGACTCTGTGTGACCCCATAGACGGCGGCCCACCAGGCTCCCCCATCCCTGGGATTCTCCAGGCAAGGTTACTGGAGTGGGTTGCCATCTCCTTCTCCACACACATGTATTTATGCTCTAGTTTCTTTAAGAAACACCAATGGGAAGCTCAGTGTCTATGCAGGGTTTGTCAATATACTGGAATATTAAAATATGCAATTCAGGCTTAGACTTTGGCAGTTCAATCTTTGATAGACATTGATGAAAGGAAACCTCCACATTGATGAGAGTGGATTTTTTACCAGGTAATTGGAAGTAGGGCATTGGTTTTTAAAGCCCCTTGGGGATGCTTTGAAAAAATAAATTTCATTTTCCTTTCCAGACTCTTGGGGATATTGTAAAATGCTGTTTTATAATGTGATGTGCAGAAACATTTAATGGATATTCAATAAAATAGGCTGGATGTTAGCACTTTTATATGAAAAATTGTTTTTAAATTTAAATAAAGCACAGTCTTAGAAGACTGGTATTCTGTAAGTGGTTCAAACGTGCATTTTTAAACTACCTACCACCTATGTAACTGCTTGCACATACTTAAACCATTTGGCTATGTAGGTGAAGGGGCTACTGCTCAAAGAAATTCTAAATCATGAAATTTCTCTTGAGATATAAGAATACAATGTGTACTTTAAATAGTGACACATGTTCCCTAGTTACAGAAAATTTGTAAAAAAATTAAAAAGTATCTACCGGGCTTCTTAGATAGTTCAGTGGTAAAGAATCCTCCTGTCAGTTCAGAAGACACAGGTTGGATCCCTGGTCCAGGAAGATTCCCACAAGCCACAGAGCAATGAAGCCTGTGCTCTGCCCCAAATACTGAGCCCATGCTCGAGAGCCTGTATTCCGCATCTAGAGAGTAGCTCTTGCTCTTCACAATTAGAGAAATGCAGCAATGAGGATCCAGCACAGACAAGAATAAAATAATAAATAAAAATTACTTAAAAAAAAAAAAGTATCCATCAAGACCTCTTCAGTAGTAAAACAGCAACTATCTTCTATTTGCAATGGCTACAATGCAGTGATCAATGTGCCTTTTGAACCACAACTGTCCATACATGCGTTGCTACAGCTTTACTTTGATGGCCTTGATAACAGGACACAATTACACATCTCTAATCCACATGTAACAGATAGAAATATCATTTCTCCACATGGCACGAATAGGAAATAATCATTTCTCCAGAGGTATAAAAACACATTGGCCTTGTTTTCTTACAAGTGCCACCTTATTTGAGAGCTTTAATTTGGCTCTACTGGTTCATTTCAGAAGTCATCTCTATTTATCTTTATTTAGGATTTCTTTTCCTGCAAGATAACCTTATGTAATTAGTCTTTAAATCTTTCCCTCCTTTTATTTATGTGTGTGTGTGTGTGTGTGTTTTGTCATAAAGTTATCAGTTTAGGTGCTAGTGGGATTAGAAGGGCTATCCATAGTTATTGAGATATCTGAAGCCTGCTAATTATGTTTTGAAGATAACATTGATCACACAGATAACCACCTCTATCAAATGTAGGCATTCAGGTGAGAAGGTGAATGTTAGACATGCTGTAGCTTTAAAACAGCTGTTCAGTTGAGAATGGATGATCAATTCCATATTAAAGTGAACTGCTGGCAAGGGAATCATATCAATAGTTTTACAGTCATTACTAAGTATTAAGTGTTAGAATACTATGGTTGGTGTTTTTGTTTTTCTTTCTCTGTTTTTCCTCTTTCTTCCTTTTTTTTTTTTTTTTGAGCCCCAGGATAAAAAGAAAGCCTGCAAAAGATCAATGGCAGGATGATTGTTTTTAGCTAATGGTTTGTTACATCAATGGACCTTATNGTGTTTTTGTTTTTCTTTCTCTGTTTTTCCTCTTTCTTCCTTTTTTTTTTTTTTTTTGAGCCCCAGGATAAAAAGAAAGCCTGCAAAAGATCAATGGCAGGATGATTGTTTTTAGCTAATGGTTTGTTACATCAATGGACCTTATCTTGGCCTCAATTATATCAGCATTTACTGCAAAAGAAAACAGCACATAAAAGTGGAGGATAAAGTAAGAGTGGATGAGAGGAAAGAACTAAAAAGTTTTTCATCCTTAGTACTGAGCCCACGATGCTGCTATAACTTTTGAAGCCAAGTTATTCTCCCTTATCACTGTGTCTGATATGGCAAAATATTACTGTCATTGGTTTTACAAATTCGTGTGATGATTCAGTCTTAATTCTGTCATTCTCACTGATGGTTTACATTCTTACAGCTGTGTTTATAGGAATGTTTGTTTGTTTTACAGAATTAGAATAAAGTAATTTTACCAACCATAAACACCCATTATGTACCAGGAATGATCCTTAGGTGCAGGATACAGAAATATATGTCACAGATTACCATCCTGAACCTCAAGGGAATGGCCAAGTAAATACACATATGCAATATAGTATGATAAATTTGAAAAAAAAAAAAAGTGGATACTGGGACCAGTGAGAAAGCAAACAGAAAGTGATCCTTCTGCTTGAGTGGGTATAGGGAAGCTTTTTACACACACACACACACACACACACACACACACACACACAAAATCCTGATCAAATGCAAAGGACCTGTAAAGCATTTAAGTAACTAGGTCCAGAGTCCTTAGGATCATTAAAGCAAAATTCTGAGGCCTGCTACTCTCCTGAGATTTATGTTTCTGTTTATTATGCTTATTGTGAGCTACAGGTAAGAAGATAAATTTGCATTGCTAATCATCTTATTTCAAAAACTGCTGATAGTTTAGTGTTGTTGTGTATGGGAAGTATGCATTAGTCAAATTTTAATGACTATTTGTTTATCTAGATTTGGGTAGAACCAAGGGACCAGGCCTTGTTCAGTGAATCTGAAAAGGAAATCAGCATTTTTCACATATGAAACTTAAATATGGAAAGCTAAGTTATGAGCTTGCACTAATGACATTAATAAACAGATATACAATGTACAAAATATTTATTTTAAGTACATTCCACTGTGTGACACAGTGGGCACTCAAAATACAATTACTGAATGAGTCAGTTTAAGAATAAACTTACACATGCTATTCTGAAATGTGTTATGATTTTGGATCAAGATAAAACTATAATTTTATATTCAAATTGTTTTTAAAATAAAAAAGACAAAATATTCTTTACTATAAAGTATTCTTCTACTTCTTTTGTTTTTGGGTTCAATATTTCCAAGTTTCTTGAGGAAATACATATTCGGCTGTATGAAGTAATCAATGAAATATGTATACCACAACATATAACCAATCTATAACTAGGGAAACAACACTGTAATGATCCCAAAGCTATACAAATTTCAATTAAAAAATATAAAGTTAAAAATACTCTTGTCATTTGGAACCGAAAACAATATATGGGAAATGAATTTCTTTAAATCAGAATCAGCTCGTAACAGACCCTTTAAACACTGATCACTTCTCATATATCTTTCTACTCATTCATTTCCTTGAAAGTCATTCTTAGATAGGTTTTCATACATATATTTGCAAGAATCACTAAAAGACAGATGAAGTGCTTCCTCTCCTCCTAGAAGCTTACCCAGTGATCTTGTATCCTTTATCCCTCCACAACTTACATGGTTCCCATCCCCATACCTTTTCTCAGTCACAGATTTCTGTTTTCTCACAGTATGACTGCCCCTGTAATTTTTTCAGGTTATGATAATTTCCTTCTCAAAATAGTTACATACACAGAAATCCGCACTCTGAACTTAACCTTATTTCTTGACTTCTTAAAGAAAACAGAGTAGATTCTGAAAATGCTACCAGGCTCTGCCATCCATGGGATTTTCCAGGCAAGAATACTGGAGTGGGCTGCCATTTCCTTCTCCAGGGGATTTTCCCAAACCAGGGATCGAACTTGGGTCTCCTGCATTGCAGACAGATGCTTTACCATCTGAGCCACGAGGGAAGCCCACGAAAAGCCAATTTCATACGTCTCAAATTGAAAGCTCCACTGGTATAATATCAGTTCAGTTCAGTTCAGTTCAGTCGCTCAGTCGTGTCCGACTCTTTGCGACCCCATGAATCGCAGCACGCCAGGCCTCCCTGTCCATCACCATCTCCCGGAGTTCACTCAGACTCACGTCCATCGAGTCCGTGATGCCATCCAGCCATCTCATCCTCGGTCGTCCCCTTCTCCTCCTGCCCACAATCCCTCCCAGCATCAGAGTCTTTTCCAATGAGTCAGCTCTTCGCATGAGGTGGCCAAAGTACTGGAGTTTCAGCTTTAGCATCAGTCCTTCCAAAGAAATCCCAGGGTTGATCTCCTTCAGAATGGACTGGTTGGATCTCCTTGCAGTCCAAGGGACTCTCAAGAGTCTTCTCCAACACCACAGTTCAAAAGCATCGATTCTTCGGCGCTCAGCTTTCTTCACAGTCCAACTTTCACATCCATACATGACCACAGGAAAAACCATAGCCTTGACTAGGCGGACCTTAGTCGGCAAAGTAATGTCTCTGCTTTTGAATATACTATCCAGGTTGGTCATAACTTTTCTTCCAAGGAGTAAGCGTCTTTTAATTTCATGGCTGCAGTCACCATCTGCAGTGATTTTGGAGCCCAAAAAAATAAAGTCTGACACTGTTTCCACTGTTTCCCCATCTATTTCCCATGAAGTGATGGGACCGGATGCCATGATCTTCGTTTTCTGAATGTTGAGCTTTAAGCCAACTTTTTCGCTCTCCTCCTTCACTTTCATCAAGAGGCTTTTTAGCTCCTCCTCA
The DNA here is from genome assembly GCA_006410675.1 of Oreotragus oreotragus. Lineage (NCBI taxonomy): Eukaryota > Metazoa > Chordata > Mammalia > Artiodactyla > Bovidae > Oreotragus > Oreotragus oreotragus. Next base: position 206,094 of record SJYX01021410.1, on the reverse strand, counting down.
CTTTCTGCCATAAGGGTGGTGTCATCAGCATATCTGAGGTTATTGATATTTCTCCCGGCAATCTTGATTCCAGCTTGTGTTTCTTCCAGTCCAGCGTTTCTCATGATGTACTCTGCATATAAGTTAAATAAGCAGGGAGACAATATACAGCCTTGACGTACTCCTTTTCCTATTTGGAACCAGTCTGTTGTTCCATGTGCAGGTCTAACTGTTGCTTCCTGACCTGCATACAGATTTCTCAAGAGGCAGGTTAGGTGGTCTGGTATTCCCATCTCTTTCAGAATTTTCCACAGTTTATTGTGATCCACACAGTCAAAGGCTTTGGCATAGTCAATAAAGCAGAAATAGATATTTTTCTGGAACTCTCTTGCTTTTTCCATGATCCAGCGGATGTTGGCAATTTGATCTCTGGTTCCTCTGCATAACATTTCCTAAACTGAACTATCTCTGCCATCAATATCAGCTCAGTGTCAATAAAACTTTTTTTTTCATCCTTAATATTAACATTCAATAGCAAATACTATTAATTCTATATCCCAACCATGAATCAAATCTGTTCTCGCCTTTCAAGTAATAATAATTTCCATTATCCAAGCCACTATTTCTCTTGTTTAGACTTCTGCAATTAATCAGTATCCCTACTTTAACTTTTGCTTCTCTATTTCTATACTTCACACAGCAATATTATATCTGTCCCTCTGTCTCTGTCACTTCATCCATCCACCACCCTATTCATCTATCCATCCACCCATTTATTTCAATATGATATATAGAACTTGCCAGTCTTCTTTTTCTTTCAGAAAATTTAGCCACACTGAAAATTCAGTTCCTTTTAGTTATTTGAAATAGCCTAGCTTTCTTCCTGCCTTCTGGCTTTACACATCTGTTACTTTTGCCTCAGAAGTTCATTACTCTATTCTTCACTTTTAGATAAGCTGAAAATGCACTCATATTGAGAAAAATTTCTTCTCCTTCCAGACCCACATTGTCCAATGTATGTAATATGAGTCAAAACTGCAAACTGCATATGTAATTTAAAATTTTCTCCTACCTACATCTAAATAAGTAAAAAGATACAGGTACAGTTAAATCTTAATAATGTATATACTTTTAATACAATATGTCAAAATTGTCTTTTAAATATGCAAATGACACAAAATTATTAATGAGATATTCTGTATTCTTTTTTAATAAGTCTTCAAAATCCTGTGCATACTTTTAAATTCTGTTATATCTGGATTCTGACCAATGGGTTTTTCTCTAATAAAAAGATAAAAANTTAATAATGTATACACTTTTAATACAATATGTCAAAATTGTCTTTTAAATATGCAAATGACACAAAATTATTAATGAGATATTCTGTATTCTTTTTTAATAAGTCTTCAAAATCCTGTGCATACTTTTAAATTCTGTTATATCTGGATTCTGACCAATGGGTTTTTCTCTAATAAAAAGATAAAAATAATTCTAAGTGAATATACAGCAAATTTGAAAGGTATTTCTGAGTTGTATAAGAAAGAGAGTGGTTGTTACATAGAGGAAGGAAGACTGCTTTTCCTATGTTACACAAGTTGATGTTCTTTTTTTTTTTAACAATGAACCCCTTCTATTTTTAAGTTAGAAAGATATTTACATTTGAAAATAATAATCACATGATTTAAAGGGGAAATTTTCCAAAAGCTAAACACTGATGAACTATTATAGATTCAGTCTCATTTGTGAATAAATTTTATATTTTGGAAGAGTACATGTTGCTTTCTCTGTACAACACAACAAAGAGCTAGATAATATGTAAAGGCAAATCATGGTTCATTTTGTAGTACTGAGTGGTTCTTAAGAATTGGTAAGGAATTAGTCATTCAAAAACAGTTAAAGCATGATTTCCTTTGAACTAGAAATGCAATAAAAAGGACTACACCATCCTCTATTAACCACATTCAGATTTGTGGATCTGTCCTGTCCCTATTTCATGCTTCCCAGGTATTCTGTACATACCTCTATATAGCTAGTATCATATCACATTATCACAGTTTGATTGATTTCTGTTTTCTTCCTTGTATTGTGAGCTCTCAAGTTCAAAGAACCTATCCTGTTCATCTTGATCTTCCTAGCATCTAACACAAGGTCTGACACATAACAAGATGTATTGTTTAAAGCCAACCTAATTTGGAGTATGTGTCCATGTGGAATGTTTTGTACTTACCTTGAAAATAAGCAATACAATTTACCAGCACTGCTGTATACATGTTCAAGTAATAAATGATTGTACATCACAATTCACCTGAATTTCCCCATTTCTGTTATAAAAATATAATACATTAATATAGTAAAGAAGAACTAAACAGCCTTTTGATGAAAGTGAAAGAGGAGAGTGAGAAAGTTGGCTTACAACTTAACGTTCAGAAAACTAAGATCATGGCATCTGGTCACATCACTTCATGGCAAATAGAGAGGAAAACAATGGAAACAGTGAGAGATTTTATTTTGGGGGGCTCCATAGATAGAGTGCCTGATGAACTATGGAATGAGGTTCATGACATTGTACAGGAGACAGGGATCAAGACCATGCCCATGGAAAAGAAATGCAAAAAAGCAAAATGGCTGTCTGAGGAGGCCTTACAAATAGCTGTGAAAAGAAGAGAGGCAAAAAGCAAAGGAGAAAAGGAAAGATATAAGCATCTGAATGCAGAGTTCCAAAGGATAGCTAGAAGACATAAGAAAGCCTTCTTCAGCAATCAATGCAAATAGACAGAGGAAAACAACAGAATGGGAAAGACTAGAGATCTCTTCAAGAGAATTGGAGATACCAAGGGAACATCTTATCCAAAGATGGGCTCTATAGAGGACAGAAATGGTATGGACCTAACAGAAGCAGAAGATATTAAGAAGAGGTGGCAAGAATACACGGAAGAACTGTACAAAAGGGATCTTCATGACCCAGATAATCATGATGATGTGATCACTAATCTAGAGCCAGACATCTTGGAATGTGAAGTCAAGTGGGCCTTAGAAAACCACTAAGAACAAAGCTAATGGAGGTGATGGAATTCCAATTGAGCTGTTTCAAATCCTGAAAGATGATGCTGTGAAAGTGCTGCACTCAATATGCCAGCACTCACTAGATGTGTATAAGAGACAGGGTTACTGGTGGCTCTCTTTTCTCTTAATTTATGTTATGATTTTTTTTCCTTGAGCTAAGGGATGCTTTTTATACATTTGCAGTCTTTTAATAGAGTGCTTTATGAAGGGTGTAGATTTCTCATTTCAAGCTGTGAAACTTACACAAGAGAGAACTCAGTGGGGGAGGTTTTATCTAGCTTAACAGCTATTGCTGAGCAGTCAGAACAGAATAAGAATTGTATTAAACATGGAAAATACCAAAAGTAAAATCTTTGCTCAATATGGCACAGCTAACTAAATGTGAACTTTTTCAGAATATGAAATGTGTAGCTATACTATTTGGATTCTAACACATGACACATATGGACAGTTTTAATTTGGACAAAAGTTTTACATAGCTTGACCCAAGTAGTTGATAGACTTTCCCTGACTCTAATGCAGGGGTTTTCAAACTATTGCCATGAGCCAAATCCATTCTGCACCATTTTTTTAAAATAATATTTTATTAAAATGTGGCCAGAATTATTTTTTTATATATTGCCTATGGCTGCTTAAAAGCTATACCAACGTAGGTGAATAGTTGCAACAGAAAATTTATGGTCTGAAAAACTGAAAATATTTACTGTGTTTCTCTTTACAAGAAAGTTTATTGATACCAGCTTTAGTGTTTCTTTCTATTGCAAAGTGATAGAATTTTACAAGAAAAGACACAAGATTTGTTTATATTTCCACATATATCACAGCGCATCTGAAAACAAATTTCTAAGCATCTAAAACAGATACAGGAACACTTCACAATGGGAGCCAAGTTGGCAAATATCACTAAAAAAAAAAAAACCTCTATTGACCAGTGTGTCATTGTTGCATGCATAAACAATGCATGACTGTGTCATATGTTGCCAAGTTGGTTCCCAAACATCCTTGAAGATTTTATAAATATTCATTAATTTATTCATCTGGGAAGTAAACCAGTCTGTATTTGATTGGCTATTTTATAATTATCAAACACTGAGTTCCAGTCAAGTTGTAGACTATAGCATTAATTTTTGTTATTGTTCAGGGTAGAAAATTTGTAGTTCTTTCAGAATGTGTTTGAAAATTAAAGACTAACAGTTTAAAACAAATAGATAAATGTCAACATATATAAACTCCATGTGCTATGCTTGTTTACTCTGTCATGTCCAACTCTTTGTGACCCCATGGACTGTATAGCCTGCCAGGCTTCTCTGNATCTGGCTTAAAGCTCAACATTCAGAAAACGAAGATCATAGCACCCGGTCCCATCACTTTATGGGAAATAGATGGGGAAACAGTGGAAACAGTGTCAGACTTTATTTTGGGGGGCTCCAAAATCACTGCAGATGGTGACTGCAGCCATGAAATTAAAAGACACTTGCTCCTTGAAAGAAAAGTTATGGCCAACCTAGACAGGCATATTAGAAAGCAGAGACATTACTTTGCTGACAAAGGTCCACCTAGTCAAAGCTATGGTTTTTCCAGTAGTCATGTATTTATGTGAGAGTTGGACTATAAAGAAAGCTGAGCACCAAAAAATTGATGCTTTTGAACTGTGGTGTTGGAGAAGACTCTTGAGAGCCCCTTGGACTGCAAGGAGATCCGACCAGTCAATCCTAAAGGAATATTTAGGAATATTAAGTCCTGAATATTTATTGAAAGGACTGACACTGAAGCTAAAACTCCAAAACTTTGGCCACCTAATGCGAAGAACTGACTCATTTGGAAAGACCCTGATGCTGGGAAAGATTGAAGGCGGGAGGAAAAGTGGATGACTTAGGATGAGATGGTTGGATGGCATCACCAACTCATTGGACATGAGTTTGAGTAAGCTCTGAGAGTTGGCGATGGACAAGGAGGCCTGGTGTGCTGCAGTCCACGGGGTCACAAAGAGTTGGACACAACTGAATGACTGAACTGAACTGATAGAAACATATGTAGAGAATAACTGTTTAGCACTGTTGATCCATAATGATCTATGTTTGAGATGAGGTTAAAAAGGAATGTTTTATATTTCTTTTAATAAACTGAGAAAACAGTAAAGAATAATCTTGATTTTGTTGATTGATATTGCTTTTGTCTGATGCAAATTTTGATTTACATTTTCATCTGTAAAAGACAACAGAATCATAATGGATGAGACATATGCTCTACCACAAGCCTTGGCAATTTTAATTCATTAAATATGTTTAAATTAGGGGTGAATATATGCTTTATTCCTTGTTATTCTGTGATACTCTTAAGGCTGGGAAACAGAAAGTAAGACACAGTCCTAGTGTCATATTTTAATAGTATAAAATATTAAGCTACTAATGTTAATCAAAAGGACAGACTGATTCTTAGAGTTTGTCTGACCATCAACCCAAATAATTATGTTATCATGCTTTGCTAAAGGAAAATTAAGAAGCTGACACCTACTCTTTTCATCTTTTCTCTCCTTATCAGGTTGTTCTCCAGAAAGAAAAGACCGAAGGTAACTTGATATGTAGGCAATTTGTTCTGTAACTGTTGGAGTTTTCAAAGAAGCAGAGTTTGTTCATGTCTTCAACACTTGTTGCTCAAGACCAGCAAAGCTGACAATGTCCCCAAGTTCTAATTGTCCACGAAGGTGGACAGCTGAGACCTGTGCAGACTTATCTCCCTTGACACTGGTGGACTCTGTAGGGAATTGCTAGTGAAGAGTTTTCCTACCACTATCCAGATGTTCAGGCAACAAAGATAACTGTGAGTTGCTTATAAAGACCTTAGAAGCTTGCAAACTTTAACTCCAGACACTTCCTTTTCAAGGAAATCTTACTTGGAAAACTTTAATACAAATAAAGTAGACAAAAATGGACTGCAGCCCACCTAGGCTCCCCTATCCATTCTCCATGCAAGACTACTGGAGTGGGTTGCCATTTCTTTCTTCATTCTAATACAAATAAAAACTAGACAAAAAGGCACCACTGAAAATCATGTAGCGGCCTCTGTGGACCAGCCTGCCTCTCTTGGCCACGTCCCGTCCCATGTTTATCCTTCTTTTTCTCTTTCGGTTCCCCCTCCTTCTTCCTTTCCACCCCTTTTTTCCCCCTCTCACTTCTTCTATCAGTCCTTTCATCTTTTCTCTAATGACAATTTTTTTTAACGTGCTTATTGAACAGGAGAGTTGGAGACTTGAATTACAAATAAAACTGAGTTATGACTATTATTTTTGGCTATTTTGATTTAAAAGTTTCAGAAAAAAATAAACCAAGGGTATGCTGAAAGTTACCCATCATCAGTCCATATTCTGGAATTCTTTACAAAATAGCATAATAAATGAGAATTTGTCAAATAATTTATCCAATTTCTTATTAGAAGTTTATAAACACTTATAATATAATATGTATAGAGAATAGGAATACATGAGGCATTCTGAATATAAATTTCATTTAGAGAACAATAGTTTTATTTAAAAATATAACTAAATGTAAACAAAATATTCAACATATCAGTATTTTATTTTCTACAATCCAAAAGATAAATGTGTTTTATTAAGTGATTGACTTGTCTTATATAAGTGCATGCACAGAGCTTAAGAGAATGGTGAATCAATGTGTTTTTTTTTTTTTAATCTTAGTGAAAATATCATTGAAAACATATGAACATTAACTTTCTTTATATTCTATGCCTGTGTATCAAAGATTGATATGTAATGCTCTCAGTAAAGAGTTTACTTTAGGATTTTTTTTTTGCCTTGCTTTTTAATACAATATTTTAATTTTTCTCTAAAAATTATTCCACTTCTTAAAACATCATTAGTTCTTAATCATTTAACAGTTATGGAGTGTTCAACATAGGTCAGTTAAGTGCTTAATACTTTGCTTGTAGTAATTCATTTAAAACTCATTACAATTCAAAAGGTAGGTACTATTAAATTTCATTTTTTCAGATGAAGTTAAATATTTTACCCAAGTTCACTAGGCCCATAAATGTGGACTCAAACCATGCTATTGACTATGGAGTCCATGAACTTAACCACAACATTATAACACTTATCTAATGCCACTCTAAAGCAGTTTGACATTCTCTATGATATTCAAAAGGCCTTCCCTTATGGCTCAGCTGGTAAAGAATCTGCCTGCAATGTGGGAGATGTGGGTTTGATCCCTGGGTTGGGAAGATCCCCTGGAGAAGGGAAAGGCTACCCATTCCAGTATCCTGGCTTGGAGAATTCCATGGACTGTACCCATGGGGTTGCAAAGAGTTGGACACAACTGAGTGACTTTCACTTTCATGCATGATATTTAAAAAGCAGAAATCAAGTACTTTGCTAGAATATTTTGACTCCAAACTTGGGTAAAGTATTGTATTTTTGAACTTCTGTTAAAAGGCAGAGCACTATGATAGATTATCTATTCTTTAACTTTCTATTTGTCTCCCTCTGTGGATGATGACATTCTTATTGCAAAGAGGAAACTGAGTCTAAAAAAGGTTTAGAGATTTGTTCAAGGTCAAAAAAGTAGAATTTATCAGACACCAAAATCCTTTGTCTTTTAAAAATATAGCATTTCTCAAAATAACTTGGGACTAGAGTATTCCATTAGAAAATTCCCTAAGAAATAAGATTTAGATGGCTCCTGGTAATGTCACTGGCCCCAAAATATCTCTGTCAATAGAATCTCCTAAAACTTAAAAGTTCATGGGGAAATCTAATATAAAAAAATCCACTGAGCTTCCACCTGTTAGAGCCTCATTACATATTAGTTTGTCAGATCATGCTCTCTCTAAATTTAGAGACCGTCTACATATGTGTTCAATGTTTCCCAAAGGGTGGTAAACAAGATAATTTCAGGTACATAGAGTACACTAAATAACACTGAATCACACTATGTGAAGGTTCTTCTCTCTGATCACATCAATGAAAAAGTCCCAGCATGGCATCTCTGTATCTTTAACAAATCTCTAACTCTTGGCTATTGTCTTTTCCTAAAGGAGAGAAAAAGAAATCTTCAGGCTCTGAGTCTTTGGCAGTCGTGTTTTTTTTTCCTTTGCATTAATGTTTTATTATTTTATATTTTTTCAGAAGATAATGGAATTTCATTTTCAGTACTAATATTAACTTTATTTTTTAATATATTTATTTATGTAGAAAAAAGATAAAATAAAAATTCATAAGAAAATAAGAGTACAGTTTCAGGTGGGTAAGGCAAAAATTATGAAGACATTTTAACAGTGACTAAAGCTGTAAAATACTGTCTTAATCTAGTTTTTTCATTTTACAAGAGAGAAATAGGCAACTCAGAGAGTTTAATTTGCACTAGATCCCACCATTAGAGAGTTTAGAATCTAGGTGTTCTGTTTTTCCATTAACTGTTTGAAATAAGCACTGCGGCAGGAGTCATGAATACATATTTTAACCAGGGAAAAATAAAGGCACAGCAAGAGCAAGAGTGACTTTCGACTTATTTGGAGGGTACCTAAAAGCAATTTAGGGACTAGATGTAGACATTAATCATCAAGCAACTCTGTTAGTCAAGAAAGACCCATGAAATGTCAACTAACTCCAGTCAAAATGAAACCTAATAGCTGATATGGTAGTTAATAAGTTTTAACCCTCCCAAGACAAACCACCTACCCTAAGCATCTTAGGATTTTAATAAAGACTCTGAGAAGTGAAAAGCATTTAAGACCAAAGTTTTAAAGAAAGATAAGTAGTGTGCTCAGAGATCATGATAGTATTCCCTACCCCATACCACAATACTCTTCAACTCCCTATTGGATAGAACCTAAGAAAAAGTTATAAAGGGTCATCAGAAGAAGATTTTGGATAAGGCTATGATTCCAGAATCACATCAGCTACACCCAAACACCTTGTGCTAAATCTGTCATTGGAAGGTTCAGTTCAGTTCAGTTCAGTTCAGTCGCTCAGTCATGTCTGACTCTGCGACCCCATGAATCACAGCATGCCAGGCCTCCCTGTCCATCACCAGCTCCCAGAGTTCACTCAGATTCACATTAGGAATGTTAATATCTGTGGATTGAGAAGTCAAAGTATAACTGAACAGCACAGAATATCTTCAAGGGGAAGCAGCACTGATCTCCAAGTAAATTCAAAAAGAAAAGACCGTGTTTTTTTCTATCAACTTTCTACCAAATGCACAAAATCCTGTTCCTCTCTTCCTGACCAATCTTGACCGAGTATTCTCCAGGGAAAGAGCAGAATGTTATGATGAAGACAGCATTGTACAGCTGAATGAATGTGAGATTTGGAGACAGATCTGGATTCCTGTCTGAGCTTCACCCCCACCCCCCACACTGCCTTTTTGCTGTTTAAGTTTGACTCTCCTGATGGTTCAGCAGGTAAAGAATCTGCCTGCAATGCAGGAGACACAGAAGACATGGGTTCAATCTCTTCTCTGGCTCAGGAAGATCCTCTGGAGGAGGGAAATGGCAACACACTCCAGTATTCTTGATTGAAAAATCCCATTGACAGAGGAGCCTGGTGGGCTACAGCCCAAAGTGTTGCAAAGATTTGGACGTGACCGAGTGACTAAGCATGCCCTTTGCACAATGTTGACAATAATGACAACGTCATTGGATTATCATGAATATAAAGTGAGAAACATTTAGGGAAGATAAGAGAATTAAAATTCACTGCTTGCCTACAATAAGTCAGGCCTTTAATCTTTTCTTTTTTGCTGCTTTGTGGCTCAGTGCCTGGAGAATACAAGGTGTCCAATTAAGAGTTCCTGTCTATTTTCCCCATCAAGGCACCCCATTATATTGTTAGAATGTTCTAATTGTTAACAAAATTTTTATTTTAAGCCAAAATTTTTCTCCTTTTAACTTCTGTCTAATTTTGTCTTCTGGAACAACTCAAAACTAAGCCACTCCTTTTTCTATGAGAGCCTTTCAAATATCTGAAAACAATTATCATGTTTTCATTTAGTCCTCTCCTCACCAGGGTCAACACACCCACTTCTTTCAGTTGTTAGTTTTGAGACATGGCTTTCTGGAAACACACTCTCCCAATTGTTTATTTTAGACACAGTCTAAGCCAATCAAATATATCCTTAAATTTAGGGCCTTTATCTGAACATAACAGTCCAAATGTAGTCTAAGAAAAGTTGAATCAGTGCTGAGCAGCTTACTGACCAAATCATTAGACCATCTTTTTAGAAGTATTTATATCAGCAGGATACATGTTTATTATTTTTTGTTTGTTTTGTTTTCTTACATGCATCCTGAGGGAGGGTGCCAATACACATGGCATGATTATACACATGGCATGGTTAAACAATTAAATATCATTAATACTAGATCTATTTTTGTTGGAGAACATTTTGTGACAATTTGGTTCAAAGTTTCCTCTTCAGTTAGCTACAGATATAGTATGACTTCTACAATAAAAAAAAATAGAAGTCATTAATGGGGCTTAATTATCTATAAAGCTACACTTTGTTATGAGTTCTTGTCTTCAGAATGTTCCGAGCTTAAGTTCTGCAAGCTACTGATGCATGACCTGAGCAAGTCAGTTAACCTTTCTGTGACTCAGTGCCCTCATCAGTAAAACAGAAGTGTCCCCTTACTTCACTGGGGCAGTGAGAATCACTCAATTAAAAAGACACATTGTGCATAAACACAAAGATACAGAGGCAAAAGGTGCCTTATAAATCTTGAACAGAGGTGTCAGCGTTTTTTAAGGTGAAGCTCTCCCACTCAAAAGATTAAAATTCTAAGCAATTTGAAAAGCACAGTGACATCCATTTAACACATGCTTTGCTTCCCTGATACCTCAGTTGGTAAAGAATCCACCTGCAATGCAGGAGACCCAGGTTTGATTCCTGGGTCAGGAAGATCCTCTGGAGAAGGGAAAGACTACCCACTCCAGCAGCTGACTCATTTGAAAAGACCTTGATGCTGGGCAAGTTTGAAGGCAGGAGGAGAAGGGGACAACAGAGGATGAGATGGTTGGATGGCATCACTGACTCAAGGGACATGAGTTTGGGTAAACTCCAGGAGTTGGTGATGGACAGGGAGGCCTAGTGTGCTGCGGTCCATGGGGTTGCAAAGAGTCAGACACGACTGAGTGACTGAACTGAACTGAACTGAACCCACTCCAGTATTCTGGCCTGGAGAACTCCGTGGACTAAAGAGCTGAACATGACTGAGTGACTGAACTGGACTGAAGTGAACCCACTCCAGTATTCTGGCCTGGAGAATTCCATGGACTAAAGAGTTGGACATGACTGAGTGACTTTCACTTTACTTATTAGTGTATTTCTGCACTTCTGACTTCCTCTCAGGTCACCAAAATCCACCTTGTCCCAATATTTTATTTATTCCTTGCCCTTCTTTTATTCCAAGTTATTAACATGGCCCATCTCTTTGTAAACAACACAACTTTCCTTTTACCATACTCCTCTTTATTTGCAGCACCCTTTAGTTAACTTGTCCCCTCTGCTTCCGTCGGAAGGACACTGGATTGCTGACCCCATGAGTGCTCACACTTTCCTTACTTACATCCTACTTCATGGGAAGTAATAAAACAGATGTTGTTTCAACTGCCTCACTGAAACACAACAAGAAATGCCCAACTGAATCACACTCTATTGACATCTGATTGTCCTTTAGCTGATAAGAAGGAAAACCAAAATGGGATTTTCCAGAGCAGAGTTACCTGTGAATTTTGTCACCAGAAATGCTTTTATGAAAATTAGTTCCTGAAATGCAAATGCAGCTCCCCATCTTAATTGTAAATGTATTATAATTAAATTCAGCAAATATAAAGTTAAGCTAAGCTACATCTCTTAGAAAGACAAATAGGTTATTGCCCCCAAAGGCTTAAGTACCACCAATCATTTGATGAGCTTAACTTCTTATTTGCTGAACCTAACTCCAGAGTTTGAAATAAATGCAACAGTCACCTGGTCTTTGCAAATTAAAGTTAACCTGATAAATGCTTCACTAACACTTCCATTCCCTGGCTACTCACCTAGCTGACATTTGACTGAGTTCTGATGGTGTCCCTTAGGAGGGGTGCAAGGCACATTTCCATTCAGGAAGAAAGTCCTTCTGAAAAATTGACAAATTCAAGAAATCTGTCACTAGATATCTTTAGCCACAACTGGCTCTCCTTCCTTTATGTCTGTCACATATAGGACACCAGATCTGACATCTTAAGAGTCTTTTTGTCTACTTGATGAACAACCTCTATATTAAGTTAGTCCCTAAGTTCTATTAAATTTATTTTTACAATGATTATTGAATATATCTCATGTTTTCAATTGTCACTGCAATCAATTTAGTCCAGGGTCTCTTCAACCTAATACTCAAAACTTCAGATACTGACATGGCTGCAAGATTGAATTTCCTAAATAATACTGTCTATGAAAATATACAAAAGCACTATACTAATCATTATAATATTATATAGAGTGTTTAGACTGTCCTAAAAATCCCCCCTGATCTGCCTATTTGTCTCTCCCTAACTCCCCCTAGCACCCCTCCCCAGTCCCAAGAACCACTAATTTATTTATTGTCTCCACAGTTTTGCTTTTTCCAAAATGTCATACAGTTGAAATCATATAGACATCTCACCATCCTTGGATATTCTGTTCTATTTTTTCAGTCTTTGTTCTCCCTGTTTTTCAGTTTTTCAGAATTCTGCTGATGCATCCTCTCGCTCAGAAATTGTTTCCTCATCCCTGTCCAATCTAATAAGTCCATCAAACACATTCTTCAGTTTCACCACACTGTTGTTGTTTTTTTTCTCTCTAGCATTTCTTTTTGGTTCTTTCTTAAGATCTCCATCTCTCTTCTTAGACCATCTGTTCTTGTATATCTTCTACTTTATTTACTAGAACACTTAGCATATCAGTTGAAGCTATTCAAAATTCCCAACCATGCCATGTCTGCCATGTGCTTCTTCAATATGTGTTTTTGCCTTCTGGTATGCCTTGTAACTTTTCCTTGATAGACGTGATGTATAACAGGTCAAAGGAGGTGGTGTAAATAGTTCTTTAGAATGAGGTGAGGAGATAGGAAGTGTTCATCAGTCCTATGATGTGGTCTGTCTTTTACTGAGCCTATGCCTCCGAACTACGAACTTCACAAATATTTCTCAGTTTTGTATCTCATCCTTTTGATGATCCAGGTCCAGGATGGCTAGAGTCAGGTGGGGTTGGGTATTTCTCTTCTCCATGGTAGTTAGGCTCTGATAATATCTAGCTTCATAGATGATGCCAGTGGTAAAGAACCTGCTTGCCAGTGCAGGAGACACAAGAGACCCAAGGAGGATCCTTGGATTGAGAAGATCCCCTGGAGAAGGAAATGACTACCCACTTCACTATTCTTGCCTGGAGAATCCCATGGAGAGAGTGGCCTGGCAGGCTGTAGTCCATAGGGTCACAGAGAGTTGGACAGGTCTGAAGCCACTTAGAATGCATGCATGCATCTAGCAGGGTAGGCTCTAGTTAACTAATTTCCGCCGAGGGCAAGCCTTGTTAAGAAGAATGGTGTGCATTTCAAAATAGTTCCTTTTCTCCTCCCCCTTCTAGAGGTTGAAAGAGATTCCCCTCCCATATTTACTGTGGAAATTCAATTGAAGGTCTGGAGGTAAAACCCACCGTATTGTGGGGACTAATCTATGACTGGGTGCCCCTGAAAAGTGGTTGATTTTTCAGTCTCTTCAAGCTTTCTATTTGTTGTTGGGACAGAATGGTGACTCCCAAACTCCTCATATGTGGAACAGGAAATCATTTCTATGAATATTTTTGTGACACCTGGCCCACACACATTTCAATACATACTATTCAACCATTCATTATTTATCTTATACTTTGGTGTGTGTGTGTATGCCAAGCAGTGTGCTAAGTACTGGGAATACAAAGAAGGATGAAATGTAGTCCTTGATTTTACAGGATTACGATTCTGGCAATGTCTATGACATTTACTACCTGAAGTACTCTTTTAGCATTAATAAGTTTGGGTTAGGGACTGTTAAGTTATAGCTCTATACTTTGTAAAACACAGCACACCAACTGACAAGGAATTAGCAGTCTATAAAGATCTGCTGGGGCTTCCCTGGTGGTTCTGGGGCTTCCCTACGAGCTTCCCAGATGGTAAAGAATCTGCCTGCAATGCAGGAGACCCAGGTTTGACCCCTGGGTCAGGAAGATTCCCTAGAGAAGGGAATGGCTACCCACTACAGTATTCTTGTCTGGAGAGTTCCATGGACAGAGAAGTCTGGCAGGAAATAGTCCATGAGGTCACACAGAGTCAGACACTGAATGACTAACACTTTTTCAAAGATATGCTGAATGAATGCTTATTTTTTTTAAATTACAACATCTAAATCATGAAGTAGATAAATTTGTCTTGACAGTTTTTTGTAGGGCTTTCCTCATTTCATCAGCTACCTGCACCAGCTGAGCCTGGGTCGTTCATGGTCAAAACTACAGCAGCTCTTCCAAGGCACATCATCTGCCACAATCAATCTAGTTCTGAATTTTAAAACATGCTTTACTGTTTTTTTTCTATAAATATCTATTCCCTTTGTTTCAATTTTTCTAAAAACCTCTTCTCTCCAAGAAATAGCTTTGGTAAATAGTAGACAGAAGCTAGACAAGTGTCTGAAGTCTGAATTGAAAGACCTGGGTGAAAATGCTGGTTGAGCTAGCTGTATGTTCCTGGAAAAGTCACTACATTGTATCATTTCAAAATGAGAATAGAGACTTCTCTGGTGGTTCAGTGGCTAAGAGTCCACGCTCCCAATCCAGGGGTTTGATCCCAGATCAGGGAACTACGTTCTCTCATGCCATGTGGCCAAAAAAAAAAAAAAAGAATATATTCTTAGAAGATGTGTGATTTTCCCAAAGGGAAGGGTGGAAAGGCATTCCAGAAAGGAAGGAAATTGCACACAAAAGCATAGAGACTTTACTCATAAAGAGTATCTGCATATAAGGTATCATGTCAATGAAGACTGTCTCAGGTACTCAAGTGAAGTGAAGTGAAGGCGCTCAGTGGTGTCCGACTCTTTGCGGCCCCATGGACTGTAGCCTACAAGGCTCCTCTGTCCATGGGATTTTCCAGGCAATAGTACTGGAGTGGATTGCCATTTCCTTCTCCAGGGGATCTTCCCAACCCAGGGCTCGAACCCAGGTCTCCTGCATTGTAGACAGACGCTTTACCATCTGAGCCACCAGGGAAGTCCTCAGGTACTCAAGGCAGGCAATAAGGAAGATACTTAAAGTTGTGAGGGCTATGGCTTTGTTCTTCACACAGCACAGGCAGCAAACCGGACTGCTTACCCATCCATTAGGTATTTGTGTATGAGTGTGCATATGTAAATTAAATTTCTCATGTTTCTACTATAGGACGTATATTTATTATTAGCCAAATCATTTCCTGGAACATAACATGAAAGACACTACAGATTCTACCAAGAAACTAGGGGAAGGGACTTCAATTAGAAAAGTAAATAATGTAAAAAAAAAAAAAAAAGTGATTTATTTTCCTAATTAAAGAAGTTATCAAGAACAAAAGAATTCACTTCTATGGTTATTTAATTTACTTATGTACTCATTCCACAAATATTTGCTAAGCAGCCATTCTATGACAGACACTGGGTAGTGTTAAAAATTCTTCAGCAAACTAGACATGGCCCTTATCCTCAAGCTATTCATTATATAGGAGAACAGACGGAAATTAAATACTTAAATAATTGCCATAGTGAAAGTGTTACAAAATTGCATGCTGCTGCTGCTGCTGCTAAGTTGCTTCAGTTGTGTCCAACTCTTCGCAACCCCATGGACTGCAGCCCACCAGGCTCCTCCATCCATGGGATTTTCCAGGCAAGAGTACTGGAGTGGGGTGCCATTGCCTTCTCCACAAAATTGCATGGGGGCTATGAATGTAATAATGGGAGAAATTCAGTAAGACATGGGAGTTAGTAAAGCTTCCCTGAAGAAACCATTTTTAAAAAGAGATCTGGAATAAAGACATGTTTCTATGTGTACTGGTGGGGACAGTCTGAGCATGAAAGGGCAATAGTGTCAGATTTGAATACAAAAAGGGAGTTGGGTATAATTAAAAGATGAACATAGGTTTTTTTTACGCCATCAGTGATAGCAAAAGACAAGATTTATAGGCAGGGGCCAGAAAATATAGGAATAAAATAATTTTGACCACTGTCTTCAGAGGATGGGACACTTTAAGAAAGAAAGTAAAGCCACTCAGCATATAGTCCACATTTGCTTGTACTTCGCACTGTATTTCTTTCATGAACTCTTCCCAGTACCTCAATGATACCTCATTAATTTTTTTTTAATGAATGCTTCCCAATGCTTCCATGAGATACCGTATTGATTGTTGGAACAACTTTCACTCATTATGTACAGACTTTTTACATTTTTAGCTATTGATTTCCTCTTAAAAAAAACCAACAAAGTGTTTGACTTGTAATTTCACCTTTTTGAAACTACAAAATCATTACCACCCAAAAGCTGAACCTTTAAAAGAGTTTTGTAAAAATATATTGTCAAATCTTCAGAGCACAGCTCAATTGTCACCACCTAGAGACTCAAAGACGGAGAAGGTGATGGCACCCCACTCCAGTACTCTTGCCTGGAAAATCCCATGGATGGAGGAGCCTGGTAGGCTGCAGTCCATGGGGTCTCAAAGGGTCGGACACGACTGAGTGACTTCACTTTCACTTTTATGCATTGGAGAAGGAAATGGCAACCCACTCCAGTGTTCTTGCCTGGAGAATCCCAGGGACGGGGGAGCCTGGTGGGCTGCCGTCTATGGGGTGGCACAGAGTCAGACACGACTAAAGCGACTTAGCAGCAGCAGCAGCAGAGACTCAAAGATGGAAGGAAGAAATCCAACAGTTACAAAAAGCCACCTCTTACTAAGGCTGCTAAGCACCTTGATTGACACTTTTATGTTTGGGAACAAATGTGGCACCAAATTGTTTAAGAATATTTACTTCAACGTTTGACTGCATATTTTGATTTCAGGTAGAAATTTAATAGTAGTGATTTCAAAGAGGCTTAAATTTACTAGGACAAATACCTAAATTTTTATCACTTTCATTATATATTTTAACATAGTATTTTATATAGTCATATGAGTTCAAACTAAGGATCAGAAGAAATAACTACAGTGTTTAAAATGGAAACATTTCCACATTTTATTTTTACACTTTTGAACTTTAGATTATGTTCTATGTGACTGAAGAGAGAGATCTTTAAAATTGATTTGGTCTCATACAAATTTGTTCAAGTTTATACCTGTCTTTTTTGAAAGAAAACAAAGTGTTACATTTTAAGGATCAGAAAAAAATAAAGCTAATGAAATGTTCATAATTATGATTTTCTTAAAAAAAGTTTTATTTAATTATATTCTACTGTTTGGAATTTAGTATTGAAAGGTAGCCCATGGCCAAATGTCCCTGAAGTGAAATGAAGTGTTGCGTCTGACTCTTTGCGACCCCATGGACTGTAGCCTGCCAGGCTCCCCTGTCCATGAAATTCTCCAGGCAAGAATACTAGAGTGGGTTGCCATTCCCTTCTCGAGGGAATCTTCCCAATCCAGGGATCAAACCCAGGTCTCCTGTGACTCCTGCATTGCAAGTGAATTCTTCACTGTCTGAGCCACCAGGGAAGCCATACTTAGTTCTCAAAACTTACATAAATACCATTTGCTCTGTCTCTTTGAACCAAGGTCTTTGCTAAAAAGGTGAAGAAATAACCTTTATACACTCAGTTTTTCTGAGCAAAGAGTATCTAAGTATCATAGATCAAGATGGGTTTGTTACTTGCATTTTTTTCTAATTAAGGTTAAGACAAGCTTATAAATTCTTTATACTCACCATTTAAGCCAAATTTAAATCTTAACCCCCAGAAATATAAAGAAACACTTTGCATCTGCTTAGTATCTTAATAAATTCATTTTTAATTTAAGTATATTTGCAACAAGGGCATTTTTTTCCTCAAAAATGTGTTACAATTTAGGGACTTAAAAAACTTCTATTAAATAGATTTATTTTTAATAATATTATCTTAGAGACATTACATAGGGATAGTATGTTATACTAATCTGACTCAATTCTAGAAAATCCTAACTCATTTATATTTATGTTAGCATATATGTATAGTCACTAATTTATATTTATAATATATAATTGCATATATAATAGAATTATAAACTATACTGTTCTAGTTCATATTTCTATTTTCCAAAAATCCTTTAAAGATAAATATCAGTTTCTATCATATGTACATCATTTTTATAGATACTATGGCATTTTATTTCTAATATTTTTAAGACACAGAGAAAATTATCAAATACATATGAATATATATATATCATTTAATGTTTCACTTAAATAATTAAGAAAAAAGTTTCCAAAATATGTTCATTTAACTGCCAAAGTAAGAATATAAATACATTTTATCTTTTGATTTTTCATGTAGAGCTGCTAAAAAGCATCAGGATTTTGAATCAATGTATATTCTCAGATTAAACAGTATTTATCCTCTGAGGAAATATATAAATATATATATATTTCCTGGCCAAGTGTAAATTATATAGCTTTTTCAATTGCAATACAAGTTCTATGATTAGATTTAGTGCAAAATCAAGTTTCAATTTAAAAGCCAGCTGTAAATATATACGTACAAAATTGTATATGTAGTATGCTTAACAGTCTTAGAAATAGCTTTCAGAAACTATCAAAGCTTCAAAAATTCCATTTAACCCAGAATGTCTTCTTTGGCCCAACAAACATGTTAAAATACTATTTTCTCGATTTTATTTTTAGTATCCTCTCTCCCAGCTAAAATTTCATCATCTAAATACAACTAATATGCTATATTTTACCACAAATGTAGTTTTATACAAAATTCAAGCAAAAAGAGAAATTAAATAAGAAGTTAGAACATCATATCCTATTCTAATGCTTGTTGAAATGACAGGCATTTCTTGAAGGTGTAATTTCTTTGAACCTAATGAGGGCTAGTTCTAAATATTTTGAATGTTGTACTTCATGGCCTTTTCTTGCCCTCTGTCCCAACTAGTGATACAGGGGGGAAAAAAAAAAACACTCTTCTGTTCAATGAGTAAAAAATTACAGGATACAAACACTTGATAGAGGAATCTCACTTATTTGTCCACCATTCAATGGAGATACAAATATAACACATATTTATCTTGTAAAACTACTCAGGGAAAATTAAATTCAGGCTTGTTTCCCCTAATATATAATCCAATTAAAATGTGTGTACAATTGAAATAGATACGCTGATTTAGAAATTGTTACCCTTATATCAGGGCTTCCCTGGTGGCTCAGAGGTTAAAGCATTTGCCTGCAGTGCGGGAGACCTGAGTTTGATCCCTGGGTCGGGATGATCCCCTGGAGAAGGAAACGGCAACCCACTCCATTATTCTTGCCTGGAGTATCCCATGGATGGAGGAGCCTGGTGGGCTATACAGTCCATGGGGTCGCAGAGTTGGACACGACTGAGCGAGCAACTCTACTTAACCCTTGTATTATCTTTTAGGTAAATGTGAATATATGTGGGCTCACCTTTATTATGCCACAGATATTTAATTAAATGGTGTTTTCCTCTCCAACTTTTAATGCTTTTAGAATATCACTACTTTTCTCATTCTGTTTCCAATCAATATCCTCAACAAAATCTCACAGAAGTCATTCTATCTGGTATTTAATGATCTAAAAACAAACACAATTAGGCAGTAATAGCTACATACATATACATATATATATATATATATATTTTTTTTTTTTTTTAATAGCCTCACTGTGCATGTGTGTCTTGCTGGATCTTAGTTTCCTGATCAGGGATCAAACTCATGCTCTTGGCAATGAAAGCATGGAGTCCAAACCACTGGATTGCCAGGGAATTCCCAATAGTTACTATTAAAGAAAACTATTCAACAAATGATTTTCTAACTCAAAGAAATAAAGTATTTTATAAATTATCTATTTTAAGGATGAGCTTTTCAGTGTAGGGTTTTGCTAAATCATACTACACAGCCGACAGCTTAGCCCAGGCAGAGTTCAGTGTGAGTGAACACGAATGGAAACAACACAAATATAAACCCCCTCCACACACAGTTGGATTTAATTTTAGTCATCTGCTTTGAACTGCCAGAGGGGAATAAAAGACACATCCTAAGGCTAGAAGTAGGCCGAAAGGTAAATATTTCAGAATTTTATACTGAGCACAACTAGCTGTTCACTCTTACTGGAAGCAGCTAAGAAATCGATGAGAGCGGGATTGCTTGTTGCAACTTGAAACTCATTATCGCTCAGCATCATCCCTGATTTATTGTATCAAAGCCATGCTAATGAATCCAAGGTCTTAGGTTTCAGCCAAGCAGTCACCATCTTGCATTCTGTTAGCTACAGATGTATCTGCTTTTCTGCAAATATTTGTCCTTAATCAGAAGAGTAACTATGTGCAAGTATAAGAATGAAGTAATATAGGTCCAGCCTTATACCTGAAAAATGTATATATATATTTATATATATATGTGTGTGTGTGTGTATAATAAAAATTAGCATAGTTCCATAGCATTATAAAATATTAATGGTTAACTAAAAGACAAAGATGATATTTGGATTTAAGAATAGGACATTTTCTTTAGTAAAGGAAAATAAATGATTTATATGATTTCTATAAAGAATTAAAGCTGGAGTTTTATTTTAGAAAGACAGTTTTAGATGGCACTATGTCATATATTAAATAAAACTCTTTATAGCTCTGTCAACTATACAATAAAAGATTTTTTTCCCAAAATCTGTTGCATTCCAACTGCAACATGTGTTATTCATTATCTGAGAACAGATACCTTTAAAATCTTTTTTTTAAAATTATACTTAATTTTTTTCAACGTCATTGCCTTTTGCTACCAATAACAAAATATTAATGCTGCTCTTTGAAAAGATGTCTTATCAATTTAGTTTATTTCTTTTTCAGTAATAAAAATGATTTAAGCAGCACACAGAAGTCTAATTAATTACTGACACTGTAATATTCCAGGTCAATGGATCAAGTGCTATATAAATTGATCTCTTCATCACTTTTTAAAATACATGTTTTCCTGACCCAATCAAAAAATGGACCAAATAACTATACAGACATTTCTTCAGAGGAGACACACAGAAGGCTTACAAACACATGAAAAGATGCTCAATATCGCTCATTATCAGAGAAATGCAAATCAAAACTACAATGAGGTACCATCTCATGCCGGTCAGAATGGCTGCCATCAAAAAGTCTACAAACAATAAATGCTGGAGAGGATGTGCAGAAAAGGGAACCCTCTTACACTGTTGGGAGGTACACAAACTAGTACAGCCACTATGGAGAAGAGTGTGGAGATTCCTTAAAAAAACTGGAACTAGAACAGCCATATGAACCAGGAATCCCACTGTTAGGCAAACACACTGAGGAAACCAGAACTGAAAGAGACACATGTACCCCAGTGTTCATTGCAGCACTGTTTACAATATCCAGGACATAGAAGCAACCTAGATGTCCATCAGCAGATGAATGGATAAGAAAGTTGGATTACATAGACAAAATGGAATTTTACTCAGCTATTAAAAAGAACAAATTTGAATCCGTTCTAATGAGATGGATAAAACTGGAGTCTATTATACAGAGTGAATTAAGCCAGAAAGAAAAACACCGACACACTAGATTAATACATGTATATCTATATGGAATTTGTAGTAAATGGCATCTACCATACATTGGTAACAACCACTTTGGTCGTTAAGATGGTAATGACAATCCTTTATGTGAGACAGCAAAAGAGACACAGATATAAAGAACAGTCTTTTGAACTCTGTGGGAGAAAGTGAGGGTGGGATGATTTGAGAGAATAGTATTGAAACATGTATATTAGCAGATGTGAAATAGATGACCAGTTCAAGTTCAATGAATGAAATAGGGCACTCAAAGCCGGTGCACTGGGCCAACCCAGAGGGATGGGATGGGGTGGGAGGTGGGAGCGAGGTTTGGGACGGGGGTGACGTATGTCTACCCATGGCTGATTCATGTCAATGTATGGCAAAATCCACCACAATATAGTAAAGTAATTTTTCCAATTAAAATAAATTAATTAATTTTTAAAAACTACACCTTTTCCAAAGCAATTCACAAATAACTGAATTCAAGCCACAAATTAAAAGCAATCACTATTATAACAATGGTTGCAGATAGATATTAACAGTCCTTATATATACTCTACATTATTCATCACATTGCTTTACACTTATTTGGCACTTAAAACTTATTTGCTTAAAGTCAATATATAAAACAGAGAAAATACATTTAAAGTACAAAAGCTAGCAGGTCAGGCATCTTGTTAGAAACTCTCAGTTACAGAATGCCACCAGCGGCAAGGAAGACCAATGGGATGACAAAGGAGAGATATTGGCAAGAATTTTAATGAGGGTAAAAGGTCTAATAGTTCATTCCTATTACTTGCTATACTTGGTTTTGTTGTAGAGAGTTCACAAAGTGTAAGACAATAGCGCAAAATCTGTGATTTTTATGCCTTGCTGTTTTCTATTATAAGTCTTAACCCTGTGACAGTGATAAAATACATAGTAAATAAGTTTTAGGGCCTTTTTCTAGCCAACTATGCAGTATCTCAAGGGTCTAATGTTAAACACTATCAACTACATTTTTTTTTTCCCAAAAAGAAATATAAAAGCTCAAGGTTATAACAAAGCTAGGTGAAAAGGTGCATCTAGGGATAAGGATTGGGTTTGATACAATAAAATAATCTTGAAAGAATGCATTTTAAAGTATTTTAATAACATATATCTAACAAAGATTAACAAAGTAGATACATAACACTACAGAGTTTTATTTTTTGGGGGTATTATATATATAGACATCTCTTCAATCCAATTTAAATGGCCCACTTTTGTGATGTCCTTGAGATCTTGGGAGATATACTAGAGAGGATATTTTAGTAACAGTGAAAGAAAACAAACCTATCTAGTTTAAGAAAAAAAGGGGAAATAACTTCAAAGTTACTAACAAGTTCCAAGGCATCATATGGGTTCAATGGCTGGGATGCAGTCAATCTTCAGAAGCAGACTGGCAGCTGCCCTCATTGTTAATTTGGGTTGAGTGGTCTCTTTCCCTGGCCTCTATGTCAGATTCAGTGTGTTGGCTCTGTTCTGTTGTTTGCACAGCTCTTAAACTCAAAAAACCAAAATACAAAAAAAAAAAAAAAACAAACTGAGTCCTGGTACCCAAGTGGTCAAGAAGCTAACTGATAAAAAACAATGTTCTTTGTCACAATTCCAAATCTTCATTGGGAATTGATTTTGATTGACCTAACCTGTGTCTTATGCCCAAACATCTGACCTGTGAGCTGTCACACTGAAACATTAATAACATGAGGAGAGTCCCACAGACTCATCTAGAGAATATATCCTATATGAAATAATGATTTATAATTAAGTATTAAAGTATTTAGGATAACAGATTTTTCCATTCAACAAATAGTGAAACGCTACAAAACTTTAGACACTGTTCTAGACATTGAATCGGAGAAGGCAATGGCATCCCACTCTAGGACTCTTGCCTGGAAAGTCCCATAGACGGAGGAGCCTGGTAGGCTGCAATCCATGGGGTCGCTGAGAGTTTGACATGACTCAGTGACTTCACTTTCACTTTTCACTTTCATGCATTGGAGAAGGAAATGGCAACCCACTCCAGTGTTCTTGCCTGGAGAATCCCAGGGACGGGGGAGCCTGATGGGCTGCCGTCTATGGGGTTGCACAGAGTCAGACACGACTGAAGCGACTTAGCAGCAGCAGCAGCAGCAGACATTGAATATTCAGATAGTAAAAGAGATAAACAGTGATGGTTAACCTGCTTTCATGAATCACAGACATTAGAGTGGTTTCATACAAAACAAAACAAGGGAAAAAAACAAAACACTATAACCTTGCTAGTTAGAGATGAAAATAAGGATGGAAAATATTTTTAAAGCAAAGATAATTTCTTAAGTTCTTAATGACAACATAAATTCCAAAATGGAATTCAAAATCCCTATCTATGATGTCTTTCTAAACACATTGTAGATATGCACCATTCTTAACAGAAGGGAAACTGCACACCTCTATAAATGGGTCAATGCATTACAGTTATATGTAAACATATATGAGGGCTATATAACCCATAGGATAAGTTAATGAAAGTTCCCAATTCACTCATAAAATTCAAATTTTATAAGAAATGATAAAATGAAAGTGAAGTCACTCAGTCATGTCCGACTCTTTGCGACCCCATGGACTGTACCCTACCAGGCTCCTCGGTCCATGGGATTTTCCAGGCATGACATATTGTAAAATAACTATTAATAGATTCTCTTTACATGAACTCTACTTCTTGCAAGGTATCGATATTGAACAGATTATGTATTTTCTAGGAAGCAAGCTACTATGAACACAAATGAATTACATTTCATGTTAAGTGGAAAGCTCTCATATTCTAAGGTATAGGCAGAGTAATAGCTCATCCAATGCAGTAGTAAGAAGATTTCAGCTAACAAGCCTAGATTCAGAGCTCATGAACATAAGCAGTTATGATTTTACATTGAACTCACCAAAAAACAGAGAATGGGACATCTTGAGAATTTTGACCTTGGACCACTTCTTGGGCTAATAGAGGTCTGTCTCCCTTCATGCTTTCATCTAATCCCTAAACGCTAGTTTGCCATTTGGGTGCTGGGTGTCATTTGGGTTCTACATATTTGTCTATATTACCAAGATCTCAATCTCTCCATTTCAATACTTTATCCCATCCTACAGTATATCTTTATCCACACTACCCCGTAAGTTTCATAAGAGGAAGAGCACTATTTGATTCATTTGAATGCACATGTCTAGAATCTAAAGCAGTAGCAGTAGGTGCACATTTGACTCCGACTTAGGGCCTTCTTTCTAAGCCTTAACTTATATTAAACCGACTGGAATACCCTCCCACCCACCTGCATTGTGAGCCCCTATTCATTTTTTTATGACTCAATCCAAACACATCTCAGCTGAAATCTTTCCTGAATCCTTAAAATTACCCATTCCTTTCTTTGTTCAGCACCTGCACGTACAATTAATACAAGACCAACCTTCATTATGACTCTCATTTCTTATTTCTGTATTGTCAACTACAAAATTTTGTATTTGCATGTAAATGTATATATGCACATACACTCATACATACAATAACTATATATTACACATCTGTAACACTCTATAAGACTGCAATATTGTTGAAGCCAAGGACAATAGATAACTTGATATTATATCTTTGGGCTAAGACTATTTGTTGAGTGAATGATATACAGCACAATTAGAAACGATGATTTTCCAAAGGAACAAAAGATAAGTGAAACAAAAAACAATGTCACTAGTAAGCCAAAAACAAAAAGAAAACCTATTACAGTTATTATTAAAACCAAGATATTTTCATGAGTTTATAGTATAAAGTTTACATGAATTTTTAGAGGTGCTTCCTTAGGAGCCAATAATTACTTTTTTAAACAAACAACTTATTTCTTGTTCCAAGTATAAACCATTAGTCCTCCTTATTTTGTTCTTTATCAAATCTGTTCATTTTACTAACTTTTTTTAAACTTCAAAATAGTTCCTAAATTGTAGAATATCCAACGGTATAGACCATGATGCTCAAAGATTTATATGCTTCTTTCATATTTCTAAGATTAAGCCAATTTTCAATCATTCTATTTTGCAATCTTAAAAGAGCCTAAGGATGATAAAATTATAAAATATACAATAAGACAATTTTATATTATTTAAAGAATCTCACTTACAGTACTGATGCTATTTTTTGTTAAGCCAGTACCATATAAAGCAAGGGAAATATAAGAAGAAAAACTAAGACCTCAGATTGCCTCTTAAAACTGTATTATATTATTCTGTTCTAAAAGATCTTTTAACCTAGGTTCCCTGTTTTTTAATTCATCTCTTAGTTTTCCTTTTCTATAATATCATTGAGTTTCTTGGCATTTCTAACTAAATCTACAAATCTATAGTATATGCTGCTGCTGCTGCTGCTGCTGCTGCTGCTGCTGCTGCTGCTACTGCTAAGTTACTTCAGTCGTGTCCGACTCTGTGCAACCCCATAGATGGCAGCCCATCAGGCTCCCCCGTCCCTGGGATTCTCCAGGCAAGAACACTGGAGTGGGTTGCCATTTCCTTCTCCAATGCATGAAAGTGAAAAGTGAAAGTGAAGTCACTCAGGCATGCCCGACTCTTCGCGACCCCATGGACTGCAGCCTACCAAGCTCCTCCAATCCATGGGATTTTCCAGGAAAAGTACTGGCGTGAGGTGCCATTGCCTTCTCCGATAGTATATGCTACCAAGTTTTAATTTTGATTTTGAAGAATGCAGCTTATCTGAAAATAATCAAGACAAATTAGAACACTGCAAGCAAATTTTAATACCTAATGCTCATATGCACTCCTTTAAATAAGTTTTTCTAGGATAGGTGTACCTGTTCATTTATTGAAATAATATTGCAAAACAGAAAAAAAAAAGCTGTTATTTTAAGGTCTTTTCACTCAAGGATTTAGATATATTTTACCATCTACTCTTGATAAACAAAGATATCATAATTAAACATCATAGCTAATACAAACAGTCATTTTAAAAGTGGATACCATAAGTTTCATAGTGTTAGTTAAGTTTTGAAGTGGTACATTTTCTAAGGTTGTTACCATTTCTAGACATGTTTATTTCACTCAGAGTATTTCAAAATCATTATTTTTTATTTCTGGTCTAAGTATAGAATTATTAAAATTACCACAGTTCTCTAAATAATTTACCATCTACTAAATAGTTTACTGAATCAGTATTCAAAGCATTATTCATATTTTCATTTAAATAAGACAGTGCTCCTGAGACATGTGTAAATATTATTGAAAATAAGACTGAGTATATTCTAGGAATGCTATTATTTAAAATATATCCTATTAATTCTTATATAAAGAAAAAATTATCAGTTGTACAAAATGCTACATCCTCATCTCACTTTGTCAAAGTCCCTTTGAAGTTCAGATTTTCCTATACTTTTCCAGTTGAAGCAAAACTTAAGAAACTACAGGCATTAAGTACTAATACCAAGAATAACAGGTAAGGATAAATGAGAATCAAAACAAGTCTCGGACTTGTTGTCACGGGGTGATGTCATATATGTGTGTCTTCAATTACATGCATGCATATGTCAACTTATATATCTATGTGTGGTTTCCTACTAGTCTACTTTAAGTAATTTGTTTTTCAAAAACATGTCACTTTTCTTCTAAAATTAACAGTATTACTCTCATTATGGTAATATAAAATAGTTTAAAAATTCCAAAGTGACAGAACAGGAAAGAAAAGGAAATTAAGAGCTAAAGTTACAAATTCTTATCTGACTGGTCCTCTGACTCCTAGTCCACAGCCTAAAGTTTTCCTCTTGGCTGACATTCAGAAAAAGACACACCTGCTGAAAGTCATGGCCTACACTTTGACAAAATCCTTCATCAATCTTAGGAT
The DNA here is from genome assembly GCA_006410675.1 of Oreotragus oreotragus. Taxonomy (NCBI): domain Eukaryota; kingdom Metazoa; phylum Chordata; class Mammalia; order Artiodactyla; family Bovidae; genus Oreotragus; species Oreotragus oreotragus. The sequence goes on along the minus strand of SJYX01021410.1, from coordinate 178,378 downwards.
TTGTTCTAAACTCAGGGTGTCAATCACGATGGCATGTCACTCTTTAGCCTTCCCAGAGTGTGCCTTGTAATCTCTTATCTCCTACGTGCCTCCAGTCATGGTCTCTGTTGGGCAGAGCAGGAGAGCACAGCCATCAAATACAAGAAGCTGGTCTGTCTTTATGCATCATGACACCACTGTCCATCACAAAAAGAAGAGAAAGAGTCTGCTTTACCCGCAGAAAGGAGAGGTCCCGGTTGTGCTCGATGCTGGTTATCTCCAGGTTGCCCATGACCACCTCACAGTTCTCATAGTATTTGCGCAAGGCTCGGTACTGCTGCTCCAGGTCAGAGAGAGAGCTCAGCTTATTCTCTGTGCCTGCACACACTGTCAAGACAAGAAGAAACATGGAAGTTATGTAAACTTTGTACGACAGGAACCATGATAATATTTCCCTTAACTCTGCTCAACAATAATCTACCCCAATTTCCTGAATTAAAATATGTTGAATCTTTTTAAGATCCATAATCACACACTGATAAATATGTTCACTTTAATTTTATACAGTTTTACTGAATCATAATTGACATAAAATTGTATAACCTTAAGGTGTGTACAGATTATTGTGATTCACACAGTCAAAGACACTGGCATAGTCAACAAAACAGGTGTTATTTTGGAAGTCTCTTGCTTTTTCCATGATCCAGTGGATGTTGGCAGTTTGATCTCTGGGTCCTCTGCTTTTTCTAAAACCAGCTTGAACATCTGGAAGTTCATGGTTCACGTATTGCTGAAGCCTGGCTTGCAGAATTTTGAGCATTATTTTACTAGCGTGTGAGATGAGTGCAATTGTGTGGTAGTTTGAGCATTCTTTGGCATTGCCTTTCTTTGGAATTGGAATGAAAACTTTTTCCAGTCCTGTGGCCACTGCTGAGTTTTCCCAATTTGCTGGCATATTGAGTGCAGCACTTTCACAGCATCATCTTCCAGGATTTGAAATAGCTNGTCCAGCTGCTAAAATTTAAGTACTGAATAAAGGCATTACTTCATAGAGCTCACAATCTAAGGAAAAGCTGATATGAAACAACAAAATATATCACTGATATTCAGTTATAATTTTAATAATTTCAATTATGTATTTCCTTAGGTGACTTAAATTGTATTGCAATTTGATTCAATTTAAAAGTATGCATTTTTAATTATGTGTCATACCTGAGTGGATTTCCATCACCTCCACTATCTTTGTTCATAGTAATGCTTCCTAAGGCCTACTTGACTTAGCACTCCAGGATGTCTGACTCTAGGTGTGTGATCACACCGTCATGTTTATCTGGAACATCAAAATCTTTTTTGTATAGTTCTATGTATTCTTGCCATGTCTCTTAATATCTTCTGCTTCTGTTAGGTCCATACCATTTCTGTCCTTTATTGTGCCCATCTTTGCATGAAATGCTCCTTTGATATCTCTGATTTTCATGAAGAGATCTCTAGTCTTTTCAGTTTTATTGTTTTCCTCTATTTCTTTGCATTGGTCACTGATGAAGGCTTTCTTACTTCTCCTTGCTATTCTTTGGAACTCTACATTCAGATGGGTATATTTTTCCTTTTCTCCTTTGCCTTTTGCTTCTCTTCTTTTCTCAGCTATTTATAAGGGCTGCTCAGACAACCATTTTGCCTTTTTGAGTTTATTTTTCTCCAGGATGGTCTTGATCACTACCTCCTGTACAATGTCACAAACTTCGGTCCATAGTTCTTCAGGCACTCTGTCTATGGATCTAATTCCTTGAATCTATTTGTCATTTCCACTGTATCATTGTAAGGGATTTGATTTAGGTCATATCTGAATGGACTAGTGGCTTTCCCTACTTTCTTCAATTTAAGTCTGAATTTGGCAATAAGAAGTAGCCTTATTAAGTGGCCCTTAATAAGTCAAGTGGGCCTTAGGAAGCATCACTACGAACAAAGCTAGTAGAGGTGATGGAATTTCATTTGAGCTATTTCAAATCCTAAAATATGATGCTGTCAAAGTGCTACACTCAATATGCCAGCAAATTTGAAAAACTCAACAGTGGCCACAGGACTGGAAAAGGTCAGTTCTCATTCCAGTCACAAAGAAAGGCAATGCTAAAGAATGTTCAGATTGCCACACAATTGCAATCATCTCAAACCCTAGCAAAGTAATGCTGAAAATTCTCCAAGCCAGGCTTCAGCAGAACATGATCTGAGAACTTCCAGGTGTTCAAGCGGGATTTAGAAAAGACAGAGCGGAGATCAAATTTCCAACATCCATTGGATCATCAAAAAAGCAAGAGAGTTTCAGAAAAACGACTACCGCTTCTTTACTGACTATGCCAAAGCCTTTGACTATGTGGATCACAACAAACTATGGAAACTGTTCAAGAGATGGGAATACCAGACCACCTGACCTGGATCAATTTTCATGAGAGTCAGAAAATCCTAAAATTTTATGTTATGTAGACTATTACTAAGTGTTCCTTCATTGATCACAGCTTTGTCATGGTAAAGGGGTTTGCATAAATCAATGAAGCTATGAGCCATTCCATGCAAGCTCACTGGTGATTAGTGTTATGAAAAATAATAAATGAAGTTAGGAGAATGAGAGTGTTATAACAATAAACTGTGGAAAATTCTGAAAGCGATGGGAATACCAGACCACCTAACCTGTCTCTTGGGGAAGGCAATGGCACCCCACCCCAGTATTCTTGCCTGGAAAATCCAATGGATGGAGTAGCCTGGTGGGCTGCAGTCCATGGGGTCGCTAACAGTCGGACAGACTGAGCGACTTCACTTTCAATTTTCTCTTTCATGCATTGGAAAAGGAAATGGCAACCCACTCCAGTGTTCTTGCCTGGAGAATCCCAGGGACGGGGGAGCCTGGTGGGCTGCCGTCTATGGGGTCACACAGAGTCGGAGAGGACTGAAGTGACTTAGCAGCAGCAGCAGCAGCAACCTGTCTCTTGAGAAATCTGTATGCAGGCCAGGAAGCAACAGTTAGAACTGGACATGGAACAATTGACTGGTTCCAAATAGGAAAAGGAGTACGTCAAGGCTGTATATTGTCACCCTGCTTATTTAACTTATATGCAGAGTACATCATGAGAAATGCTGGGCTGGAAGTAACACAAGCTGGAATCAAGATTGCCGGGAGAAAAATCAATAACCTCAGATATGCTGATGACACCACCCTTATGGCAGAAAGTGAAGAGGAGCTAAAAAGCCTCTTGATGAAAGTGAAGGAGGAGAGCGAAAAAGTTGGCTTAAAGCTCAACATTCAGAAAACGAAGATCATGGCATCCGGTCCCATCACTTCATGGGAAATAGATGGGGAAACAGTAGAAACAGTGTCAGACTTTATTTTTTTGGGCTCCAAAATCACTGCAGATGGTGACTGCAGCCATGAAATTAAAAGACACTTACTCCTTGGAAGAAAATTTATGACCAACCTAGATAGTATATTCAAAAGCAGAGACATTACTTTGCCAACTAAGGTCCACCTAGTCAAGGCTACGGTTTTTCCTGTGGTCATGTATGGATGTGAAAGTTGGACTGTGAAGAAAGCTGAGCGCCAAAGAATCGATGCTTTGGAACTGTGGTGTTGGAGAAGACTCTTGAGAGTCCCTTGGACTGCAAGGAGATCCAACCAGTCCATTCTGAAGCAGATCAGCCCTGAGATTTCTTTGGAAGGAATGATGCTAAAGCTGAAACTCCAGTACTTTGGCCACCTCATGCGAAGAGTTGACTCATTGGAAAAGACTCTGATGCTCGGAGGGATTGGGGGCGGGAGGAGAAGGGGACGACCGAGGATGAGATGGCTGGATGGCATCACGGACTCGATGGACGTGAGTCTGAGTGAACTCCGGGAGATGGTGATGGACAGGGAGGCCTGGCATGCTGCGATTCATGGGGTCGCAAAGAGTCGCACACGACTGAGTGACTGAACTGACCTGAACTGAACTGAATTAGGTTATTTTTTACTTAGTTGATTCAAATATTGAAGGAGTTTCATAAGCGGAAAATGGGAAGATATTTGGAATACATTCCCAGGCAGATGAAAGAAATATGAAATTCCTTGAGTCAGAAGTGTTTCCATAAGGTAAAGAAAGGTATCAGGGGAAGATGAATAGAAGATAGGGTTATAATGTATTGTGGACTAAATACATCCTCACAAATTAATTTGTTGATCTCCTAACCCCCAATATTTTGGTACTTAGATATGGAAAATTGAGTAAGTAATTAGGGTTAGATGAGATCATTACTTTACTAGTGTGTGAGATGAGTGTAATTGTGTGGTATTTTGAGCATTCTTTGGCATTGCCTTTCTTTCGATTGGAATGAAAGCTGAACTTTTCCAGTCTTGTTGCCACTGCTGAATTTTCCAAATTTGCTGGCATATTGAATGCAGCACTTTCACAGCATCATCTTTCAAGATTTGAAATAGCTCAACTGGAATTCCATCACCTCCACCAACTTTGTTCGCAGTGATGCTTTCTAAGGCCCACTTGACTTCACATTCCAGAATGTCTGGCTCTAGGTGAGTGATCACACCATCGTGATTATCTGGGTTGTGAAGATCTTTTTTGCACAGTTCTTCTGTGTATTCTTGCCACCTCTTCTGAATATCTTCTGCTTCTGTGAGGTCCATACCATTTCTGTCCTTTATTGAGCCCATCTTTGCATGAAATGTTCCCTTGGTATCTCTAATTTTCTTGAAGAGATCTCTAGGCTTTCCCATTCTGTTCTTTTCTTCTATTTCCTTGCATTGATCACTGAGGAAGGCTTTCTTATCTCTCCTTGCTATTCTTTTGAACTCTACATTCAGATGTTTATATCTTTCATTTTCTCCTTTGCTTTTTGCTTCTCTTCTTGTCACAGCTATTTGTAAGGCCTCCCAAGGCAGCTCTTTTGCTTTTTTGCATATTTGATTCTTGGGGATGGTCTTGATACCTGTCTTCTCCACGATGTCACGAACCTCTGTCTATAGGTCATCAGGCACTGTGTCTATCAGATCTAGTCCCTTAAATCTATTTCTCACTTCCACTGTATAATCATAAGGGATATCATAAGGGATTTGATTTAGGTCATACCTGAATGGTCTAGTGGTTTTCCTACTTTGTCCAATTTAAGTCTGAATTTGGCAATAAGGAGTTCTTGATCTGAGCCACAGTCAGCTTCTGGTCTTGTTTTTGTTGACTATATAGAGCTTCTCTATCTTTGGCTGCAAAGAATATAATCAATATGATTTCGGTGTTGACCATCTGGTGATGTCCATGTGTAGTCTTCTCTTGTGTTGTTGGAAGAGGGTGTTTGCTATAACCAGTGTGTTCTCTTGGCAAAACTCTATTAGCCTTTGCCCTGCTTCATTCCGTAATCTGAGCCCCAATTTTCCTGTTATTCCAGATGTTTCTTGACTTCCTACTTTAGCATTCGAGTCCCCTATAATGAAAATGACATTTTTTTGAGGTGTTATTTCTATAAGGTCTTGTAGGTCTTCATAGAACCATTTGATTTCAGCTTCATCAGTGTCACTACTTGGGGCATAGGCTTGGATTACTGTGATAATGAATGGTTTGCCTTGGAAACAAACAGAAATCATTCCGTCATTTTTGAGATTGCATCCAAGTATTGCATTTCAGATGTTTTTGTTGACCTTGATAGCTATTTTATTTCTTCTAAGGGATTCCTGCCCACAGTAGTAGATAAAATGGTCATCTGAGTTAAATTCACTCATTCCAGTCCATTTTATTTCGCTGATTCCAAGAATGTCAATATTCACTCTTGCCATCTCTTTTTTGACCACTTCCAATTTGCCTTGATTCATGGACCTGGCATTCCAGGTTGCTATGCAATATTGTTCTTTACAGCATCGAACCTTGCTTCTATCATCAGTCACAGCCACAACTGGATATTGTTTTTGCTTTGGCCCCATCCCTTCATTCTTTCTGGAGTTATTTCTCCATTAATCTCCAGTAGCATATGGAGATGCTACTTCCTGTAGCATCTCCAGGTCAGTAGGGGAGTTCCTGGGGAGTTCCTCTTTCAGTATCCTATCATTTTGCCTTTTCATACTGTTCATAGGATTCTCAAGGCAAGAATACTATATGCACATCAGGAAGCAACAGTTAAAACTGGACATGGAACAGCAGACTGGGTCCAAATAGGAAAAGGAGTACGTCAAGGCTCCATATTGTCACCCTGCTAATTTAACTTATATGCAGAGTATATCATGAGAAATGCTGGGCTGGAGGAAGCACAAGCTGAAATATATATGCACATCAGGAAGCAACAGTTAAAACTGGACATGGAACAGCAGACTGGGTCCAAATAGGAAAAGGAGTACGTCAAGGCTCCATATTGTCACCCTGCTAATTTAACTTATATGCAGAGTATATCATGAGAAATGCTGGGCTGGAGGAAGCACAAGCTGAAATAAATATTGCCAGGAGAAATATCAATAACCTCAGATATACAAATGACACCACCCTTATGGCAGAAAGTGAAGAGGAACTAAAAAGCCTCTTGATGAAAGTGAAAGAGGAGAGTGAAAAAGTTGGCTTAAAGCTCAACATTCAGAAACCTGAGATCATGGCATCTGGTCCCATCACTTCATGGGAAATAGATGGGCAAACAGTGGAAACAGTGTCAGACTTTATTTTGGGGGGCTCCAAAAACACTGCAGATGGTGATTGCAGCCATGAAATTAAAAGACGCTTATTCCTTGGAAGGAAAGTTATAACCAACCTAAACAGCATATTAAAAAGCAGAGATATTACTTTGCCAACAAAGGTCTGTCTAGTCAAGGCTATGGTTTTTCCAGTGGATGTGAGAGTTGGACTGTGAAGAAAGCTGAGTGCTGAAGGATTGATGCTTTTGAACTGTGGTGTTGGAGAAGACTCTTGAGAGTCCCTTGGACTGCAAGGAGATCCAACCAGTCTATTCTAAAGGACATCAGTCCTGGGTGTTCATTGGAAGGACTGATGCTAAAGCTGAAACTCCAATGCTTTGGCCTCCTCATGCAAAGAGTTGACTCATTGGAAAAGACTCTGATGCTGAGAAGGACTGGGGGCAAGAGAAGAGGGAATGACAGAGGATCAGATGGCTAGATGGCATCACTGACTCGATGGACATGAGTTTGAGTGAACTCAGGGAATTGGTGATGAACAGGGAGGCCTGGCGTGCTGCGATTCATGGGGTTGCAAAGAGTCAGACATGATGGAATGACTGAACTGAACTGAAGGTGTGTACATTTGTGGTTTTGATATACTTATATATTGCAAAATTATAACCACATAGCATTAGCTAACATCACCATCATGTCATTTAACTATCATAATTGTGCATGTGTATGAGTCATGAGAGTATTTCAGACTTTCTCTTCCAGCAACTTTCAAAATGTAATACAGTATTATTAACTATAATCATCATTGTACACATTAGATCCACAGAATTTATTCATCTTAAAACTGGAAGTTTGTACTTTTTGATCCAGTTCTCCCCATTTCATCATTCCCAAGTCCCTGGTAGCCACCATTCTTCTCTCTGTTTCTATTAAGTTTGGCGTTTTTAGATTCCACCTATAAGTGGCATAATGCATTCACATTCATAAATTGTATATACTAACCACAGAGACTAAGAAGGCATGGGTTTCACAGACACATATAACAAGGAGATAAACAACCATATTTGCTGTGAGTATATAAAGCACAAATATATAAATCTAATATATTTATTTAATTTCACTCAAATCAGATTTGAGTGATGTTCAAATATATATATATATATGGGCTTCCCTGGTGGCTCAGACGGTAAAGCGTCTGCCTGCAATTCGGGAGACCTATCACAGACACATATAACAAGGAGATAAACAACCATATTTGCTGTGAGTATATAAAGCACAAATATATAAATCTAATATATTTATTTAATTTCACTCAAATCAGATTTGAGTGATGTTCAAATATATATATATATATGGGCTTCCCTGGTGGCTCAGACGGTAAAGCGTCTGCCTGCAATTCGGGAGACCTGGGTTCGATTCCTGGGTCAGGAAGATCCCTGGAGAAGGAAATGGCAATCCACTCCAGCACTCTTGCCTGGAAAATCCCATGGACGGAGGAGCCTGATAGGCTACAGTCCATGGGGTTGCAAAGAGTCAGACATGACTGAGCAACTTCACTTTCATTTTCTATATATATAAATAAAAATCAAAAGATGATAAAAGTAAAAATTTTATTTAAAAATGAGATTTTTGTGTTGCAAAGTAATCTGATCTTAGTAAATTTTATGATGATTTAAAACTTTGGCTTTTAAGCCCTCAAAAATGCTACCTTTTAAAATATAAATATTAAAAATCTTAGACTGGAACATTTATAAGCATATACTACAAACAGAATAAGTGGGCTAATTTGCTTCAGTCATGTCTGACTCTTTGTGACCCCATGGACTATAGTCCGCCAAGCTCCCTCTGCCCACAGGATTTTCCACATAAGAACAGGGGAGTGGGTTGCCATTTCCTCCTCCAAGGGCTCTTCCCAACCCAAGAGTCAAACCCACATCTCCTATGTCTCCTGCATTGGCATTCAGATTCCTTATTGCTGAGCCATCAGGGAAGCCCTAATGTATTCTAGAGACTNGATTTTCCACATAAGAACAGTGGAGTGGGTTGCCATTTCCTCCTCCAAGGGCTCTTCCCAAACCAAGAGTCAAACCCACATCTCCTATGTCTCCTGCATTGGCATTCAGATTCCTTATTGCTGAGCCATCAGGGAAGCCCTAATGTATTCTAGAGACTAAAAAACACTCTTAATCCACGATCTTTATTTTTACTGCTCCCAGAAGTTTTATAACTTTTAAAATATCTGTTGAAAAAAAGTACTATTATGTGGGTTTATGAAATGTAGATTTCAATTACTTTCAATTCCAAAGAGGACAAGCTTATTGTTAATGCAACTATTGATGAGGGTAATTAAGCATTAATTAATAAACTTACTCACCATTTCTAAAATGTATATAATGTCACATTGTAATTTATATGTAGCTTATGTTATACAAGTTTCCTTTGGTTGAAAATAAAATGTATACAAAAATCAAGACGTAGACATCTAAATGAAAAGTTTTTTAAAATATTAAGTGCATTCTGACCTTTCCTGTAAAAGCTTAAACAAATTTTGGCAGAAAGTTTATTAGTATAATTGTAGTGCCTATGTATTTTTGCGTCTTTCTCATTCTGCATATATAAAAAGAATATAGAATATGAAATTATTATTATTATTGCAAAAATCTCTTTATATAAGACGCAAACGCTGTAAGCTGTTTGAAGACAGCTGAAATATATTAATCATTATTGTCTATCTGCTGAGCTATATAGCATGATGCTTTGCAAAAAATTATTTAATAATTAATTTAATTGCCATAAAAATAAGTATAACTTGTATTCAGAAGATAAGCTGCAAGTCAGAAAAGTTCTCATTGTTCAAAAGTGATCAGCTGTATTTTGCAGTACAATGTGAAAACAGAAAACTAGAATAAGTATATTTAAATTATATTTTATTAACACAAAATATAATTCAATAAACAGATATTCTAAATAATCAGAATATTTTCAAACATTCTGATTTGGGGAGTTTCTGGTTAACACAGTTTCAGTTAAAAAATATTTTTGTTTCAGTGAGGCTTTCCTTTATATTTATCTTCTAGTCAAGCTATCTAAATTCAGTAATACATTCCTCCTAACTTTCATCTTGACAGACTTGATTTTTAAAGAACTAGTTTGAATAGATGCATAAAAAATCATTTGTATTTCTTTCCATGAAGGCTCCACTGAATGCCTCACAACTTCCATTTGTCAATCGATTTTACAATCAGGCAATGTATACAAGACAATGCTTAAACCATCAAGTTTCATTGATTTCACAAAGCTGTTTATCAAACAGAATTGAAACATCTTTTTCACCAGCCAAAACAAGTTTAACAAAATTCAACCTCCTTTCCCAACAGTATTATAAAGTCCTTAAACTATAAGTTCACAATAATCAAGCTTCAAAAATCCTGAATTTATATGTGCTCCCTAGAGTTTTCATTTCAACTGTAACTCCAGGAATAAAGCTATATGTGAAGCCTTAATAAAATCACCAATTATTCTATTTAGTATTGATTCCATTACAAATGTAGCTATAGTTGCAAACATGGGCTTTTCAGACTTCTTAAGATTTGTATCCAACAGTGACTGAACTACATGATCCTTATTCAGTAAAAAATAATAATAATAATAAATAAGACTATAATTAGGAGTTTGTAGCAATTTACAAAGTTTGGTTAACAAAAGTATTCATTTATTCATGGGGCAAATATATTAGAAGCACAAAGAAGAAACATTAACGATATCCATATTAATACTAAAAAATCAATGATTACCTCCAGGCTTATTATGACTGGAAACCAGCACTCCATTTGCTTACTCAAGATGACAAAAAGACGGAAAAAAATAATTGAATCAATATTTTTGCCTGACTTTCAAATCAAATGCCTATGTGAGATATTGAGAAATAAGCATTTATTTAGCATCTACTGTTGACCTAGTATCATGAAAAATATACATTGATTAAAATGCCCAAGGTTTGTTGTAAGGGTTCATGAAGTTGTTCATGCACACAGTAAGGAAAGCAGTAAGCAGTACATATAAGCCATGTATATAATGTGTGTGTAACATTCAGGGACTGTCTGTATAAAGAAATATTTGATAACTTGATAAAAGTTCTCCTTTTTAAAAGCAAATCTGATTTAACACTAAGTACTTTCTCTTTCAGAAAGGTTACCATAATAAACATGCTTTAGCTTGATGTACCTTCTTGGGTATTAAAATTTTCATTAAAAATATAAAATAAAGAAAGTATCAGAAGTAGCACACATTTTCAGAGACTATTGAGTGCTACTATAGTTACACAAACAATTCCTGCAGTTCTATGTTCAAAATATATATTGAAACAGGGCCAAATGTGTTACTACTTCTTTGTGTGCATGCAAAGTCACTTCAGTTGTGTTACACAACTGAACCTTAGGACTGTGTCATGAACCTTTGGACTGTAGCCCGCCAGGCTCCTCTGTTCATGGTATTCTCCTGGCAAGAATACTGGAGTGAGTTCCCATGCCCTTCTGCAGGGAACCTTTCCAATCCAGGGATCAAACCCTGGTCTCTTAGGTCTCCAGCCTTGGCAGGCAGATTCTTTACTGTTGAGCCACTGAGAAAGCCACTTCTACTAAAGTTATTTAATCCAAGACACTTGGATGTTATTTATATCCAAGTTACTTTATATCCAAGGATATAGTTTTTATATAGTTATTATATAGTTATCCTACAGTTATATAGGATATAGTTATAGTTATTTATATCCAAGGATATATCTGCCCTAGACTTTTGACAGTAGCCTCCTAACTGACTTAATTCCCTACTTGCCCTGGTTAATTCTTTGTCCAGAGGCCAGAATGATCTTTTTAAAAAACATCATTCATGTCACTTTCACTGAAAACAATCCTTTGTTTTTAATTGTACTTATTATAAGATCCAAACTTCATACTATAACTTGTAGAATGTATATGAGGATCTTTACTCAAATGCCACTCTTTCAGAAAAGCCTTTTCTGACTATCTTATCTAAAATAGCAGATTCCCATTCATCATGCTCTGTATTCTTTGCCTTCTTTATTTTTGTTTGACTGCTATCTGAAATTATATGCTTGTTTTTTTTCTTTTTTTTTTTGCTTATTAAATATCCCTATATTAGAATGCAAGCTCCATTGTTAGAGGCCTTTCTCTGTTCAACACTTAAAGACACATAGCAGACTATCAGTCAGTATTCACTGAATAAATAAAATGGACTTTGAAGAAATAATTAGCACAGGATCAAATGCTGGTCCTTCCACTTTTAAGAGCTGAATGTCTTGAGCAAGTCACTTAGTCACTTAGAGTCTCCGTGTCTGTGCTGAGTGCTCCCGACAATAAACACAATTTAGAGGTGAATAAGGAGCCTCATGGGCTGCCGTCTATGGGGTCGCACAGAGTTGGACATGACTGAAGCGACGTAGCAGCAGCAGCAGCAGAGGTGAATAACACAGAGCCTAAAGCCAGATGTCCAGCTTTAAAATCTACCTCAATCACTGGCTTGCAATTAACCTTGAGCAAGTAACTTAGCCCTTCTGTTATTTTATTCCCTACTCTGTAAAATGAACATAGTAACAACCACCATCTCATAAATTTAAATGAGTGAATACACGTTAACTTGCATTGCACAATACTTGACTTACTGATAGAGGTAATAATTATTAGCTAATGTTACTTAATCAAATGTATGTATATAATATGTATCAGTTCAGTTCAGTCACTCAGTCGTGTCCGACTCTTTGCGACCCCATGAATCGCAGCACGCCAGGCCTCCCTGTTCATCACCATCTCTCGGAGTTCACTCAGACTCACGTCCATCAAGTCCGTGATGCCATCCAGCCATCTCATCCTCGGTTGTCCCCATCTCCTCCTGCCCCTAATCCCTCCCAGCATCAGAGTCTCTTCCAGTGAGTCAACTCTTCTCATGAGGTGGCCAAAGTACTGGAGTTTCAGCTTTACCATCATTTCTTCCAAAGAAATCCCAGGGTTGATCTCCTTCAGAATGGACTGGTTGGATCTCCTTGCCGTCCAAGGGACTCTCAAGAGTCTTCTCCAACACCACAGTTCAAAAGCATCAATTCTTCGGCACTCAGCCTCCTTCACCGTCCAACTCTCACATCCATACATGACCACGGGAAAAACCATAGCCTTGACTAGACGGACCTTAGTTGGCAAAGTAATGTCTCTGCTTTTGAATATACTATCTAGGTTGGTCATAACTTTTCTTCCAAGGAGTCAGCGTCTTTTAATTTCATGGCTGCAGTCACCATCTGCAGTGATTTTGGAGCCCCCCAAAAATAAAGTCTGACACTGTTTCCACTGTTTCCCCATCTATTTCCCATGAAGTGATGGGACCGGATGCCATGATCTTCGTTTTCTGAATGTTGAGCTTTAAGCCAACTTTTCCACTCTCCTCTTTCACTTTCATCAATATAATATGTATACATTACGGAATATATTAAAGCAAATTTTAAAAAAGGCTTGCACAGTGATGTGCAATCAGTCTGATATAAAGACGTGATCACTGGGCAAGGACAATGAAGTTTGGGACAATTATTTCCTTCTTTTTGGTTCCCATTTTCTCTTTTCTTTATATTTCCTTCAAGTTCAAAAATTTTATGATTGAATTTATTTCTAAAATACATATTTAAAACCTGTTCTACACTGTTGGTGGGAATGTAAATTGGTATAGCCACTATGGAGAACAGCATGGAGGTTCTTTAAGAAACTAAAAATAGGACTACCATATAGCCCTGTAATCCCACTCCTGGGCATGCATCTGGAGAAAAACATGATCCAAAAATATACAATGGAGAGGATAAACCCCAATGCCCACTGCAGCACTGTTTACAAGAGTCAACACATGGAAGCAACTGAAATGTCCATTGGCAGATGAATGGATAAAAAAGATGTGAACTACATATACAATACTGGAGTGGGTTGTCATTACCGGCTCAAAGGGAACTTCCCAACCCAGGGGTTGAACTCGCAACTCCTGCACCTCCTGCACTGTCAGGTGGATACTTTAACCATTGTGCTACCTGGGAAGCCCATATACAATGGAATATTACTTTATAATTAAAAAAGAATGAAATAATGCCATTGGCAGCAACATGGATGGACCTGGAAATTACCATATGAAGTGAAGTAAATCAGACAGAGAAAGACAAGTACATGATATTGCCTGTCTGCAGAATCTAAAATAATAATAATAATAATAATGATGCAAGTGAACTTATTTACAAAACGGGAACAGACTCATAGACTTAAAAGAACAAACTATGGCTACAATAACATAAGAAAAGACTCTACACATGGACATCTCCAGATGGTCAACACCAAAATCAGATTGACTATATTCTTTGCAGGCAAATATAGGGAGAAGGCAATGGCACCCCACTCCAGTACTCTTGCCTAGAGAATCCCATGCATGGAGGAGCCTGGTAGGCTGTAGTCCATGGGGTCACTAAGAGTCGAACATGACTGAACGACTTCACTTTCACTTTTCACTTTTATGCATTGGAGAAGGAACTGGCAAGCCACTCCAGTGTTCTTGCCTGGAGAATCTCAGGGACAGGGGAGCCTGGTGGGCTGCCATCTATGGGGTCACACAGAGTCGGTCACACAACTGAAGCAACTTAACAGGAGCAGCAGCAGCAGCTAAATATGGGGAAGCTCTATACAATCAGCAAAAACAAGACCAGGAGCTGACGGTGGCTCAGATCATGAACTCCTTATTGCCAAATTCAGACTTAAATTGAAGAAGGTAAGGAAAACCACTAGACCATTCAGGTATGACCTAAATCAAATCCCTTACGATTATACAGTGGAAGTGAAAAATAGATTTAAGGGACTAGATCTGATAGACAGCCGGATAAACTATGGACGGAGGTTCCTGACATTGTACAGGAGACAGGGATCAGGACCATACCCATGGAAAATATATGCAAAAAATGGCTGTCTGAGGAGGACGTACAAAAAGAAGTGGAAAGGAGAGAAGCGACAAAGGAGAAAAGGAAAGACATAGGCATCTGAATGCAGAGTTCCAAATAATAGCAAGGAGAGATAAGAGAGCAATCCTCAGTGATCAGTGCAATGACATAGAGGAAAACAATAGAATAGAAAAGACTAGATATCTCGTCAAGAAAATTGGAGATACAAAGGGAACATTTCATGCAAAGATGGGCTCAATAAAGGACAGAAATGGTATGGACCTAACAGACTCAGAAGAAATTAAGAGGTGGCAAGAATACACAGAATAACTGTACAAAAAAGATCTTCATGACCAAGATAATCACAGTGGTGTGATCACTCACCTAGAGCCAGACATCTTGGAATGTGAAGTCAAGTGGGCCTTAGGAGGGATCACTAGGAACAGAGTGGAGGTGATGGAATTCCAGTTGAGCTATTTCGAATCCTAAAAAAATGATGCTGTGAAGGTGCTGCACTCAATATGCCAGCAAATTTGGAAAACTCAGCAGTGGCCACAAGACTGGAAAAGGTCAGTTTTCATTCCAGTCCAAAGAGAGGCAATGACAAAGTCTACCACACAATGGTACACATCTCACAAGCTAGTAAAGTAATGCTCAAAATTCTCCAAGACAGACCTCAACAATATGTGAACTGTGAACTTCCAGATTATCAAGCTGGTTTTAGAAAAGGAAAAGGAACCAGAGATCAAATTGCCAACATCTGCTGGATCGTCAAAAAAATAAAAGAGAGTTCCAGAAAATCATCTACTTCTGCTCTATTGACTATGACAAAGCCTTTGACTGTATGGATCACAATAAACTATGGAAAATTCTGAAAGAGATGGGAATACCAGACCACCTGACCTGCCTCTTGAGAAATCTGTATGCAGCTCAGGAAGCAACGGTTAGAACTGAACATGAAACAACAGACTGGTTCCAAATAGGGAAAGAAGTAAGTCAAGGTTGTATATTGTTACCCTGCTTATTTAAATTATATGCTGAGAACATCATGACAAACGCTGGGCTCAGTGGAGCACAAGCTGAAATCAAGATTGCTGAGAGCAATATCAGTAACCTCAGGTATGCAGATAACATAACCATTATGGCAGAACTTGAAGAAGAACTAAAGAGCCTCTTGATGAAAGTGAAAGAGGAGAGTGAAAAAGTTGGCTTAATGCTCATCATTCAGAAAACTAAGATCATGGCATCTGGTCCCAACACTTCAAGGAAAATAGATGGGGAAACAGTGGCAGACTTTATTTTCTGGGCTCCAAAATCACATCAGATGGTAATTGCAGCCATGAAATTAAAAGACACTTACTCCTTGGAAGGAAAGTTATGACCAACCTAGACAGCATATTCAAAAGCAGAGACATTACTTTGCCAACAAAGGTCCGTCTAGTCAAGGCTATGGTTTTTCCAGTAGTCATGTATGGATGTGTGAGTTGGACTGTGAAGAAGGTGGAATGCCGAAGAATTGATGCTTTTGAACTGTGGTGTTAGAGAAGACTCTTGAGAGTCCCTTGGTCAGCAAAGAGATCCACCCAGTCCACCTAGAAGAATTCAGTCCTGAATATTCACTGGAAGGACTGATGCTTAAGTTGAAACTCCAATATTTTGGCCACCTGATGTGAAGAACTAACTCCTTGGAAAAGACCCTGATGCTGGGAAAGATTGAAGGCAGGATGATAAGAGGGTGACAGAGTTAAGATGGTCGGATAGCATCACTAACTCAATGGACATGAGTTTACTCTGCGTAAACTCCAGGAGTTGGTAATGGACAGGGAGGCCTGGTATGCTGCTGTCCATGGGATTGCAAAGAGTCAGACACGACTGAGCGCCTAGGCTGAACTGAACTGAACTGATGGCTACAAGAAGTGATGGTGGGAGAAAGGGACAGACTGGGAATTTGAGATTGACATGTACATACTGCTGTATTTAAAACAGATATCCATCAAGAACATACTATAGAGCACAGGGAATATAGCTCAATATTCTTTAATAACCTAAATGGGAAAAGAATTCAAAAGGAATAAGTACATGAATATGTATAACTGAATCACTTTGCTCTACACTTGAGGCTAACACAACAGCATTAATCAACTATCAGTTCAGTTCAGTTCAGTCGCTCAGTCGTGTCCAACTCTTCGCGACCCCATGAATCGCAGCACACCAGGCTTCCCTGTTCATCACCATCTCCCAGAGTTCACTCAGACTCATGTCCATCGAGTCTGTGACTCCAATATAAAATAAAAATTAAAAAAATACTGTTAGTAAAATTAAAATAAAAATTACTCTACACTAAGTAATGGGATGCTTTGAGGAGGTCACACTGTGGCAATATCATATAAAGTTATATATTTAAACATTTGCCAAATTACCTAGCAATCCCATTTATAGGGGCTTTCCTAGACAATTGAAAATTTGCTCTCATAAAAATGTGTATTATTCATGAATGTTTAAAGGAACTCTCTTCAAATTTGAATTTGCCAACAATTGGAAATAATCAATATTCTTTGATGGGCAAATGCTAACAAACTCTGGTATATTATATATATATATATATGTGTGTGTGTGTGTGTGTTTTATATATATATATATGTATATACATACATACATACATACGGGGTCACAAAGAGTTGGACATGGCTTAAAGACTGAACAACAACAGTATATTAATTTCGTGAATATCTATTCAACAAGGAAAATGAACTGATGATTAATATGTTAACACGGGAAATTTCCAAAGCCATTATGCTCACTGGAAAATGTAGGCTCAAAAAGCTACATACTATACAACTCTATTGTTATGAAGTTTCTCAAAAACTACAAAGGACAGAGAACAAACCAAAGGCTGCTAGAGGATGGGGATCTGAGAGTGAGGGTCTGATGGAAAGATCATGAAGGGAATTTAGGAGATGCAGGATTCTTCTGCATACTGACCATGGTGATGATTACAAAGATCTATACATAAGCTAAAATGCAGAGCAATAAGTACACTGAAATAAGTCAATTTCAGAATGGCTGCGATCCAAAAGTCTGCAAGCAATAAATGCTGGAGAGGATGTGGAGAAAAGGGAACCCTCTTACACTGTTGGTGGGGATGCAAACTAGTACAGCCACTATGGAGAACAGTGTGGAGATTCCTTAAAAAACTGGAAATACAACTGCCTTATGACCCAGCAATCCCACTGCTGGGCATACACACCGAGGAAACCAGAATAGAAAGAGACACATGTACCCCAATGTTCATCGCAGCACTGTTTATAATAGCCAGGACATGGAAACAACCTAGATGTCCATCAGCAGATGAATGGATAAGAAAGCTGTGGTACATATACACAATGGAGTATTACTCCTCCATTAAAAAGAATACATTTGAATCAGTTCTAATGAGATGGATGAAACTGGAGCCTATTATACAGAGTGAAGTAAGCCAGAAAGAAAAACACCAATACAGTATACTAACACATATATATGGAATTTAGAAAGATGGTAATGAGGACCCTGCATGCAAGACAGCAAAAGAGATACAGATGTGTAGAGCGGACTTATGGACTCTGAGGGAGAAGGAGAGGGAGAGGGAGAGGGTGGGATGATTTGGGAGAATAGCATTGAAATATGTATACCATCATGTAAGAAACGAATCGCCAGTCTATGTTCGATGCAGGATGTTTGGGGATGGTGTATGGGGATGATCCGGAGGGATGATGTGGGGTAGGAGGTGGGAGGGGGGGTTCATGTTTGGGAGTTCATGTACACCCATGACGGATTCATGTCAATGTATGCCAAAACCAATATAGTACTGTAAAGTAAAATAAAGTAAAAATAAAAAACTTTTAAATAAATAAATAAATAACACACACACACACACTCAAGTTATCTTTTATGTTTAACAGAGTTAAATATGCCCCTTTATGTAAATTATAAAACATTCTTAATATATTTGTTCTTAGGCATTTTATGCTTTTGTCTCTTTGAATAATTTTAATAATGTTTTTGTGTTGTTTATTATTATTATTACTACATATTTTTAAAACTCTTGATGACTTTGACATTTTTTTCCCCTCAAAATTTAGTTAATTGCTAACACCTTGTAATTTCTAGTTTTCTTAATTGAGGTTCTTACTTGGTCTTCAATGTTATTTTATCTTGTTTTCTTGGTTGGTACTGTCTAGAACTCCAAGAATAATCTGTTTTCAATTAATGGGCATAGTAGTCATTTTTATCTTTGTTCTAATCTTTACAGAAATGCTTTCCTTGGTTCCATATATATTTTATTACATTATATATTCCAGCATCTGGCTTTACAAGGTTTTTTTTTCAGATTTGAATGTTGAATGTTTCTATATTTTTGCTATTAATTAATGTTAATTACACTTGCATTAATTTGAAAATTATTAATTAGTTCCAAATATTGAACCATTCTTATATTCCCAGAATGAACCACTCTTAGGAATCACGCATTATTCCATTATTACAGTTCTAAATACATTGCTTTAATTTGGACCACTATTTTAATATTAAAAATTACCTATCCCTGGTGGCTCAGTGGTAAAGAATCTGTTTGTCAATGGAAGAGATGTGGGTTCAGTCCCTGAGTTGGGAAGATCCCCTGGAGAAGGATATAGCAACCCACTTCAGTATTTTCACCTCAGAAATCCCATGGACAGAGGAGACTGGTGGGCCACAGTCCATGGGGCCACAAAGGACTCAAACATGGATTAGTGGCTAAACAAGAAAAGCAATCAATGATTTAAAAATATTTGTACCCTCATCACACACAAAGTGATAATAGAAGCGGGTTCATACTTCAGAAAAATTTGTTCTCCATATAATTAATTCTAAAAGTATTAAAAAGTATCATCAACTAGGATGCTTATTTTATAATTTACATTACATAAAACTATAAATTAAATATTATCAATCTAAAAATCAGTATCCTTTAAAAAAAAAAAA
Source organism: Oreotragus oreotragus (assembly GCA_006410675.1). NCBI lineage: Eukaryota > Metazoa > Chordata > Mammalia > Artiodactyla > Bovidae > Oreotragus > Oreotragus oreotragus. The sequence goes on along the minus strand of SJYX01021410.1, from coordinate 158,795 downwards.
AAAGGACCATATAGTGGTTGTCGATTCTTTACCTTCAGCCATTGACTTCCAAAGTGACAAAACAGGAAATCTGCTGAAATTAACTAAATCACTTTCAAAAATGATTCTTGAGCCAAATGAAAAGGGAATTTGGCATCACAGGCCTTCATTAATAGAGTTGTAAATAGAGAAGACATAGGCAATCTATATAACAGGCTGATGAAAGGCAAGTCCACTGACTACATATACTGCTATGTGCTGCTCCAATTAAAATTTAATTGATCTGTATTTTACTTCTATTATTTAATTACAATAGTCTCTAAATGCCCCCTAAAGATGCTTAAACAGCTAAATTATATTGCAAAGGAAAATAAACTGATCAACGAAGACTATAAAAAATAATAAATATAAATATTGCACTTGATTATCTCCTGTTCATTAATGATATGTTTTGTGAGTTTGGTCTACACCAAACTAGTCTTCCAAGATAATAAGATATAATTGTAGTTTTTATTTAGTATTTCAGAGATAAGCTTAGTAAGGTTAAAATTATTAAAAATTACTTTAAATGCATTATATGGATCATCAAAAACTGACTTGTAACTGCTTGCATATAAATTTTAGTTCCTGTTCTTAATTGTTTTCCTGCCTTTACATATTTTGTTATATTGTTTTTTAAATTATATCTTATAAAATTCCTATGTTGAAAGCTTAAAAATATAATGAAAAGGCTACAGATTTACAAATTACATTCTGTCATCTGTTCTTAGATGAAATAATGTTCCCCTTACCACTATCTTGTTTAATTCCCTCTTGCACTTTTTATCATTTTTCATACTCTATTCCTGTCCCCCACCCAAAGAATCTTTCTTATTTACTTGGTAGTATTTCATTTTCTGTGTAAGTGCTAAGTCCTTAACTTTAATGTAGGTACTGGACTTGACAAGCAATTAAAGCAAACAATTTCCACTCATCAAGGCTTGCCAAATTAGTCATCTGCCATCTGCCCCCTCATCTGGTTCTCCTTGAGGTCTTGCTGTGAATCTAGATACACTCACTCAGATTAAGAGGGACAGTGCAAACCTCCAACCTGGTAAAATGCCACTGGGAGCTAAGTATGTAAATATTAGTAACCATCTTTCTTCCCTAGATTATCATGCTTTCAACTACCTCTTTGTATGTAATAAAAACCAGTCTGTTCGTAATGGCTTATAACTGTCAGACCTTTGCCATTCACTGTAATTAAAGTGGCAGTCTATGGAATTTTTTTTTTCCACTTAGAAGTATCTTTAAAAAGGAATTAGACTATATTTTCCTAATATGAAGCTTTGGTCACCTATCAGGCTGATATTTGAAGCACTGATAAAGACGAACATTAATAAATGGACTTTGCCCTTTCTATCTGTTAAGGTTGCAGAGTGAAGCATTCTTTCTTATTCTTTGCATCAACAAATGTTTACTTGACTGATGACATGCAAGAAGCATTTTCTAATCACATTCAGTCAACCAATATCAGGAAAGGGCAAAACTGAGAAATAGCAAGAAGAAAACATGGTACTCCTGCGATCCACGTGCTCCTTTTTAAGGGCACTCTTGCCTTAAGGCATTCTTCAGCCTAAGGCTGTTCTAGGGCAATTAGTGACTTCAGGCAAATGCACTAAGATGCCCCTTTTCTGGGTGGAAGAAACTCCATGGCAGGGCACATGGCTTGGCTACCAGCATATTGGCTGCTTATTATTCCCATCTGTCCCTACTCCCTGTGCCTCTTTGCAGTGTTGAGCCTACTAAAACAGCAAACAGAAGTCTTGGTCAACTCCATCTTCTGGGTCATCCATCCAAACTTGCTCATTCAAGATTAAATTGTGTCTAAAAAAATAACAATCCCTTCAAATCAAAAGAAAACTGTGCCAATGTTAGCTCTGGAATAAGAGGAAGTGACAGCGAAGACAACTAAGGTTCCTTTAAGATATCTTCAGACTAACTTCACTCAAAGCCAAATCTGAAATCACCTTCTAACAAAGTGCTTGAAAGTTTTGGAAGCCATTTCTTAGTACCGTAACTCTCTTGGATGACAAAAAAGCAACCATCTGATACTGAGAGAGTTAATTTTTAGGTAGGTTGATAAGGAGTCCGGGGCCCTCAAGTAGGAGAAAGGGGTCCTGGACTCTCAAGGAGGAGAAAGGGACAAACTTTTCTACATTGTGTTGTTTTAGTCACATAAGATGCTTTTTCTTAAACTCTGAGTTGTTAGGACAAAAGTCTTTAAGACTAATTTTCTTTACATGCTTAGTCGCTCAGTCCTGTCCAACTCTTTGCAACCCCAGGGGCTGCAGCCTGCCAGGCTCCTCTGTCCATGGGGATTCTCTAGGCAAGAATACTGGAGAGGGTTGCCATGCCCTTCTCCAAGAGATCTTCGCAACCCCGGGACCGAACACAGGTCTCCTGCGTTGCAGGCGGACTCTTTACCATCTGAGCCACCAGGGAAGACCCATTTTTCTTTGAGCCCAGAGCTAATGAATACACAACAAAACAACTCATTTTGCTCAAGGGTATGTTTTTCTTTAAGCTCTGTACTAATGATTATTTAAGAACAATTTATCTTGCTCAAGGACATGGTTCTCCTTAATAAGAAGCTTCTGACTTATTTTGTTATCTTAAGGCTTATGTTGTGAGAGCAGGTCTGATGAGAGGTTTCTATTTTTAGTTCTAATCTTGTTGATTTAAGATGTATGTTGTGGGAGTGGGTCTGGTAAAAGTATATAAGGCCTTGATAAAACTAGCAAGTGGGGCACTCTCTGTCCCCCTTCTGATGTGTATGTCACAAACTTTCTGTGTCCTTTTTCACTGTAATAAAACTTGTGCCACACAAAAACTCTGAGTGATCAGGCCTGGTCCCTGATCCTTAAGCTAAGTCTTCTTTGGAGATCATGAATCCAACATAGTTGACCGTAAGTTATCAATATTGATTAGACTGCTGCTCCTGCTGCTAAGTTGCTTCAGTCGTGTCTGACTCTGTGCGACCCCATAGATGGTAGCCCACCAGGCTACCCTGTCCCTGGGATTCTCCAGGCAAGAACACTGGAGTGAGTTGCCATTTCCTTCTCCAATGCATGAAAGTGAAAACTGAAAGTGAAGTCCCTCAGTTGTGTCCGACTCTTCGTGACCCCATGGACTGCAGCCTACCGGGCTCCTTCATCCATGGGATTCTCTAGGCAAGAGTACTGGAGTGGGGTGCCATTGCCTTCTCCCATTGATTAGACTACATAATAAAATATAAATAATTTATTTTACACTGTTTTCTCATAAGCTAATGCCTATTATTCTAGAATTCTCCAAGCCAGGCTTCAGCAATATGTGAACTGTGAACTCCCTGATGTTCAAGCTGGTTTTAGAACAGGCAGAGGAACCAGAGATCAAATTGCCAACATCCGCTGGATCATGAAAAAAGCAAGAGAGTTCCAGAAAAACATCTATTTCTGCTTTATTGACTATGCCAAAGCCTTTGACTGTGTGGATCACAATAAACTGAGATAGTGGCACTCCTCACAAACCCAAGTGACCACAGAGTTCAACATTTCAGCCTGGGATACATGAATTTCAGGCACCACCATGAGAACCAATTAAAATGAATCTGATTTGGAATTTATAAATCACAGCAGTGGGTAATGGGTGATGGTACAGCATTTTGAAATCAGAAAATCAACAGTGCACAGCCCAGGCTTCTTAGAGAGTATCATTGTAACACAAAACAGACGCAGACACCCCCACCCACATACACACACACACACACACACACACACACACACACACACACAATACACCAGAGCCTTGGAAGATAGAATTATCAACTGAATTGTGGTTACACCTACTACATGACTTCATAACCATTTGAATCACGAGATAAAGGAATGTGTACTGGTTAAGACTATTCAACCTAGAGTGAGATGCTTCTATTATTTCAAGATTCTTGCTTGTAAAATTGGGTTAACAATGATACTTGTATCATAGTCTTGCTTTGGTTAAACAAATGAATACCTATATTAATAACCTTTATTTTTGAATAATTTTAGATATACAAGCAAAGTTGCAAAGAGTATACAGAAAGTTCCTGTATAATCCTTATTCAGTTTCCTCTAATATTATCCTCTTACATTCCACGGTATATTTGTTGAAATCTGAGAAACCAACATTGGTATGTTGCAATTAACCAAATTCCAGACATTATTCATATTTCACCAGTTTTTCCACTAATGTCTTTTTTCCATTCCAAGATTCAATCCACAATGTCATGTTACACATAGGAAAATGCATATTTTATTTTTCAAGACATTTAGAATTAGAACAGTATCTGGCACACAGTAAACACCTGCTAAATATTATTTAATCTTATTAGATGATTTTCAAGTAGGTGACATGGAATGTTTCTAACACTATTATATATTAACGAGATTTTACACCCAATTTCTTATACTGAGGGTTCACATAAAAATAAATAGAAATATTTCACTAGGCTATTGCAAAGAAGCTATTAATACAGAATAAGGGGTAATTTATATTTGTAATAAAAGCTATAGCTTAACTGCCCTCAAGAGAAGGAGTTCATGTATAGGATATCTTCTAAAGGTCAGAGAAAAAAAATCATCTTAGTTAACTACATTCATTCAAGAATTTGAGCACCTACAATACACAAGGCAGCATGTCATGGCTGAGGTGCAGTGATAAATCAGACTCAGTCCCTTCTTCTTATGAAGCTTACATTTTATGAAACTAACACACTATAGTCTTAAATAAGCAATCAATATAGAATCAGATTCACTTCAACATAAAGCAGAAAAGCATGAGAATTCCCCATCTAGACATAGATGGTCACGTTTTCTCAGAGTGGTGATGGGTATATTAGGTGAAAGAGAGGAAACAGGCACAGTTCACTTTAGTTCCAATTACCCAGATATGCAGCATCTGAGGGGGAGTTAGACAAAGATATGTGTGCAGGGAAAATTTGTACCTGCTCCAAATGCATCCATTCCAGCTGCTCTGGGAGTGCTTCCTGTGAAAGAAGCAGCCTTGCTTGTAACTGATAATAATATGAGCTGAATGCTATCAAGTGTTTACTCTATGCCAGAGACTGTTCTCAGTGGTTTACATGCATCAGTTCAAGCAATTCTCACAACCACCACGTGAAGTTGGTAATGTGCGTGCGAGCTCAGTTGCTTCAGTCATGTCTGAACCTTTGTTATCCTAGGGACTGTAGGCTGCCAGTCTCCTCTGTCCATGGGATTCTCCAGGAAAGACTACTGGAGTGGGTTGCCATTTCCTCCTCCAGGGGATCTTCCTGACCCAGGGATCAAACCACCAGGGAAGTCCTGAAGTTGATATTATTCCCTAATTTGTAGATAAGAAAATGAGGCCAAGTGATCTAATCTAAGACAAATATAAAGAAAGAGCAAAATAATAATAATAATCTCTTTTGTATTTTCACAAGTCTCTGCATACAGAGGCATACATTGCTCCTAGATATAAATAGCAAGATCAGTTTTATTTCCAATTTACTGAACAAAAAAGAAAGAAATTGAACCATCTTGACTTACTAGATTCTGAAAGACAATATTCCTAAGAACTTACATCTTGAAATGTTTTCTAAAATATCTCAACTGCTGAGCAAATGTATGTATAAATGTGGATGCACTAAATGTTATTGTTGTCTTCTTTTCACAGCTCAGAAAAGCCAGTGGTAATTAAGACATCTACTACTGCCTGGGCACCTGCCATGTGCTACATAAAAGAAGAATATGAATAAGGCAGTCCCTTTCCTCAGAGACCTTCCCCTGTAATAGACACGTTTCATTGTATTTCACATGTGAGTAACCAAAAATGTGTTAAACTCAAATAAACACATCTTCAAATAGCTGAAGTACAAAGTGGGATAAGGTGGGACCTACTGAGAATGAGATGGTTGGATGGTATCACTGACTCAATGGACATGAACGTGGGCAAACTCTGGGAGATGGTGACAGGGAGGCCAGGCATGCTGCAGTCCAGAGAGTTTGACACTACCTGGCAACTGAACAACAACAAAAGGACCCACTGAAAGCAGACAAATGCAGCATTATGCGAGACAAAATATACAAGAAACAGAAGGAATGCCCCCTAGTTAGTGCGCATGACTCGCATTTGGAGACTAGGTGGTACGTAAATGAGTTGAGACAGATGACAGGGTAGGATATTCTCCATGAAAGGAAGAGCGCCCATGAAGGCGCAAACAGAGGAAGTCCCAGTTTGTCCCGGGAACGCCAGCCACAGCTGAGGTGTAGATTCCTATGAGAGGAAGCACGGGTGGCAGGACCACATCCGGATAGACTTGAGTGGCCGGAAGAGAACATTGTACTTAATAAACAGAAAATGGTAAACTCTTAAGAATCTGGGGTAAGAATGGACAGAATAAAAGCTACAATTCAGAAAAACTTATTTGTGAGTGTGTAGGATGTATTTCAGAGTGGGGACACACAGGAAGTAGAGTCATTTATTATGTAACAATTCAATTTTGTTACATATCCAGTCTATAATGACTGCCTGAAACAAGGGAAGGGCAGCAGAAATGGGAGAGAGAATGGATGTGGCAATTGGATGACTGATTTAGGAACTAGAAGAAAATAGACATCTGAAACGCTTGAGTAGCCTGGATGACTGAGGAAATGGTACTATTATTAGTAGAATCGGCAAAACTATAAGGAAAAGTCTGGATTGCTTTTAAAGAAAATTACATGAGTGTGTACTGAACATGTTAGGTTTATGGTGCTTGCGAAAGAGTTATGTGAAGAGTTTAAGCAGACAGGAAGAAATATAGAAGAGAGAAGACTAGACGCATAAGCTCCAAAATCATCTCAGCAGAGGTAATTGAACTGTTGGGGTAAAAAAGGAGAGATTGAAAACAGAGAAAAGGGAAGTCTAGGGGAACAAAAGAAGTGAGAACAAAAGAGACCAAACAAAAACAAACAAAAATGAAGTCCAGAGAGGCAGCAGGAGAACCAAGGAAAGGTTGTATTGTGTTGCACTGGGAAAATCAAGGAAGCCAGAATTCCAAGCAAGTGAAAATGATTCATAGTACAAGTAGCTTCATGAATATAAAAGCGAGTTTCTTTATTTAAAATACCAATTCATTTTATTCTACTATGCTTCATGGAATACTGGTTCTTTTAAGCAATTCTTAAGCAAAAATTTCAGGAAAAAAAATCTTAAAAAAAATAAATTATTTAAAGACTTTTAGCAAATCTGTAAGTTTTATTAAGCAGTAATTAGATAAAGACACAGAGGTCACACATGAATTTGAAAGCTTATGCTTATGACTAAATATTTAGTTGGAAAACCATCTTAGCCACTTAACCGTTTTAGAGGAAGTATGTTTGCAATTATTCCACTGCAATGTCTAACTGCAATTCGTCTTCATCCTGGGGGCTGGAAAGAATAATTTTTACATTAGAACTTACTTCACCTTCAGAATGCTTCTTTGTTTGGTAGCTTTTTATTTCCCCCGTTCTAAACTTTCAAAATGCAAGAGGTTGGCAAATTCGTTTTAGACCTTCCTGCAACCAAAACTGTAAGGGCTAGAATAAAGTTGAAATCACTTTGAGAGATGAAATTATTTCATATATTGAACAACTGGCATTTTTTGAAAGATTCACCATCTAAGCACAAACAACATAAAGTTCAAAAAATGTGTTAATTATATGGATAAATGGTGGATGGATAGCAAGAGATTGGAACAGATCAACTTAAAATTTCCTGTGTTGTGGTTCAGTTTGCTTCCAAATGCCAATCCATTCCAAAATAGAAAATTAAGGAGGAATTTGTCTGGAAATATGGCAAACAGACACATAGGAAATTATTTATCTTCAGTGTTTGCCCCTTTCCACCTGACCCAACCTTTTGAAGTGTTGATATCATCAGGAATAAGAGAACACACAAAAACAGATTCCTGAATCTTAAGTTGTAACTAGGAATGCATTTTTGATAAAGCAGCTGTAGGTCAGAGGACATTATTAATACTCCTTTTCATGGGTACTTTGGATTAAATAGGATTTGACGTTCTGATTTTCAAGAGTTAAACAGCACTAAAAATTTAACTATGAAAAAATACATCATAAGCTCAAAATTATAAAACTACAAGGAAAATTCTAAAATACAGTATCAGTTCAGTTCAGTTCAGTTCATTTCAGTTCAGTCGCTCAGTCGTGTCCGCCTCTTTGCGACCCCATGAATATGCTGCGATTCATGGGGTCGCAAAGAGTCAGACACGACTGAGCGACTGAACTGAACTGAACTGAATGCCTATTATTCTAGAAATGGCATTCTATAGCAGTAGTTTGATCCTTCCAAAAGAGATTCAGATGAACAATGTGTGTTGTTTTTATAATATGCTAATTATAGTTAGTTGTTTGGTAGGGAGATATCCATCACTGGGGAAATATATGTCATTCACTCATTTGTTCTTTCATTTATTCAATAAACATTAATGGACAACCACAATATATGGGGCTTTAGACTAAGTGTGAAAGGCAAAATAGATAAATAAGATTGGTGCCTCAAATTTATAATAGTATATATTCTAATAAAAATCCTGTATAGTTTTTCTTAGAATGCAAGCAAATGCAAGCTGCTCAAAGCTTATTTATTTATTTTTTAACTGACTTTGATTCAATGTCAATGATCATAATTCACAAAGACAAATTCATCTTATCCACAATGAAATATGAAGCAGAAAGAAAAATTGCCATTATATATTATAAAAGGTGAACCTCACTTTTTGGGAGCTCAAGTTTCTGGATAGTCTTTCTTGATCACAGTAGTAAATGATGTTACTAATATATTCAGTAGCATTTACATCTGAAGAAACATCATAGCTTATAAATATTTTATTCAGTCAGCAGGTTTCTGCCTATTTCTCCTTTGGTCCTTACCCATGACTGAAAGTGTGTGTTTTTAGTTTTTTTCCTTCATTTTATTTATTTCAGATTGTTTCTTTACCATAGTTTTGAGATATTACCAATACATTGCACTGCTAATATTACTAGCAACTTCCCTACTCATTCCAAGGTCTCATAGGTTAATTAACAGGGCATCAAATACTACATAGATGTGAAAAAGTGAAAGTTTCATTAATCTTTGGATTTAAAGATCTGATATCCTTTGAGATCCGGTTCTCATTTCCTTGGGCTTCCCTGGTGGCTCAGAGGTTAAAGCATCTGCCTCCAGTGTGGGAGACCCAGGTTCGATCCCTGGGTCAGGAAGATCCCCTAGAGAAGGAAATGGCAATCCACTCCAGTATTCTTGCCTGGAGAATCCCATGGACGGAGAAGCCTAATAGGTTATAGTCCATGGGGTCGCAAAGAGTCGGACACGACTGAGCGACTTTACCTTCACCTTCACCTTCTCATTTCCTTTGGATATATATCCCAAAGTGGGATTGTTGGATCATAGGGTAGTTCTATTTTTAATTTTTTGAGATATTTCCATATTATATTCTGAAACATAGAGTAGAATCTTGGTTACCACGGTCTCAGAGATGAGAGAAATGGGGAGATGTTGATAACACGATACAAATCTCCAGTTATAAAATGAATAAATTCTGGGGATCTATTGTACAGCATGATGATTATAGTTAACAATACTGTATTACATACTTGATAGTTCCTAAGAGAGCAGATCTTCAATGTTCTCACCACAAAAAAAGAAATTATTATGTGATGTGATGTTGGGGCTAGTTAACACTATAATGGCAATCATTTTGTGTTATATAAATGTATCAAATTCACACGTTGTGCACCTTAAACTTACCCAACATTATATGCTAATTTCAATAAAGTTGGAAAATAAAAATTTTGTAAGATCTGATATCTTACTTGGAGGCTTTATTATAATGAAGCAGCACTTATAAAACCTAAAATAAGAAACAGTGCAAAAGTTCAACTTTTTAATGGAATATGCATCATTCAATATAACATCTAAAAACCAAGTTGATGCTTAACAACTTTTTTATTATTATTTAACATGACCTTAGAAATATCTTTTACATTTAAGAAAAATATTTAAAAATATATATGAGGATATGGCATTCACTACATAATGGTAATATATATTAGAACTTTTTTCCTTTCTGTGATTTTGTCGAAAGTGTTTAGGTAATTATTAAAAAATAGATAAATGCCAAATGTTCCTTATATGTTCCTTAGTTTACTTTACCTAAGACAATTAGGTGATACAGGTATTAAGAACAACACATTCAACAATAAACCATAGGAGTTCCAGAGCATCAGGTTCAATTTTAAATGTAAAGAATAACCTATGATTTCCTTTGATAATGTAAAATGATGCTAGTGATAAGAAAAAATACTTTAATTAAAGATTTAAAATCATATGATACTTGCATTGTCATTTTAGATTAACATGAATATTCGCGAGCCCATTAAAATAACATAGGGGCTTTCCTGATAGCTCAGTTGGTAAAGAATTCACCTGCAATGCAGGACACCCTGGTTCGATTCCTAGGTCAGGAAGATCTTCTGGAAAAAGGATAAGCTACCTGCTCCAGTATCCTTGGGCTTCCCTTGTGGTTCAGCTGTTAAAGAATCTGCCTGCAATGTGGGAGACCTGGATTCGATCCCTGGGTTGGGAAGATCCCCTGGAGAAAGTGAAAGTAAAGTCACTCAGTCGCGTCCAACTCTTTGAGACCCCATGGACTGTAGCCTGCCAGGCTTCTCCATCCATGGGATNCCTGCTCCAGTATCCTTGGGCTTCCCTTGTGGTTCAGCTGTTAAAGAATCTGCCTGCAATGTGGGAGACCTGGATTCGATCCCTGGGTTGGGAAGATCCCCTGGAGAAAGTGAAAGTAAAGTCACTCAGTCGCGTCCAACTCTTTGAGACCCCATGGACTGTAGCCTGCCAGGCTTCTCCATCCATGGGATTTTCCAGGCAGGAAAACTGGAGTGGGTTGCCATTTTCTTCTGCAGGGGATCTTCCCCACCCAAGGATCGAACCCAGGTCTCCTGCATTGCAGGCAGGCTCTTTAGCATCTGAGCCACAAGGGAAGCCAGAGAAGGGAAAGGCTACCCACTCTATTCTGGCCTATAAGGACTCCACGTGTATACCTGAGGCGGATACATGCTGATGTGTGGCAAAAGCAATACAGTAATGTAAAGGAATTAACCTCCAATTAAAATAAATAAACATTAAAAAAAAAGAATTCCATAGACTGTATAGTCATGGAGTCCCAAAGAGTCAGACAGGACTGAGAGACTTTTACTTTCACTATTCACTTTCAAATAACATAATTTCTTCATATTATAAAAACAAAGGCATTTATATTTGTATCTAGAAAAACCGTGCCAGATACAAATATCTTGCTTTTGTTTTTATATTTGTTTCTGGCAAGGTTAATATGTATAAAATATTATCTAGGAGATAAAATTTTAAAATTTAAATTACTGTTTACTTAGAGATACAGGTGGAACTAGAACAATACTACTATTTTTAATCTTTTAACAGCACAGCACAAATTTGATCAATTTTTAAAATTTGAAGCAAGCCTTTTCTGAACATAATTTCCAGTTCCTGACACAAAAATAATATGTATTTTAGAATAAGTTATACAACAAGTATCTTTTATTATGGAATTCAGATTTCTACTGACACTTTCTGACAGGATAAAACACAATCAACTCTCTGTTACATTCTTTGCAAATTCAAATCTCAAATTAATTTGCCACCTGATTAGACTTTGTAAAGAAGACAATGCAAATCAAATAATAACTATAGAATTTTATTTTAAAATACATTACATTTTTGAGGGACAAGTCTCATATAATTGTACAATTTCACCTTTGTGATTTCAAAAAAAGAACAAAATTTCTTAATAAAATTATTTTTCAAATATACTTTTTTAAGAAATGATGGGTGCATCTACATGTTTATGTGTGTAAAAATATTCAATAAGAAGGAAATACAATGATATGATGAAAATGTTTTCTTTCTGACTGGAAGATTTCCAGATGACATTCATTTTCCTTATTGGTCTACCTGTAATTTCTGAATTCTGAATATATATATATAAGTATACACATATATATACACACACATATATATATATAATTTTAAGATATATATATAATTTTAATATATATGATCTTTAAAAGGTAAGATATTCACTCTATACTTTGCCATTTCTTNTTGGTCTACCTGTAATTTCTGAACTCTGAATATATATATATAAGTATACACAAGTATATACACACATATATATATATATAATTTTAAGATATATATATAATTTTAATATATATGATCTTTAAAAGGTAAGATATTCACTCTATACTTTGCCATTTCTTTTATAGGAATATTAATTCTAATTACTATTAATACATTTGATAATATTGGAATCTTATAAAACATTAGCATGTTTTATAAAATTATAGTCATTTTGGTTTTTAGTATAAACTATTGAGAAATTGTATTTTTAAATCATCTGAAAGAAAAGCATAAAAATATATTATTCTAAAGATAGACTATAAGAGTTATATTAAAAACTAAAAGTATAGCTACAGTATGATTCAGCAATCCCACTCCCAGGAGTATATCTGGAGAAAACCATAATTCAAACAGATAAATGTACCTCAATTTTCATTCAAAACCATTCACAACAGCTGGGATATGGAAGGAAACTAAATATCTATTGATGGAGGAATGGCTAAAGAAGACATGGTACAAATGTACAATGGAATATCACTCAGCCATAAAATAAAGAACAAATAATTCCATTTGCAATGACATGCATGGACCTAGAGATTGCCATACTGAGTGAAGTTAAGTCAGACTGAGAAGGACAAATATTATATGATATTACTTATACGTGGAATCTAAAAAATGGTACAAATGAACCTATTTACAAAACAAAAATACTGTTACAGATGTAGAAAACTTGTGGTTACCAAGAAGGGAAGTAGGGGAGTAATAAACTGGGAGACTGGGACTGATACATACACACTGGTGCTAAGTCACGTCAGTCGTGTCCGACTCTGGGTGACCCCACAGACAGCAGCCCAACAGGCTCCCATCCCTGGGATTCTCCAGGCAAGAACACTGGAGTGGGTTGCCATTTCCTTCTCCAGTGCATGAAAATCAAAAGTGAAAGTGAAGTCGCTCAGTTGTGTCTGACTCTCAGCGACCCCATGGACTGCAGCCTACCAGGCTCCTCCGTCCATGGGATTTCCCAGACAAGAGTACTGGAGTGGGGTGCCATTGCCTTCTCTGATATACACATTACTAGACACAAAATCGGAGAAGGCAATGGCACCCCACTCCAGTACTCTTGCCTGGAAAATCCCATGGACGGAGGAGCCTGGTAGGCTGCAGTCCATGGGGTCGCTGAGAGTTGGACACAACTGAGCGACTTCACTTTCACTTTTGATTTTCATGCACTGGAGAAGGAAATGGCAACCCACTCCAGTGTTCTTGCCTGGAGAATCCCAGGGATGGGAGCCTGTTGGGCTGCCAACTATGGGGTCGCACAGAGTCGAACATGACTGAAGCGACTTAGCAGCAGCAGCAGCAGATACAAAATAGATACATAAAAAGAATCTATTATACAGCACAAGGAACTCTGTTCATTACTCTACAATGACCTATATGAGAATAAGATCTTAAAAAAGAGTGGATATATGTAATGTATCACTGGTTCATTTTGCTATACAGTGGAAATTAACACAACATTGGATTCTTTACCAACTGAGCTATCAGGAAAGCCCTATAAATCAACTATACTCCAGTAAAAACTGTAAAACATAAAAATTACCCAGCAATCTATAAAGTCCAGTGGCAAACCAACCATATGATTGTGTGTGTGTCTGTGTAATGTTGTGCATATGGATGTATGTGTATATAGCTCTATCTACATATGCATTCATAGACATTATATGTATAACATGCATATATATTCTAATCTCTATATATGCTTTCTTATTATTTGATATTCTACATAATGTATAATATTACTTCTGATATATTGTCTCCTTAATATTATTTAAAATTATATCACTATGAAATTATTAATATGATATTATATTACTACAATTAATAGCTCTATCCATGTATTAGAAGTATCAGAAATTATTTTAATTGCTCTATATACACATTATCATGTACTCCACATACAAGCACCGATTATCATCAACACTACTGCATCATCATATCTATTTTCACAGAAGAGGAAACTAAAACCCCGAAATTTAAATAATATAACCACAAAATTAACTAGTGGAAAAGCTAGGAATCAAAATCAGTTTCAATCCCATAAGTAACTATCATTCAAAAGCACATTACTAGTTAGTTGATGTCTAAAATATTTGTCTCAAATCATTTGGATTTAGCATTAGTATATTATAATCAAACAAAAATGTGCATAAACAAACTGAAAAGTTTATATGCCAAGAACACATTGTCTTCTCTAAATTTAGAACCACAGAGTTATATTATTACTAGTGGTTAGTGGCTCAATCTTGTCTCATTCTTTGCCATCCCATGGACTGTTGCCCACCACGTCTCTGTACATGCAATTTCCCAGGCAAGAATATTGGAGTGGGTTGCCATTTCCTTCTCCAGGGGATCTTCCTGACTCGGATTGAACCTGTGTCTCCTGAGGCTCCTACATGCTTCTTTTTTGTTGAAAGACCTGAGAAGCTCCATACCAGTTACACTTTATATTAGAATCCATGATGGGTACTATAGGTAATAGTCACTAGAGTTTTATACCATAAAGGAATTTTAGAGCAGTATAATTTTAGCAAGTATAAATCAGCTTTATAACTGAATAAATTTCACTCCCTTTGTTATTCAGTTCCTTTTCATTTTTCTATTTCACAGTGGATATTGGACAAAAACAACAGATTCAAACACAGCTACATTTCTAAGAATAATGATTTTAGATTTACAAATAGGCCTTAAGTAAGTACATGCAGAAAGTTTAATCTTACACTTTAACTTTCAATATTAAATATTTTGTTTTCTTTTAACTAGAAGGGGGTTTCAGAAGGCATCACAAACTCTACCTTCCAACCCCTTTCATCTCCCAGTTTTCCTAGCTCAATAAATGGTTCACCTTTCACCCAGTTACTGGGGTAAAAATCTAGTCAGCTGACCTCTTTCTTGTCTTAAACCACTAACGAAGTCACACACACACACACTCTCAGCTCTACATGCAGAATGTCTGCAGGCTCCACATGACATTTTATCATCCCAGTGGACTGACTGCCTTTACCTTCAGGTCATCACAGTTCTCTATCTGAATGCTGCAATAGGCTTCCAAGTGATGCTCCTGCCTGTCTCCTTGGATCAAGAACAATAGACTAGGTTACCTAATCTATTGTATATCAGATATAAAATATTTTTATACGTCTAACCCTTAAATCAGATCATTTGTCTCCTGTGTTCAAATACCTCCAATAGTTCCTCATGTCAGTCTGAAGAAATGTCCTTATTCTGATGCAATTTGAACCCCTGCTACTTTTTGGATATCATCTCTCACAATGTTTCACTTTCTCACTAAGATCTGATTATGGCTATCTTACTTGTCTCTGAACATTCCTATAAAACATTCCAAGTACTCGTTATCAATTTGTTAATTTAGCTTGTGTTATAACAACAGACCCGCATTGGTCTGTGTACAGCACTTGCACTGGCACTGTTCTAATTCAATATACTTTTTATCACGTATCATCATCTGTCATGTAATATCTTTATTCAGAATGTAAGTTTTATGAGGGAAAGGACTCTTAATTGCATTTACAAGTATTTGAACCATGGTATGCACCCAATAAACACTTAAAGATTGGATGAATGGATATGTGACTGTGGAAGTGTTAGAATTTGTCTAGAATTCCCATCTTACAGATAGCCTACAAATTTTATTTTTTATGACCAGGATGTTAGAACCACAGTAGTCGGACAGACTGAGCGACTTCACTTTCACTTTTCTCTTTCATGCATTGGAGAAGGAAATGGCAACCCACTCCAGTATTCTTGCCTGGAGAATCCCAGGGATGGGGGAGCCTGATGGGCTGCCATCTATGGGGTCACACAGAGTCGGACACGACTGAAGTGACTTAGCAGCAGCATTGTCAAGTCCAGTTTATAGACATAGATGAGAAAACAGAGACAGATAAGTTTGTGCTGAACAAAGATCAAACAGCTATTCAGGAGCAGAAATGGAATAGGACTCTCCATTCACAGGCTATGTGCAAATGATACAGTGTCTCATGTTACACAGGCTTCATGAAACTGTCCAGCTTTATGGAGAAGATTCCCAAGATTAATATTCTGCGGCCAGTAGAAAAACTACAGCATGAAACTTGGCATTGATGCTTAAAAACATGGGCCAAATAGCGCTAGCTGATTATATAACTGGAAAGTAGATCCTGAGCAGTATCTTAATTTTTTTTTTTTTAATTTCTGGGTAAATGAAGCTAAATGTAGCTTTTTGAAAAGAAAATCTTTTAAATTTTGCTTTTTCAAAAGAATCTGTTTAACTAAAGCACTCATATCTCTACAGAAACTAACCAATATTACATGATAATCTTTAAATGTTTTAATTGAATTATATATTTATCATATTTTAATGTACTACTAAAACTTATCTTTTAAAGGAATCATTTAAGATTATTTTGTAAAAAAATAATCTTTGTAATGGATATAATCAATCATCTCTTAATTCGACTGTATTGCAAATTCCAACTTCAAAGATGTTTGCTTAAATATAGGTACATCTGCAGTTGCATCTAACAATTATATTATGGTTTAATATCAGTTAATTAAAATATTATTTAATTATTATTAAAGTCATTATTATAGTTAATAACATTTACAAAGTACTGTATAAATTATGTCAGTTTTATTCATATTGACTTTCTTAGTCCTCAATTCTTTGAGAAATGGTTATAAGAGCCATAATTATTGGAACAATTGCCAGGAATTCAAGTATTGAACATCCTGGACTAAGGGAACTTCTGAGGGACATGCAGAAATTTTTTGAATTAGAAATGAAGTGACAAATTTTTCCAAATACTAGGTATATTAAACTTGGTATTATGTGTGACTCACAAAGAATAAATGGAAGATAATGAGTTAAGTACAAACTGATTAAGTTTTCTATACCCATGGAAAAACTGGGAGTGAAAAACAAGGTCTTCAGCTGACTCTATTATAAGCCTGTTTTCTTCTCTGCACTTTGTTCAAATAGAAGTTAATTAGATGTAGAAACATTAGTGAGAAATAGATAAGGGAAGAAAACAGATTTGATAACCACTGCAACTATGATTTATTTGAGGATCTCACTTAGAACATTTTGTTGGATGCATGTCAATTATTTTTTTTTAATTGTGGGTTTTTTACTTTGTGCATAGATTCTCAAATATTATACTTTACTGCCATTTGTACAAAGGTGACTTTCTTCTTTGGAGGCTATGTTAAATGTTACTAATTCTTTATTACCTGTTGAATCAAACCCTAGTCACCTGCTCAGTTTTCAAAATTTTCCACAAATTGAGATCCTATTACAATATCTATTCAACCTATTCCAAAGTTATGTTTTAAAATAATTTTCTGTAGTTGTTAAAAGAATCTTGATTGCCATCCATCATTCAACTCACGCTTTTTTTTTAATTCTATTTTTTTAATTCATTCCTTTCACCTCATCATGGATCCTGCCGACTCAGACAAAATTCATATCCATCACTATTTCCAACACTTGACTAGAGAATTTCTTTCTTTCAGAAAAGATCTGAGTCATTCATTCAATTTACATTCCCCTAAAATTTGTATTCAAAGATTTATTCTATTTTTATTTATATGGCTATTTTAATCTTGTTTTCTGACATGTATACCTTAATTCTTCCCTAGATGATGAGCTGGCTTATACAGACTTGAGATCCCATATTCTATTATTTTCAGTTAGGGAGACCAAATTGGGTAATCACACAAGTGTGATTACACAACAAGTTGTGACTACACAACAAGTGATTACACAATCACTTGTGATTACACAACAAATGCAATCACACAACAAGTTGGGTACATCATACAACAAGAATTGAGTAAGTACTCTACAAAGATTTGTAGATTTAAACCTAGACTAACTTATTGTGACCCATGCAGAGCAGATAATAATGCAAAATAATATAGAGAAAGACACTGGACTTAATATGTCTTAAATCCAAAATACTAAATTTTTTGATTGAGTCTAAGTATTTATCTTGAATTGTTTAAGTTACTATGTCGCAGTCACACACTACTTTTGTGAAATTAAAAAGTACTCTATTTTAATTGCATGCTTATTCAGCAGGCTTCTATAAATTTAAAGGTATTTGTTTTTGTAAGCATATGTCAAAACTTTGAGCGCTTCTATAAAAATACAAGTATATATATATGTATATATATACATATATAGATTTCTATTATCCATGTAAGTTTAAAAGTTGTAATATTAGCAAGAAAAAAATGTCTATTTTGAATACCAGACACTAGAGAGAGTTTTACCAGAAGGTTTTCTCAGGCCACTCTCCTCTGACTCACAAAGTTTAAATGGTATTTTTATTTTCCAGACATAGCTAGACAAATGACTGCCTCAGTACTATTCATTCATCTACTATTAAAGTCTCTTTTTACCTCATGATTATACCATCCTTTTCCTCAATGAATGGTATTTTGGTGCCAGTTGTTGTAAATTTCAGGTTTGTCTAGTATAAAATTAACTTTCTTCCAGTATCAAAGGTATTTCACATGCCATTTGAGAATTACCTTACCCTTACAAGGGCTATAGATAAGGGGAAAAGACTTGTTTATAAATGACTGTTGTTTGTAAATTAAGGTTTCTCTACACATTTCTATGAAGGCTTTCTGTGATGAAACAAAAAATTTGCTCCAGACCAGTTAACTTTAGATTTACCCAATAAATTTACTCTTTCTCAGCTTGCTACCTAATTCAGCTGAGACCTGAGAGTGAAGAGCCCGTGTACCAATGGCTCCTCAGCTAGCCTTGAGCCATGAAGCCAGCATACAATAAGAAAAAGCCATTGAAACTCTTTTTCTGGCACTTTCTAATTCATATTTTCTTATTGCTTCACTTTGCCAGCCTGATTCAGAGCTCGGGCTTCTGATTACCTTACTCTCTCTCACCCTTTGAAATCGCCCCCTGTAGTGGTCTGGCTCGGCTTTTGCATACTGCTCTGGAAACTGGAAGAACCTGACTCCACCCTAGCTCAGCCCAGTGAACTTGCTCTCAGTCTATAGCCCCTGGGTCCCCAAGGGAGAAAGGGGCACAGCCCACATGTGCTTCCTATTGTGTCCCCATTAGGGGGTCAGGTCCTTATAAAGGAACTCTGATGAAAAGCTGCAATTCCATTCTGCTTCATGCCATCCTGGCATCTTGACATTATTGCTTGTCTTAGCTCTGGTTGATATCTCCAGCTTCCAGCCTAAAAATTCAGCTGAGGTAAACAAATAATTATTCATTCTACTGTCAGTTATATTTTTAGACTGGGCTTCTTAATGACATTAATACTTCCCATGTCTGTTATCCTGAACAGTCAGGGACTGGAAAATGCTTTGCTGTTTTTTATTTGATTCCCTGCCTTCTGTTACACCCTGTTTCAACCTCGAATTAAATAAAGAGCAACACATGAGTGCCAAAAATGTTTGACAAGAGAACTCAAGAAGCATATGGTATTAAGTACAAAAAACTAATTCTTAGCTAAGTAATTATTCTTCATTTGAAAATATGTACTATTACTTCTTCTTTTTGAAAAGTCAGCACACTTGAGGGCCAAGTGTTACCCCGGGACTTTAACTTGAATAAAGCGCTGTGTTGGCTCAGAAGCTGTGAAATTACATAGCAACACCAACAACACTTCGAATTCTCAAGTATCCCCTGCATTATTTACCTCTGAACAGCTAGGGGGCTTTTTGCAGAGAGGTCCCTAACTACTGCAAGCATTCACTCTATTTAATGTTTTTTAATTAACATTGCACAAACACCAATTCTGTGTGTGCAGTGAAGTCTGTTTTCTTCCTCCAGGTTTCCATTCTCAAACGGGTTCAGAAATGCAGCCACAGAAGCTTGCAGGAATTCCCTTCTCTAACCCAATTCTTCCTCAAAACCAGAGGATCTCTAATCTAGCAGATAGTGGTTAAAACAGAATGAAACTGATAAGGGAAGAGCAAAAAGGGAGGGTATATCTGAGGGAAAAAATTAGTTGATACAAAAATGCCCTGTGGTTGTTTGCACAGTTTTAAAACACTAGTATAATTGTGAAATAATTGGATTTTTCCATAATACAATATGTGAAATTAGATAATCTGGCATCATTTAAAGGTTAGATAAGATGATCTTTAAGGTCCCTGCCAGCTGTAAAATTATATATTTAAAATTATCCAGGGAGCCTTTAAGAGGCCTTCAACCATGGGGCATCAAATGAGAATTATTATTCCTGAAGCACAACGGAAAAAACTCAAAGAATGAAGTTCAGAGATTTTAAAAAATGAAGAATCTACAAACTAGTTTCTAAATATCATAGCACACAATTCCAAAAATCTCTTTGTTAACGTCTAAGAAACAAAAGAAGAATTTTTTCAAGCAGACTGAAATAATACATACTGGATTATGTACTGAAAATCTCCTTCAGGGTATAAAACTTCTCAGAAACAAACTACATCCACTAAAAATTATATTAGTTTGGAAAATGTTGTAAAGTTTGGTTTTGCTTTCATCTGTTTGAAGCTCACCAGTAACCCTAAATCAGAAAAACTGACTCTCTAAAGTACAGTGGCATAAAGTCCCTTCACATTTGCAATAGTTAGAAGATGGCATTTTAAATCTACTCAGTCTGTCTTTCTTCCCGTTGTTTATTCAATTACATCTTTTTTGTAGACTTGGTATTGGAATTTGCTTCTATTAATGAAAAATATATAGTACTAAACTCATTTAAAGGTTCTATTCTATTACTTTGTGCATCACAAGGGGGCAGCACAATTCCCAAAGAACATTTCTTTTGACTTAAGGATAGAGAAAAGTTGCGTGCCCTGTACTAAGTCACTTCAGTCATGTCTGACTCTTTACAACCCTGAGGACAATAGCCTGCCAAGCTCATCTCCCATGGGACTCCCTAGGCAAGAATACTGGAGTGAGTTGCATTTCCTCCTCCAGGGGATCTTCCTGACCCAGGGATTGAACCCATATTCAACTGTGTCTCCTGCATTGAATCCATTACTGCTGAGCCACCTGGAAAGCCTGTTGGTAAAGCCTTTATGAGCTACCTAAAGTATCATCTTCACATACCTTCATAGAGAACTTTTAAACTATCAGGCTTATTA